>SKCR01023713.1:0-554836 GCA_019454045.1 Zanthoxylum bungeanum
CCGGTAGCATCCCGTCTAAGGCGGGATGTTACATTTTAATCAAATTAATATTTCCGAAATATTCTGAATATCATAATCTTATTAGAAATCTTATTTTAATTAAAAATTTAATTTTCGTATTAATAGTCAAAATAATCATTTATTAACTTTTAATAAATATCCTTGAATTTGTAACATAGATGAGAACTATATTTATACGACCGTCCTAGGTTTATTATCGAGTAGAAGTGGGATGATATTAACTCTTTAATATATCATTTGTATGATATCTCATAGACCATAGGTGAACGCCTAGCAGCATGCTTTGACCCCTAGTCGATGAATGAAGTGGGAAAACATATGAATCTGTTAAAATACACTTCGATCATGTCATTTCGTTTTTTCCGATAGTAATGTTTCTTATCGAGTCTGGGATCATGGTTAGGTCAAATCCTATTCAATCGATATATTTCATAACTCGATCTTATAGATTTGATATCTCTGAGATATCAACTGTATTGGCCAAAGACTTGTATCCACAACTGTGAGTTTCCTTGAAACATCTATAACTTTTATTATCAAAACTATCAGATTCATTCTTAAGCACACATGACTTCGTACGTTATTAGCTCAAAACCATCTAATATTTTTTCATAAGACATGGCTAGTCGAATGATGATATATTAGTGAATCATTAGTACGACCGTACATGTCAATATGTTATCTCAGGTCAGAGGACATAACGACACTAATGTATTATTATGAAGATCAATGTTCTTAGATAATATTAACATGTGATCTTACGTTCTGTGGTCGAACCCGATATTTCATTGTACAAATGAAAATATCCATTTTTATGTCTTTATAATATTAGACTCATTATCCATTCTATTAACATCAAACATCAATCTAGGTGACATACAATAATATTGGCCGAGTGATAAATTATTATCCTGTATAATAATTATATTTTAATAAGAACTTAATTTGAGACTTGTTCGTATAAACATCGTTAACTCTCATAATCACAAACATCTTTTGGATTAACGATATTCATTTGTCATAATGTTTCGGGACATACACATAAAGTATGAATATAATTATTGTAGAAATCAAATGTCTTTTATTAATAAATAATAAATTGTATTCCAAAATATCATGCCTTAAACCATAATATTCATAACAGATTTTAGGGCATATGCTCTAACAAACTCCCACTTGTACTAAAATTAATTGTTATGATAGCCAATGTCCATCTTCTCAAGATGATGTTCCATTTGTTCTTGGTTCATTGGCTTTGTTAGTGGATCAGCTACATTATCAGTTGTAAATATTTTCTTAACGAAAATCTGTCCATCTCCAATATATTCTCTGAGTATGTGATAATTTCTTTGAATGTGTTCGGATTTATGGTGCGACTTCGATTCCTTGGCTTGTGCTATAGCCTCATTGTTGTCGCATTTCAAAGGGAATGCCGCTTCAATGGTTGGAACCACGCCTAGTTCTATAATGAACTTCTTCATCCAAATAGTTTCATTTGCTGCCTCTGAAGTCGTTATGTATCAGCCTCTGTAGTGGAGTCTTCAATAGTGGATTGCTTAGCACATTTTCAATTGATTGCTCCTCCACTGCATAAGAAAATAAATCCAGAGATCGACTTATAATCATCAGTGTCTGTCTGAAAGTCTAAGTCCATAAATCCTTCTACTTTCAATTATGGTGATCCATAAGTCAATATCATATCCTTAGTACTTCTTAAGTACTTGAGGATTTCCTTGATTGCTATCCAATGATTTTCTCCTGGATTAGATTGAGATCTGCTTGTTACACTAAAACCAAATGCAATGTCCCATCTTGTACATAGCATGTCATACATGAGACTACCTATAGTAAATCCATATGGTATTTGACTCATGCATGCTCTCTCTTGAGGTGTCTTAGGACTCATCAATCTAGATAGATGAATTCCATGCCTACAAGACAACAAACCTCATTTAGAGTCAAACATGTTGAATCTATTGATCACATTTTCTATATACATACTTTGGGATAAACCAATCATTCTTCTCGATCTATCTCTATAGATTCTTATGCCAAGAATGTATGTTGCTTCTCCAAAGTCTTTTATTAAGAATGTTTTGGATAACCAAACTTTGACTGATAATATCATAACATCATTTCCTAATAGTAATTTTTCATCCACATACAATATCAAGAATGCGATGACGCTCCCACTAACCTTTTTGTAAACACAGGGCTCATCTATATTTTTAATGAAACCAAAAGTTTTGATTGCATCATCAAAATATAGATTCCAACTTCAAGATCTTGCTTTAGAACACATATTGAACTCTGTAATTTGCATACTTTATGACTATCTCCTTTATATTTAAAACCTTCTAACTATTTCATATAAATTTATTCCTTAAGATATCCATTTAGAAATGATATTTTGACATCCATTTTCCAAATCGCATAGTCATAGTAAGCTGCTATTGCTAAAAGAACTCTAATGGATTTCATGATAACTATTAGCAAAAAGGTTTTCTCATAATCAATTCCTTATTTCTGAGTATATCCTTTTGCAACTAGTCTAGTCTTATAAGCCTCTACTTTACCATTATTTCCAATCTTTCTCTTGAAGACCCATTTATACGCAATAAGACTAATTCTTTCAGGATGATCAACAAGTGTCCATACTTGATTAGAATACATGGATTCCATTTCAGAATTCATAGCTCAAGTCATCTAAAAGAGTCGATCTTTAATATTATTTCTTCATAGTTTCTAGGGTCATCAACATGAACCGCTTCACCAATCATAAAAGATTCAAAATTTTCTTGATTGACTAGAGCGTATATCAAAGGAGTGCGAGATTCCCTTATTAACCTACGAGTGGTTATGTTTCTTGAGGTGCTTCTCGTTCTATTTATTTTGGTTCCTTATTAGGAAAGTCAATTTGATTTTCAGAATTCTCTTCTTAAGAGATTTCTTCATCTATGTCTATTTATTTTGTATTACTCCCTTCTTGAACTATACATTCCTCAAGGAGAGTAGCATTCTTATTAACCACGATCATGTTATCAGAGGTAATGTAGAAGTAATATCCCATTGAATCCTTAGGATATCCTATGAATTGACCTTTTTCATATCTTGAATCTAACTTTTTCATAAAGAATTTCCTTACATAAGCTGGACTATCCCAAATCTTCAAATATCCTAAGTTAGAACGTTTCCCATACCATATCGCATATGGGTTTCGAGAGCAGATTTTGTGGGAACTCTATTTAGAACATGCAAGGCTGTTTGGATAGTGTATCCCCAAAAGGACTTTGGTATGTCAACAAAATTCATCAGGAAATGTACTGTTGGATAATTATGACTCATAGCATCACTATTTGTACAGAACATGGTGTTGTACAAATTAACTATGTGACAAATGAAATTGCTCTTTTATCATTTGTAATTGGATTACTCGGATATATAAATGATAAAAGTCCTTATGATTAGTTCCAGATTAATAAGATATGAGACTGTATTAATCCATGAAGATTTAATCATTAAATATCCCTAGTCATAGTATTATCGAGACTGGACATCGATAAAGCGAAATATGCTAGTATTACACTTGTGCGTGTTATGGAAGCGTAACGACATAATTCTCATATATTTGGGTATTAGATACTAATGCAAGTGTAATAGAAGGTTCTGTTTACCGATGATACGGAAACAGCTTCGCTCTGGATAGACCCCTCGGAATCCCATTGGTAGTATGACTATGTGTCTATGAGAATCCGAATCAGGGTAGGTGTATTTGATCTTAACCTGAGACTTGCATCGCTAATACTTGCGACAATCAGTATTCTTTGGTTTTGGTCGTCCAGGGCTTTAACAGGTTCTGTGTACGCCTCTTCTGGGTATACTGAGAATCGTAGTGTATTGGGTGTGATGTCAAGATGAAGTTATCACTTCAGTCATATGGAGATGATGATCACGTAGGGATACATAACTGGTACTCTAAGTGCTATAGCCATCGGGGAAGTATGACTAGGTCATGACTTTCCGATCATAAAGAGACTAGTTGCTAGTGATCCGATATATGCTTCGTACGGGGCAGACACAACTCCAGCGTCAGGCCTAACATGTGACATCTGATACTAGATCGTAATACGCAATACTACGTATACTACGCCTGACAAAGATCTTGTATTCCGTAGAAGAATATTTCTGAAGAATTGGGTAGGCACGGTGCTTTGCTAGAAGCTAACCATGTCTTGTAAATCGGTAAGAATGTGGTATCGGGTATGCACGTATTCAGATAGTTCGATGACCGTATTTACTGCCAACATATCCAGGAATCTCTTGGGTCGCATCCCAAAGAATCACCGATGATATTTGACTCGAACAATATTAATCTGGGATTAATTATCAAGAGAGAAATTAATCTGGGATTAATTACGGCAAGAATTAATCTGGGATTAATTCGACTAGAAGAGAGAACGCGATTAATTTGGAATTAATCAGCAAAGTAAATTTAATAGTTAAATTGGATTTTACTATTTAATTTATTTATTTATCTCGAATTAAATTCGTCGAGATGAGAGAACGCGATTAATTTGAAATTAATCGGCAAAGTAAATTTAATAGTTAAATTGGATTTTACTATTTAATTTATTTATTTATCTGGGATTAAATTCGTCGAGATGAGAGAACGCGATTAATTTGGAATTAATCGGTAAAATAAATTAAATAGTTAAATTATATTTTACTATTTAATTTATTTAATTGGGCTAAAATAATATATTAGATATATTAAATGAAATCGGATTTCAACGGAGAATTAAATTGGATTTTAATTCTAGCGAACGAATTGATTTGGCATTAATTCGCGAGCGACTTCCGTAATAATTTTACTGGGTATTATTATTTAATTAAATTAGATTTAATTACGTCACGATGGAAAATTTGCTTAATTGGATTAAACGAACCCAAGCCCAAAGTGTGTTGTGTAAGCCAACTAGATTTGGAATTAAATGGGTGGGACTCATGACTTACATCAATTGTCAACAATTGATATAAGTGGTTGACAATAAATTAAATTGGATTTGATACACATCATACCTAGCAAGTTAAAATCAATTAAAAAAATGAATTTTGGAAATTCTTTATTTCTCTCTCTCGGTTTGGCCGAATGGCCATTAATCTCTCTTTTTCACTTTTTGGCAATAGGGAAATTAATCTTTCATTTTGGCGAGAAGCTATTGTCTTCCTTTTGAAAGAATAAAGGCAATTGCCTCTGATTTAAAATTGAAAAGGAAAAGGCAAATGCCCATGTTTTGTAGATTGGCCGAAAGGCCTTTGGTCATTATTGCTGATTAGCCTTGGCTCATCAAAAGGGCCGATTGCTTTCTCTCTTAGCCGAGTCTCGCTTCTCTTGGAATTTTGGGGTTCAATTTTTGTTCTTGCTAGCACATAAATGAGTCAAATGAAGGTGATAGATGTAGGTTTCTATTATTAGTCCCAAAGAAAGTATAAGCCAATGAAACACACGATTTATACATGCAAAGCTTGAAGCATGGCGGAATCATACTTACAAAGCTTGTGACGAAAAATGATGAAGAAAATCCTTGAGTCTTCAAGGAGGAAACTTTCGGCCAAAGAGAAATGAAGAAGAAGCTTTAAGTCTTTTAGTATTCCAAGCTCCAAGGTTGTTTCCCTAACACCTCCTTTGATCCTTCATTGTGCTAGCAAATGGAGAGAATGAAAAAAACAATTTTTCTTGCCCAAATGAAGCTCACGGCATGAGCAAGAAGAAAGGGAGAGAAGGATTTTGGTATGCCTTTGCTTTTCACTTTCTTGTTTTTTTAAAAACCGTGAATGATGAGATAACAATTACCAAAAAATATTTGGTAAATATCCCTCCAAAAACGTGAAAAAGTTTTCCCTCCCAAAAAGCCATTAAATGGCCTCACCTACTTACATTGAGAATAGTGACAATGTATCATCCATAAAGGTGACTAGATACATCCATCAACTAGTCGTATCAAGTGATGAGACTTCGCGATGTGATTTGCAAGTCCCACTCGTTTCAAAATACGAATGTGTCCGCAAACACTTTCGGGCTCACTTTCGCTAATTCCGAATTAACGAATTTCCGTCGCGACGTAAATTAAATAATTATGCCTAGCGAAATTACTATTCACATCGCTAACGAATTAATTCTAAATTAATTCGTTTGCCCGAATTAAAATCCGATTTTAATTCCGCGTCGAAATCTAATTTCGTTTAATATATCGAATATATTATTTTATCGATTAAATCCAAATTAATCGTTATCTCTCCTAATTAGGCATTTTATCCAAGATAAAGTTTCTCCGTAATTAATCCAAGATTAATAAAGTTCGAATCAAACATCATAGGTGAATCTTCAGGAAGCGACCCAAGAGATCTCCGGATATGTTGGTAGTAAATACGGTCGTTGGATAATCCTAACACGTACGTACCTCGTACTACGTTTTTACCGATTTACAAGACAAGGTTGGCTTCTAGCAAAGCGCCATGCCTACCCAATTCTCCAGAAATATTCTTATTGGAATATTAGATATTTATCAAGCGTAGTATACCGTAGTATCGCGTACATCGATCCAGTATCGGACGATCACATGTTAGGCCTGGGGCTGGAAATGTGTCTGCCCCGTACGAAACATATATCGGACATCAAACAACTAGTCTCTTTAAATCGGACAATCCTGACCTGGTCATATTGTCCCGACGGTTGCAACCTTTTATAGAGTACTAGTTCTGTATCCTACGTGATCATCATCTCCATATGTCTGAAGTGATACTTCCATCTTGACATCACATCCAGTACACTACGATTCTCGATAAACCCAGAAGATGCGTACACAGAACCGGTTGAAGCCCCGAACCACCAAAACCAAAGTTTACCGATTGTCGCAAGTACTAGCGATGCAAGTCTCAGGTTAAGACCATATACACCTACCCTGATGCGGCCTCCCATAGACACGCAGACATACTACCAATGGGATTCCGCGGGGTCTATCCAGAGCGAATCTGTTTTCCGTACCATCGGTAAAACACAACCTCCTATCGCACTTGCATAAGTATCCAATACTTAAATATATGAGAACTATGCCGTTGTGCCATCACAACGTGCACAAGTGCAATACCAGTCTATTCCGCATTATCGATGTCCGATCTCGATAATACTCCGACTAGGGATATTTAATGATTAAACCTTTTATATTGATACTGTCTCATATCATCTCAATACGGAACTAATCATATGGACTTTTGCCATTAATATATCAAAGTAAATAATTTACAAAACGGCAAAAGGCAATTTCATTATCACATAGTTAATTTTGTACAATAATACAATATCATTTACAAAACAGTGACGCTATGGGTCATAATGTCTAACAATAGAGATACTCACCATGAGCTTGAAAGCTTCAACATCCATAAAAGTTTTGAAAGTCAAAGCCGATCAATGTAAGTTTATTCCGCAAACTTCTTGGTTTATTCACACACTAATCACGCTTAGAGATCCCGTGGCATGTTCTAGGAACACTTACATGTACCATATCTAATAAGGTACGATTTCTCCTTTCAGATACACTGTTATGTTAAGGTTTGTAAGGAGGTGTCACTTGTGACACGATTCTTCGTTCTTTAAGATAATTTTAAAATTAGGAATTTAAGTATTGTCCTCCACGATCTGATCGTTGATTTTTTATACTTTTTCTCAATTGGTTTTCTACTTTATTATTATATTCTTAGAAATTTAAAAAGTATATGACTTATGTTTCATTAGGTACAAATACCCAAATCTTGAACAATCGTCAATGAATGCAACAAATTATTGAAACCCGCTTTTAGCTACTATACTAAGTGGCCCACATACATCAATATGTATAAGTTCCAACACTTATTTGGTTATTTCATTTTTTCCTACAAAATGTGACTTGGTAATTTTTCCCTTAAGGCATGATTCACAAGTTGGATAAGGCTCTAAGTCTAATGACGGAAGTAAGCCTTACTTCTCCAATTCTGCAATCCTTTTATCTCCAATATGACATAATCTTAAGTGTCAAAGGAATATTGAATTTGGATTATCTCTTGGTGGTTTTGATGTTACCGCATTTAATTTATTGTTATGATTCTCATTCATTTGCATGGCATATAATCCATTTATATTTAGTGCAATGCCAATAAATTTATTCAAATAATAAATATTGTATTTCTCATTGATAAAAAAAATTCATAATTGTATTTAGTCAAAACTGGAATGGAAATAATGTTTCTTATTTACAGACACTGTATTTTTATGCATAGCCCGATGATGAGTCTCTTATAGAGACAACATCTGAAAGCTTGGAAAGTTCCAAGGATGAATACCAGAAAGGAAAGAAACTCCAGGAAATTCAAGAAATATAAACAAACACTAGTCGGATATCACCTATACCGGCCTACCTTCTCTCAAACCATAATAGCTAGCTAGATATTCCTTGAAAATCCTATATCTGACCAGATGTGAGCCAATTTTCAGTGAGTACACGGATTGGAAATCCCTGAAATCACGGATCTAATTGATGTTCAGCTGGACATGTAATTCAAAATACATGTCCGGCCAGATATAGAATTTAAAATTCATGTCCAGCCGGACATGTATCGAGCTGTCAGTGTATGGGCAGATTTTTAGTTACTGAAGTCACAGGCATGATTATGCCCGGCCGGGCATATATCTCAAAATATATATCCGGCCATATATGGGTCAAGTTGTAACTGACAGTGCATATTGTCAATCATTGGAGAAGGGGGATTCTATCTCACCATTCCATCATTAGGACTTGCCGTTTCACTAAATTAAAGGTGTTTCCCACTTCATATTTCCTACATAGAGATCATGTACAAACACCTAATATGTTGAAACACTGAAATTTGAGAGAGAAAATAATAGTGAGAAAACCCTAAAATCTTTGGAGTTTGTTCATTTTCAGCAAACATCCAAGTAGAAATTCGGCTTTCATAAATGTTCTTCGAGGTAGGACATGAGGACACCCTCTTTCACTTTTACATTTTGAAGTTTATGTATTTACATAGTATCTCCGATAGGACAGATATTACGTCCGGATGGACATGCAGACATATCATGCCGTATATGACAATATCCAACCATATTTTATTTTATTGATGTTCTTCTATTTTACACTCGCTTTCATTATTTCATGCATGTTTAATCATTATACACACATTCTATCACTATTTAGTTATTTTCTGCAGTTATGTTTGTTGTCCCGTTTTCATTATTATTTATTTATTACTGTAGTGCTCTAGTGTTGCATGTTCACTATTTTATCATTGTCTTTCTATTAATGTTGTTATAGTTAGTATGTATGATTATGATTTTTTTTTTAGTTTCTAGTTTAAACATGTTATGATTTGTCATTATTGTATCTATTATTTATGGCATGCTTCTCGATTCTGGTTCTGTGCAGTTCCTCCGATCTGATTTACATCAAGTCCGGTAGGACATTGGTAAAAATATTCGGACTTTAAGTACGCAGCCAGATCGGAAGTATATGTATTCCAGTCCATTTGATTAGTACTTTACCACTACCTTAATTATTTCTAAGCATTTATTCGGCATTTTGTTTGATTACTATTTTTCCATTGTCGTAAATAGCAATGAAATATTTATTCACTTGTTTTGTTGCTTTCATTATTCATGTTTGCGCTATTTTGTGTTATATAAAATGATTTGTATGCTCTTTCATTATAAGATATGGGGATACATCTTTTAAGCGTAAATATTATACTGACATCAGTAAGAGATCATTTCGATCCCAAATAGGTTTAAGGTCGGACCTTGCGAGAGGTGTAGTGTCACCTTAAATCATTCTCAATATTTCATACTGGGTAGAGATAACCGTATTCTCTGATTAGTCCCTCTATGAGATTACCGTACTCTCTACAGGCTATAAGCCCAATAATGTAGTGGTCGCCGATGATATAGGTATAGTGGTAAACCCTACTTTGCTCCTACATTATTACACTAGGAAAATGTAAACTCTATCTAATAAAATTAAATGTCTTGATGGCATAGGAATATAACACGACCCCAAGGTGGTTGTTGAGACAAGCTCATCATTCCCAACTTTAAGGACCACTTCACATCTCTTTTGAAATCTTATACTTTTTAGAATCTGCAGGGACATTCAAATGTGTGAGGTAGCAATGGAATCTAAAATCCATGTATGAGATATGGAACTTATACCAAGATCCATTTAAATAACAAAGAATGAAGATGTAACTTCTTTTGGCTTCTTCAAGCTTGCAAGCTACTAAGATAGTTCCTCTTCCAATGTCATTTCTTCTTGCATTGGAAGCATCTGGCATAACCAAAGCACACTTGGAGCACCAAGTGACATGGCCAACATCAAAAGTAGAACCATTGCAATTACTAAAAGGGCCAATCACAAGATAGAAGGCCAAGAAGATAAGAGAAGTAATGATAGGTCTAGTTAAGAGTTTCATGGCCCTATATAACAGAAACGTCATAGGCACACCGGAGACACATGTGGGCTTCAATGGAGATGGCCCTAAGCTACTTCACTTGACTCAAATCAGTTATGAATGAAGCTTCACAAGCCTTTTGAAGAGAAATACTTTTTTGAAGATTTTGATATATATCCAGCCTATATGTAATTTACCCAAATTTATACATTTTTAAACATTTTGCTTGATATGTTGACTTTAATTTTGATGTAATTAATATAGTTGACTAGGTCATTAGACTTAATTATGCTTAACCAGCAAGCACATCAATTTATAATTTTATGTAAGCACCTTAATTATCTTAAGTGAGATTAGTTTCTAATCTTTATTTTAAGCTAATTTAGGTGGGAAGAGACATTTGGGGACATGCTTGAGTGAAAGCATTGGGTAGTTGTAGGTATTTTGGTAATTTCACCTTAGGGATATTTTTGTCCATTCACACCCTTTAGGGCTTTAGTTTGTAAACTATTTAAACTTTGATTTCTTCTCCCTTAACATAATATACACTAGATTTTGAAAGAACATTTGAAGATTAAAGCTTTGGTCATGGACGGATACCTTTTGAGGGAGATATTCCATTTTTCAAGTTCAAATCGACTTATCTAAGTATGGAAAGCTTAGTGGAGTCTTCATTTCTAGCAAAGCACTCTGATTCCATGTTCTTAGGTTATCATGGGAGAGGTTTCATGGTGGTTTAGGGTTGATCTTGGATGGGTCTTGTTCCTACAAAATCATTTATTAAGGTTCTTGGGGTTTACATGGTTTTGAACCCAAGTGAGTTTCTTGTCATTTGGTATCATGAGCTCATGGTTCCAAGATCTGATTTGCCTATCCTTAGGTGTTGTTTGAGTGTGTTTTCATCTTTGTTTTTTATTGATTTTGTTTCGGCATCAAGGTTTTTCTCATTCTGTGCACTCTAGCTTAAGTCTCTTTGATTGAGTCTTCGTGATTACAATTCTTATTCGTATGATTCCACCCGCCCTATATATATTATTGGTTCTTTGTGTTTCATGCTAGCTTGAGGACTACAATTGGTTGTGTACACTTGGATTTAGTTTGATTTGCTTTTGAATTGAGGAAGAACTTAAGATTGGTAAAAGGTAGTAAGTGTTAGCACAATATCGGGTAAAAGCCAATAGAGTGCAAACACAAGTGGAGTGGTATCATTTGAGTGTAAACACATGAGATTGTGAGGATTTACATATTTTATTTTACTTTATTGTTATTTTTAATCTGTTTATTCAGTATTGAGATGCCAGGTCCAAGTCTAACCGTCGATGAAAAGCTTGAAGCTTTAGATAGAAAGTTTAAAGATATGATGGAGAACATGAATAATGTTTTTGAGAGGTTGTCCATGAGTGTAGAGGGTATTCAAACATGCAGTGTTCTCAGAGCACCACCTCAGAATGCACCACCATCTCCAAATGTGACCATGGTATGTGCCACCTCGATGTGTACCACCAGATGAAGAAGAAGCTGAAAATGTGATTGATGATTTTGATGAGCTTGATGATATGGAAGAGAGAATTTTTATAGCCAGTGCATGTTATAAGGTTTGATATGAGGCATGATAGAATGGATAGACGATTTTATGGTAGATGTGCATATGATGACAAATGATGGGATTATGATCGGAGGGGTTATGTTAGACGAGGGGATGTAGATGGTGATCTAGGTAGCATCAAGATCAATATATCAACTTTTTAGGGCAAGAATGATTCTGAGGCATACTTAGAATGGGAAAAGAAAATCAAGCTGATTTTCAACTGTCATTACTACTCATAGAAGAAGAATAATTTGGCAGCAATTGAGTTTACTGATTATGCTATGATTTGCTGGGATCATATTGTTTCTACTTGGAGGAGAAACTTTAAGAGGTCGGTTCAAACATGGGTAGAACTTATGGGTATCATGAGAAAGAGGTTCATACCAACCATTACTACTATCAGAAACTACAACATCTGTTTTAGGGGATCAAGAGTGTTGATGACTATTACATAGAGATGGAAGTTTCCATGATCAGGGCAAATGTTGTTGAGGATGCAAAGGCTATTATGGCATGGTTTCTAAAGGGCTTGAAAAGAGAGATTCCCAACATGGTGGAGTTGCATCATTATGTTGATTTGGAGGATATATTTCACATGGCTATCAATGTAGGAGGTAACTCAAGAAAAAGTCCACATTCGGATTTGGTACTCAGGCTACTTCTGCATGGAAATGGTAGTGGGTTTCGAATAAGAAACGAGATGGAGGCTTTAACAAGCCTAGAAGCAAGTGTAGTCGAGGATTTTGTAAGCCTAGGGCCGAACCCAGTGCCAAGAGTAAGGAGGTTGCAGAACCGAGCAAAACTATACTAAAACTTGAGGTTACAGCTACCAGAACTAAGAATGTCAAGTGTTTCAAATGTTTGGGCATGGGACAATATATTTCACAATATCCTAATAGAAGCATCTTAGTGATTGATAAGATGAGCGGAGAGGTGTACTTTACAAATAGTGAGGTTGTGGATGAGATGCCAGAGTTGGAGGATACTAGTGACCACGAGGGAGCTGCATACCCATTGGATAAATTATCTCTAGTTGTTAGGCTTGCTTTGAATGCACATGTTATAGGGGATGAGAGTGAGCAACAGAGGGATAACATATTCCACACTAGGTGTCATGTGTATGCCAAGGGGTGTAGTATGATCATAGATTGGGGTAGTTGTACTAATGTTGCTAGCACAACTTTAATTGAGCGATTGAGGTTGAGTTGCTTGAAACACCCCCAAGCATTACAAGTTACGGTGGTTAAATGATTGTGGTGAAGTAAATGTGAAGAAGCATGTATTATTAAGCTTTACCGGTGGGCCATACATTGATGATGTTCTATATGATGTGATACCAATGCATGCGAGATATATGCTTTTGGGCAAGTCGTGGCAGTTTGATAAGAATGTTGTTCACAATGGGTTTAAGAACAAGTATTCTTTTCAGCATAAGAAAAATCAATTACCTTATACCCACTTATACCTAGACAAGTCCATGAAGATCAGGTTCAGTTGCAACTTGAGCGTGATAAAGAGAAAGTGATGGGAAACACCATCTTAGGGGAAATGAGTGAGAGTGGTGAGCTAAAGAAAGCTAAGGCATAACCTAGTGATAAAAACCAGGCCAAAGCCGTGAGTGTTCCCAAGGGGAGTGTGAGTGAACATCAGAGTGAAACAAAAGGGAGAGTGAAAAAGAGTTTCAATATGGGTGAGGGTGAAGCGAGGAAGGCTTCCAAGGCTAGCAAGCTTAGACTATTGTTAGTATACAAGGAACCCCATATTTATTTTACTAACACTAACCTTTTGCTTCATGTGTCTATTTCATCTCTTTTGTAGGATTATAATGACGTACTGATAGAGGACATAACTAGTGGGCTTCCACCCATTATAGGCATTAAGCACTAGATAGACTTCATAACTAGAGCAGTCATTCCCAACAAGCTAGTTTATCGAAGCAATCTCGAGGAGGCAAAATATCTTTAAAAGCAAGTGCGAGAGTTGATGGACAATGGGTATATAAGGGAAAACATGAGTCTTTGTGCGATATCAGTGCTTCTAGTTCCTAAGAAAGATGGGACACTGTGGATATGTGTCGATTGTCGAGCAATCAATAATATAATGGTAAAGTATCACCATTCTAATCCTATGCCATATGACATGTTAGATGAATTACATGGTTCCAATGTATTTAGTAAAATTGATTTAAAAAATAGATACCATCAGATTCGCATGAGAGAATGAGATGAATGGAAAACTGCATTAAGATTAAATATAGATTGTATGAATGGTTAGTTATGCCATTTGGTCTTACAAATGTACCTAACATATTTATGAGATTAATGAATCATGTTATTCATGCATTTAAATGTAAGTTTGTTATGGTATACTTTGATGAAATCTTAGTTTACAATAAGTCAATTGATGAGCATGAGTTGTATTTAAGGTATGTTTTTGATATGTTGAGACAAAAAGAGTTATATGCTAACTTTGACAAATGCACATTTTGCATGGATAAAATTATTTTTGTGAGTTCAAATGGAATCAAGATAGATGTAGAAAATGTGGCGATAATTCAGAAGTATCTTACACCAACAACAGTAACAGAAGTCAGAAGATTTCATGGATTAGCAAGCTTCTATAGGAGATTTATAAAAGACTTTAGCAGGATTGTCGCACCATTGACTGAGGTAGTAAAGAAGACAATTGGTTTTCAATGGGGCAAAACATAGAAGAGGGCATTCCAGGGTCTTAAAGAAAAGTTATGCATTGCATATATTTTGGCGCTACCCAACTTTGATAAGACATTTGAGATTGTATGCGACACATCTGGGTTAGATATTGGGGTAGTTCTTATTCAAGAAAAGCGGCCAATATCCTATTTTAGTGAGAATCTGAACAGAGCAACTTTGAGGTACCTCACGTATGATAAAGAGTTGTATGCACTAGTAAGAGCTCTTGAGACATGATAGCACTACCTGTGGCCTAAGGAGTTTGTGATCTACAATAACCATGAATGACATCTAAAGGGTCAAAGTAAGCTAAACAAGAGGCACACAAGATGGATGGAGTTTGTTGAATCATTTCCATATATTATACGCTACAAGCAAGGTAAGGAAAACATAGTAGTTATGCAATATCTCACATTTATGTTTTACTTACTTCAATGAATGTTAGAATGTTGGATTTGACTTGATTAAAGAGCTTTATGAATATGATTCTAATTTTGCTGAGATTTATGTTGCAAGTGAAAATTCTTCATTTGGAAAATTTTATATACATGATACATTCTTATTTAAGATGAATATATTGTGTATTCCTACTTGTAGTATGCGTGAATTGCTTGTGAAAAAAGCTCATTGGAGTGGTTTGATGGGGCACTTTGGCATTAGTATGATCTTAGTTGTTTTGTATGAACACTTTTATTGGCCTAGAATGAAACGTGATGTTGAGCGTATTTGTGATAGGTGTATAACTTGTAAGCAGGCTAAATCTAAATTGATACCTCATGGTTTGTATACTCTTTTGCATGTACCTAGTGAACCTTGGGTTGATATATCAATGGATTTTATATTAAGTTTGCCTAGGACAAAGAAGGGCAAGGATTCTATATTTGTTGTGGTTGATAAGTCTAGTAAGATGGTTCAATTCATTGCATGTCATAAAACTGATGATGCCATAAATATTACTGGTTTATTTTTCAGAGACATAGTACTACTACATGGTATACCTAGGAGTATTATATCAGATAGAGATGTTAAGTTCCTTAGCCATTTTTGGAAAGTGTTGTGGGATAAATTGGTTACTAAATTGTTATACTCTACCACTTGTCACCCATAGACAGGGAGAGAAACAGAAGTAGTTAATAGAACTTTATCAAAGATGTTGCGCACTATAGTTGGTAAAAACCTGAAATCTTGGGAAGAATATTTGCCATTTGAGATTGTATATGGTTTTAATCTTCTGACTCATTTGGATTTGTTGTCTTTACCTGTTAGTAAGCAAGTTTGGATGGTAAAAAGAAGGCGAAGTTGGTGAAGGTGATACATGAGAAAACTAAGGCGCACATTGAAAGAAAGAATGAACAACATGTTTCTCATGATAACAAATGAAGAAAGCGCATTATATCTGGCCCCAGAGATTGGGTATGGCTTCATTTTTGCAAGGAAAGGTTCCCAGCACAGCAGAGATCCAATCTGAAACTGAAAGGAGATGGTCCACTCTATATGAATTTAGGTCATTTATTTTAGTTCGTCTTGATGTTATCGTAATTAATACTTTCATTAAACATCGTGCACAAGCACACTTTACATAACTTTTATGTTTGGCTCTAGACGAGGGGATCCAAATCTTTTATTAACAATTAATAAAACTGTTCCATTTGGTTTAATATAATCTTTCACAATTAGGTTTCCAGAGAAAACTCCCATAATATAGGGGTCTGGCATGACCACTTAAATCCATACTTTCTTAGGCTCTTATGTCTTGGTGTCAGAGTTCTCTTTAGTACCTCTTTGTTTGAGAATGTTTTAGGTTTTCATGCCTTGAATAATCGTATACCGATTTTGAAACTTTTTAAAAGATTACTCTTTGATTATTAATTTATACATATATTAATCATAATAAATTATTAAAAGATTTAATCAAATTTGTATTAGGATTAGTGTGGTGAGTTAATTAATGAGTTTTAATTAAATTAAAACTCTAATTTGAGTTTTAGTTCAAAACTAATAACAACTCAATATCCATTACGGTTTTTGCCAAAAGAGAATTTTAATTGAATAAAAATTCTAATTTTTACTCAATTTAATTCTAAAATATTTACAAAATTTTCAAATTCAAATATTTACAATCTGACCCGTGAACTTTTGGGTATTTATAATAAAGTTCCAAAACTTTCAGAATTTTATAAATTGGTCTATATGGTAGAAAAAATATGTTAGGAGGCTACACACTTGTGCACATCATGACATGACGTATTGGGGAGCACGTCGCCATACGGAGGGGGTCAAAAGCTCTCCTTTGGCCATACAGGTCGAGGTCATGGCAAATGTATAATTCCTCTGTCACAGGTATCCGGATAAATCCCAGAGATATAGATGTAAACGTCAAATCTCTATAAGGATTATCTAGTTGACTATTCTATTAGCAATCTCTAAAAGAATGTTTAGAACTAGCTTCTAAACTTTTACCGGGGGCCCATGGTTTGATCTGATTGCTAATCATATGGACTACCTATGCTCTGGTACACAGAACTGATAGATCCTATCTTGATACACATAGGATACCCTGAGGATCTATCTACACCCAAGGAACAGGCGGAGGTCTGATCTAAATAGATCGGTGACGTGACTGCCATCTAAGTGTAGAAGATATCTCATGTGCCCACAATGGCATCTCAAGTCTAAGAATCACTAGTGCTACTCAACCCGAGAAGATTCTTATTGACGTTGGTGTACTGTCCATTAAGAATCTTCGGTGAGTCGTTCAGTGTTTATCCGCTATAAACACCCACACGTCTATACTAGTCTCCAAGACTTATGGTTCATTGAGAAACCATTGGAATCATATATTCCAGTATACGACATGTACTGGTCTCAATGGGTTTACTATATTGACCAAGTAGTGTAAACCTTGACCAGGAACAGTCTGAGAATGACAACGTCATGATACTACTCAATGTCAGTTGCGACGGTTTTGCAACAGTACCATGACTAATCATTCTAATGTCATTACGTCTTTACCATATAAAAAGATACATTATATTATAGAAACTGCATATATTATTCATAATAATAATGTTTTACAGAAGTATTCAAAAGAAATACAACCGGGAATTGGCGCTCTGACCACCAAACCCACCAAAATCTCCCACTTGCTCTAGTGCCAAAAACGATTGTATCTAATACCCATCGACTCCACGTGTTTATCAAACAACTTCGGAGGTATGGCCTTCGTCAGCGGGTCTGCTACATTATCTTCACTCAGTACCTTGCACACGATTACCATCGCGACATAATCTCTCGAAAGATGTGGTACTTGCGTTCCACATGCTTCGACTTCTGATGCGCCCTCTGTTCCTTTGCTTGCGCAATGGCTCCAGTATTATCACAGTATAACGGAATCACATTCTCGATACTTGGGACAACTCCCAATTCTGTGATAAAGTTCTTTATCCACACAGCCTCATTTGCAGCTTCAGAAGCTGCAATATATTCCGCCTCAGTGGTGGAATCTGCTGTCGATCCCTGTTTGGAACTCTTCCAACAAACTGCACCTCCGTTAAGGGTAAATACGAATCCAGATGTAGACTTTCTATCATCGGGATCTGATTGGAAATCAGAATCCGTATACCCGTTAACTTGCAGTTCGTTTCCTCCATAAATAATTAACTTATCCTTAGTACCTTTAAGATACTTGAGGATATGTTTAATGGCCATCCAATGGTCATTACCTGGATTAGACTGATATCGACTAGTTACGCTAACAGCGAAACTGATATCAGGCCTCGTAAATAACATGGCATACATTATGCTACCCAAACACGAAGCATAAGGTTGGTTAGACATTCTAACCTTCTCATCTTCTGTTTGTGGACTCATCTTCTTAGAAAGATGAATCCCATGTCTGAACGGTATTTTTGCTGTCTTACAGTTACCAAAATTATATCGTTCCAAGATCTTATCTATGTACGTTGATTGGGACAACCCAATCAGCCTCATTTGTCTATCTCTATAGAGTTTTATCCCTAAAACATAGGAAGCTTCTCCCAGGTCCTTCATGGAGAAATTCTTACAGAGGTACGCTTTTACGCCTTGTAACATACCTAAATCATTCCCAATGATTAGGATGTCATCAACATATAGGACTAAAAATACGACCATGCTCCCACTGGCCTTCTAATACACACAGGATTCTTCTGAATTCTTGAGAAAACCAGACGATCTAATAATCTCGTCGAATTGAAGATTCCAACTTCGTAAAGCTTGTTTAAGTCCATAAATGGACTTCTTAAGCTTACATACCATGCCCGAGTTTTTGCTGGACGCAAAACCTTCCGGCTGTTCCATATAGATTTCTTCATTAAGAAATCCATTTAGAAAAGCCGTTTTGAGATCCATTTTTCAAATCTCGTAGTCATGATACGCAGCTATAGAAAGCAAAATCCGAATAGACTTAAGCATTGCTACCGGCGAAAAAGTTTCATCGTAGTCGACGCCAGGTCGCTGTGTGTAACCTTTTGCTACCAGTCGGGCCTTGTAAGTCTCAACCTTACCGTCAGGCCCGTGATTCCTTTTGTAAACCCATTTACAACCAATAGGAACAATTCCTTCGGGAAGCGGAACCAAGTCCCAAACTTGATTCTCATGCATTGAGTCTATCTCGGATTTCATGGCACATTGCCATTTCACGGAGTCGATGTCTAACATCGATTCTCTATAGGTGAAAGGATCTGTCTCTTCAACTAAGAGAACATCCATACTTTTTTCTTGTATTAATTACAAGCGTTCAGGAGATCTATATACCATTTCCGACCTACGGAGTGTTTGTGTTGAAGGTCCTTCATCTACTTGAACTTCAGGTTCCTCCGTTGGTTCTATGTTTTCAGGTTGGACTTCATCAAGCTCAACCTGTCTATGATTACCACATTCTGACAAAAATTCTACTTCTAGAAATTTTACGAAGCGAGCTACGAACACATTTCGATGCTCGGTATCATAGAACAGATGTCCCCTCGTATTCGAAGGATATCCGACAAACCTAAACTTTAGCCCTCGAGGCGAAAGCTTATCTTGCTGAGTCACCATGACATAGGGAGGCAACCCCAAACCTTAATGTAATTAAGATTTGGTCTCCTACCGAACCATATCTGATACGGAGTCGTAGGAACAACTTTTGAAGGAATCTTGTTCAAAAGATGTGCAGCTGTTAAAAAAGAGTAGCCCCATAAATAATAGGGCAAATCTGTGAAACTCAACATTGATCGGACCATATCCAATAAAGTCTGATTTCTCCTCTCAGACACTCCATTTTGCTGTGGAGTACCTGGAGGAGTATATTGAGCGAGAATCCCATTCTCCTTCATATAATCCATGAACTCCCCACTCATATATTCTCCGCCTCGATCTAATCGAAGGCATTTAATATATTGACCAGTTTGTTTTTCTACTTCATTTCGGAATTCTTTGAACTTTACAAAGGTTTCCGATTTATGTCGCATCAAATAGACATAAACGTACCGTGAATGATCATCGGTAAAGGTAACGAAGTACGAATAACCACTGTGAGCAGTTTGACTTAGTGGACCACATACATCAGAATGTACGAGTTCCAGTAAGTTAGTGGCGCGGTGTCTAACACCAGAAAATGGGGCTTTGGTCATCTTACCCTGAATGCATGATTCATAAGTTGGATATGATTCAATGGTAAGATCTGGTATCAAACCATTCCTAACCAATTGGGTAAGGCGTTTAACGCCTATGTGACCAAGCCGCATATGCCAAAGTTTAGTATCATTAATTACAGGTAAACTACATATATTAACTCCAGTATTTAAAATATCTTTTGAAGTTTGCAATGTATAATGACCATGCTGGTTTGGACAACTAAGGATCTGAGTATTATTTCTATCATATAAATATAAAGAACTGTTCTGAATATTAAAACAAAAGCCTTCTGTATCCAATACAAAAAGTGATATAATATTAGCTACACATCTTGGTACAAAATGGCATTCATTTAACAAAAATGTCCCATTCGGCAATGAGATCTTGCATACTCCCACTTTAACTGCATCCAAAGAGTCTCCACTCCCGAATCGCAACTGCATCTCTCCGGGCTTCAGCCTCCTACTTTCCTTCAGCACATGCAACAAATTGCAAATGTGAATGGGACAAGCAGAATCTAAAATCCAGTTGGATGTAACGGCTTCACAAGCCAAAGATATATCAATAACAGGAAAAATAAATGTACCTGATGTAGATGCTCTCTCCCTCCTCAGCTGGGCGATGTAGTCAGGACAGTTCCTTTTCCAGTGCCCGACTTTGCTGTAGTGATGGCACTTATCTTCAGAAGCCCTTTTGGGATTAGCTATCATTGCCTGCGGTTGAGGACCAAAACCCTTCTTCTTCTTCCCTTTCTTTTTTTTTCCCTTTGGCCAGGCCTTGGAAGAAGCGGAAAGAGAAGTGGGTCTAGGAGGGCGAGTCGGTACTCCCTTCTTAAGGTCCTCCTCCGCCGTGAGCAACATCCTATGTAACTCATGGTAGGTACAGATAGTCCCATTCATGTTGAAATACATCACGAACTGGCGATATGAATCTGGGAGAGAACCAAGAATGACACTCCTACCGAGAATGTCATTTAGAATGAGATTATGTTGCCTCAATTGATCGATCAAATCGATCATTTCAAGAACATGCGGGCTAACAGCTCGCCCCTCATCCAACCGCGCATGGAAAAGTTCCATTGCGACTTTGTGAACAATCACTTGTTATTGGTTCTCAAATGACTGTCTCAATCGAGTCATCATTGTATAGGCATCTGACATGCTATAATATTGTTTCTTGAGTCCCAGAGACAATGAACTAAGGATGTATGATTTAACTCTTAAATCATCATTCTTAAAAGTTTCAAAAACTTGGTGTTCCTCCTCCGTAGCATCCGCACCAACAACAAGGGGCAACGGACCCTGAAGAACATATCCCAGTTTCTCAGAATCGAGGACAATCCTCAAATCCAAGTCCCAGTCAGCGAAGTTTTCAGCGCCTTTGAGTTTGTTCGCATCAAGCATACGCGCAAACTGATTTGTGGATGGTGCCGCCATCGCAAATCTATCATATAGATCACGAAAAACGGTTAGCAGAAATTAAGCAGTTTCATATAATATCAAAATCATAAACTAGATCATGGATTTTTAATCTAAAAATGCCCCTCCCACTAAATCATGCAATACTGTAATCCCCAACAGAATACAAAGATTTAATAATTAAATTAAATACAAATAGTGAAAAGTAGATCCCGTGAATATATTTCAGCTCACAGCAGAGGCACGGTCTCGCCTACGTATATTCATAAGGTAGACAACTCATTTGTCATCATTCACTAATGACTCATTGGTTTCCTGTCTTGGTCGTTTCTCGTTGTCGCTGCGAAGGCAGGCCCACAAGGAGACGTACCAAGGTTAAACTCGTCAATGATAAACTCAAGTTACTTACGTAATCCTGACAGGTAGGGCACGTTCAGAATTCTGCTTTCGCTTGAATTTATCTAGTATCTGATATACATCCGGTATAAATAAATCTCTATCGGCTACACCCTCACTGCAGAGGCACAGTCTCGGATGTAGTCACAGAGAAGTATTCATAAACCGTATTGACAAGACGGACCACATAACATGCATCAAATACATAATTACATTTAAACCTTATTAATCAGGGATTTTCGCTAAGTGTCATACACCCTAAATCTAATCAAATTAGATTCTAATAAGCATGTATAAAGTCAAGAAAATATGATTAAACATTGATTTAATAAAGGCTAATCATTTTAGGGGCCTGAATCAGACTCGCTCTGATACCATTTTGTAGGGGTTTTAGGGGCTAAATCCGGTAACGCAGGAAACGGTGGGAAAAAAAATTTTCCGATTTCAAAACTTTTTCTCGGATTAATTAAATAAACATATTTATTTAATTATCCAATAATAAAATTATGAAAAAATTCAATAAATCATATTTAAGTGAATTACCGAATTGCCCTTACACTTGGTATTTTATTCATTTTAGTCCGAAATTGTTCAAATCAATTTTGAATGATTCTAAATAATTACTAAGATGAATTAAACATGTTCAAAACATCAAAACACCAAAAGCAACAAAATCCCCAAATTTCACTCCTTGGCCGAGAGCCTCACTAAGGTTCCAAATTGTGCATTTTGTGATTTCATGCTTCAAAACACATCAAGATGTAATCCAATCAACATGAAACTTTATATGCATCATATACACATCCTTATACACAACATAAATGAAAATCCCCAAATTTGGAAGTGGTCTTAAACCTAATTTTTCTATTTCTTCAAATTGGACAAATTAGACCAAATTGGTTAAATCAATTACTTCAATCATGTTTCTTTCATCCAACCAAAGTCTCAACACAATGAAACGACTATAGATCAAATCTAGGTCATTTAAGAGTGGGTCAACAACTCTAGATTAGCAACAAAGTTTCCAAAACCATAAAAGAATACTTATAACTACACTAGTCACAAGCTTCCATCATCATACATGCTCAACACTTTCATCAAAGTTCCATTCACCAAAAACACAAAGAATAAAGAAAATAATAGCATAAGAACATCACAGAAGATGTAGCCTAGAACATAAGGAACAATTTCCTCTCTAATTGCAAGTTAAGAAAAACTTACTAAAATCCAAGCTTTTCTTTACTTTTCCTTTCTTCCTCTCAAGCTTCTCTTGTTTTCTTTTAATGGAGTTTAGGTTAGAAAGTGTATTAGGTTATTTACCAAATGAAAAAGAAAACAATATATACTTGTACACAAAGGCCTTGGCCGAAATTCACAAGCATATACAGACAATTTTAATTTCAATTTCATTTGATATAAATTTGATCAACTTGATTTAAATATCTAAGAACACTTTATAGATATTTTAATTAAGTCAACAAAGGCAACTAAATCATTTAATCCAAATATCCAAATGTTAAGATATTTATATTTTAATTAATTTAATCATTTAACAATTAAATAATAATTAATTATTAAATACAAATATATTAAATATATATATAATATTTACATTAAATATCAAATATATATTCATTTAGGATATTAGTCAAATATCTCAATTTGACTATTAATTAATGTGTATTTAAATTAATCAAGTATTAAATGTAAATACACAATAATTAAGCAAATGACTATCGGGTCCCTTTAGCATGTATCTTGCGTTTAACCTTTAAACGACTTTATAAATAATCAATATTATTTATAAATGTTGCTCTAGTCTACGAGTATGTTTCATTATTGAGACTCTCTAGATTCAGGTATATCCGTCACGAAATCCAATTTCGTGTCCATAATTTATCCACCCGTAAATTATGACGATCACGGATAAACTCGCTAAATCATACAGGTCGAGGTCATGGAAAATGTATAATTCCCCCGTCACAGGTATCCGGATAAATCCCAGAGATATAGATGTAAACGTCAAATCTCCTAAGGATTATCCAGTCGACTATTCTATTAGCAATCTTAAAAGAATGTTTAGAACTAGCTTCTAAACTTTTACCACGGGCCCATGGTTTTATCTGATTGCTAATCATATGGACTACCTATGCTCTGGTACACAGAACTGACAGATCCTATATTGATACACATAGGACACCCTGAGGATCTATCTACACCCAACGAACAGGCGGAGGTCTGATCTAAATAGATCGGTGACGTGACTGCCATCTAAGTGTAGAAGATGTCTCATGTGCCCACAATGGCATCTAAGTCTAAGAATCACAAGTGCTACTCAACCCGAGAAGATTCTTATTGACGTTGGTGTACCATCCATTAAGAATCTTCGGTGAGTCGTTCAGTGTTTATCCGCTATAAACACCCACACGTCTGTACTAGTCTCCAAGACTTATGGTTCATTGAGAAACCACTGGAATCATATATTCCAGTATACGACATGTACCTGTCTCAACGAGTTTACTATACTGACCAAGTAGTGTAAACCTTGACCAAGAACAGTCTGAGAATGACAACGTCATGATACTACTCAATGTCAGTTGCGACGCTTTTGCAACAGTACCATGACTAATCATTCTAAGGTCATTACGTCTTTACCATATAAAAAGATACATTATATTATAGAAACTGCATATATTATTCATAATAATAATGTTTTACAGAAGTATTCAAAAGAAATACAACCGAGAATTGGCGCTCTAAGCACCAACCCTAACCTTCTTGTATACACAAGGATCATCTTCGTTTTGAACGAAATCATTTCTTTTATGATCTCATCAAAACGTTGGTTCCAAGACGCGACGCTTGCTTCAGTCCATAAATGGACCGATTTAAACTTGCAAACCTGTTTGCATGTTTAGGCACGACAAAACCGTCAGACTAATGCATATAAACATCCTCCAAAGGTTTCCGTTGAGGAAAGCGGTTTTGACGTCCATCTACCATATCTCGAAATTGAAATATGCAGCAATAGCAAGCATTATCCGAATTGATTTAATCATGGCAAGGTGTGAGAAAGTTTCTTCGTAATCGACACCATGTCGTTGACGATACCCCTTCGCTACAAGACTAGCTTTGTACGTTTGTATGTTGCCATCCGTGTCGGTCTTCTTCTTGAAGACCCATTTGCATCCAATAGGCTTTACGCCTTCTGGTGCATCAACCAGTGTCCAAACTTGGTTGGTGTACATGGAATCCATTTCGGACTTCATGGCATCTTGCCATATACCGGAGTCGATACATTGTATCGCTTTCTCATACGTAGTCGGCTCGTCTTCCTCAATGAGATTGATATCTACATGAGGTGAGATCTGAAACCCATACCTCTCAGGTTATTTTCTGACTCTCTCCGACCTACGCGGTCCTTGTGTAATTGAAGATTGTGGTACAGCTTCATCCCTGATGAACTGTTCATGTTCCGTTGAGGATTCTATGCCATGAACAGTATCACTCCAATTTTCATCGAGTTCTACTTTCCTCCCACTTATCACTGCATTTAGGAATTCCTTCTCAAGGAAAACCGTATGTAGAGCAACAAAAACTTTGTTCTCTCGTGGGTGATAGAAGTAATATCCTTTGGTTTCCCTATGATATCCTACAAATAGGCATTTATCCGATTTGGGTTCTAGTTTGGTACCTTCCAAATGTTTGACGTATGCCCAGCACCCCAAATTTTCAGGAATGAGAAACCTGATTTCTTTCCTGTCCATATTTCATACGGAGTCTGTTGAACAGACTTTGATGGAACCTTATTCAAAATAAGTATTGCACTGTTTAATGCATATCCCCATAAGGAAATAGGTAGCTCAATGCGACTTATGATAGACCTTACCATGTCTAACAAGGTTTGGTTTCTCCGTTCGGACACACCGTTTAATTACGGTGTTCCAGGAGGAGTCCACTGTGAAAGAATACCATATTCTTTCAAGTAGTCAAGAAACTCATTGCTCAAGTATTCGCCACCACGGTCCGACCGTAATGTCTTAATACTTTTACAGGTCTGTTTTTCAACTTCGTGTCGAAACTCTTTGAATTTCTCAAAAGTTTCCGACTTGTGTCTCATAAGATACACATAACCATAATGTGATGCATCATCCGTAAAGGTTATGAAGTATTCATATCCACCTCTAGCCTGGCTAGACATGGGCCCACAAACGTCACTATGAACAAGGGCTAACAGTTCAGTGGCGCGTACACCTTTACCGCTAAAAGGTGATTTAGGCATTTTTCCTAATAAGCAAGATTCACAGACGTCATATGAATTTGGATCAAATCCGTCCAAGTACCCACTCTTCGAAAGTGTGGATATGCGAGTCTTGTTTATGTGTCCCAGACGACAATGCCACATATAAGTTTCATCTTTATGACTTACTTTAAGCCTTTTGTTTGTTACATTTTGAGATTGATTTATATTCAAAATATAAAGACCATTATTTGCATCAGCTGTGCAAATTTCTATATCGTTTTTATACATAAAACACCCAATGTTTCTAAATACAAAAGTGTACCCACATTGGGTTGACATAGATACAGAAATTATATTCCTAGTCAAACTAGGTACAAAATAACAGTTTGTAATTTCAATTACATGCCCCGAGGGCAGTTCTAAAACAAAAGTGCCAACGGCCAGTTTCCTGCTAATCCGTAGATCCTGCATATCAGTATAAATGTGAGTACCACAACTAGAATAAAAAATCTAATTTTTAAAACTAGAAGTAGTAATGTTTATTTCTATAACAAACATACATGAGGCCGGTGCCTTGCCCGCCTTTATCTCCTTCTGGAGCGCCTTGTACTCGCGGCAGTCATGCTTCTAGTGACCCCGCTTGCCGCACTGGAGGCATACATCCTGAGACTTGTCCTTTGGCTTCCCAGAAGCCTTTGACATTTTGCCCTTGCCCTTCTTCTTATGCTTCTTCTTTTTAACACCTCTACTCGCCTTGGGCCCAACCCTCGGAGTCCGAGATGTAGAAGCAAAGTGCGCCTCGTGCTTCTTGCCCTTAAGAAGTTCCTTTTCTGCCTCTCGCAGCGTGGACATCAGCTCTCCAAGAGTCTGCTCTTGGTTCATCATATTGTAGTTCATGATGAACCCACTCCAAGTGTCGGGGAGAGACTGCAAGATCAAATCTATAGAGGTCTTTATCTCAAAGACAATCCCCATTTGTCCAAGCTGCTCGATATCGGCAATCATCTGTGTCACGTGATGTTCAATAGACGTACCCTCCGACATCCGAGCATGGAAGAGCTTCTTCTGTAACTGATATCTTTGCGATCTAAGGTTAGATCGGTGTAGATCATTCAATTCACCAACACGGTATAGGGATCCAATCCCTTGTTCTGTCGACGGAATTGCCAAGTCATAGCAGCAAACATGATCGATTGAGCGGTTGTGTTGTCATCACTATGTGTCTTCCAAAGATCTAGCTCGAACAACTGATCAGATCTGGGCTTAGGCCCGAGAGGTCTCTCTATAGTATATAGCAGCCTCTCGAATCCAAGGACTATCCTTAGATTCATGTCCCAATCGGAAAAGTTAGTGCCGTTGAAGACATTATCGCCCATGATGATGTCCCAGACACTGTTCTTTCCTGTCATTTTAATTGCGATAGTCTAACTATCCAATTAACAATGTAAGTGTACAGTCTAACTTTTACAAGAAAAATAATACAATATTAGTCCAACTAATAAAATAATTTTGACGAAATAATTTGAAAGCGCGTAAAACTAAGTATTTGAACGAAATTGTAAATTCAATACTAGCCTCCCACTATTTTTCGGCGAGCCTCTAACCCTCTATTGAGTACTCGGGAAACCTAGTTTCCTAGTTGGCTAGGATCCCATTAAATAACACACAACCTTGACTTTGGCCAACAAACCAGTGCCAATTTTGGATCTTGAGTAAGAATCACTAAATGGAAGGAAAACACTTAATATGTTTTGAGGGTTTTTCGCGTAAATTGGCAACCAATTTATTATCTTTGTTCGGTCTCATCATACACCCTTAAGCATGCATTCTAAAAGCATAATAAGGCGCGGAAAGTAAATTAATAACGATATGCGGATGGATATTTAACAACTTATTCCTAGAACAAATCACTCACTTTCCTCTCCCCGGCTAGCACTATTATACTTCTACCCAATTACATAATACAATAATAGAAACCTCATTAACATTGAGGGGAATTAGGTGAGAAGAGAATACAAAGAATCAATAAAGAGAGAAGGCTGGACACGCAGGTCCAATTTATAAATTCTAAATTTACAAAAATTTATAAAATTGCCCTTTCCCTTCTAATATCCATCCAATATACGCTATTCATTCATCACATCCATGTATTCATTCAAGCAAGTTATTCAATCAATCTAATCAATTTAATTAATCTTTGAATAATAGTGATCATCCAATGTTCAAACATTGATTTGATTTGCTCGAGTCCAACTCGTTTGTGAATAAGTACTCGAAGTACAAATTCTTGAATTATATCAAACTACTCTTTAAATCTAATTTAATTCGTATTCAATACTAATTCATTCATTTAATTCCAAATTAAATATCTACACTTTTTAATGCGCTTTGACGACTTAGATTCCAAATCTAATCTAAATGGGTCTCAAAGCCCAATTAACATCCAATGTTGTTTAATTAAAAGTCCAATGGGCTTTCAATTGATTTCATAAGGCATGGGCTTTGGTCAATATGGGTCAAACCCAAATACTAAGGCCCAAGTAAGGAATCACCCTTATTTGCCAAAAAACCAATTTTGGCCCATTAGGCCCAATTAAACATTTAAAGCCCATTTGTTATATTTGGACTTAATGGAATGGTTTAGGCCCAAATTTGGATCCAATCCATTTGACCCAAACCTACTTGGCCCAACCAAGTCCATAAGGCCCAAATACAACAATTACAAGCTCAATTCAAAATCAAGCCCAATTTATTAAATTCCAATTTTCCAAAATTCATAATTTAATAAACCAAAGTGTTTAGCCATGATTAATCTTTTTAAATTAACATTTCCAAAATAGTAATCTAATCCATTAATCATGCTTTTCATCATCAACACATGTCCAACATAATTGATTGAAAAAATCATCTCATTACATGCTCTATAGCTCACGACATTTGTGGGTTTTATTTGTCCGATTTCATTTTCAATCTGATTGAATTACAAATCAACATTACCCAATTGTTTCAAGTCATCCAATGATTAAACAAACAAAAAATACCATGACTATTAAGGGTAATATACATTCGGCCAAGCCTACTTTTTGGGCAAAAATTGATTCAATTATTTTTTCATGAAATTGATCATAAATAACTCCTAGTCATCCATATACAAACATGCTCAAACAAGTAATTTAGTCAAAACATGCTCAAAATCAATTTACCCAAATTTTACCCTAATCATTTTCATGCTTAAACCTTGCTCCATGATACCATTGTTGGTTTCTAGGGTGGTCCCAAGATCAATATAAGCATAGAAAAGAATGAATACGCTGAACGGCTTTTGGATGTGATGATCAACAAAACTTTTCCTCCTTGCTAGAAGCTCTCGGCCAAGGTGGATTTGTTGAAGATGTTCTACAAGCTCCAAGCTTTAAATGGATCCCAAGCTCTTAGTTCGATTTCCCTAACACCTTGTATTGATTCCTTGTTTGTGCTAGCAAAAGATGAAAGAAAAATAATCTTCCTTCACCTTTGGAGAGTCACGGCAATGGCTATGGAGGGAGAGAGAGTTTTTCTTTTTCTTGCAATTTTGTTTTCAAAAAACATAAGGAAAAACCTTTACTAAAACTTGGCATAACCTTTCCAAAAAGTCAAAGCCAATTTTGGCTCCAAAATGGCATTAAATGTCCACACCAACCAACATCATGAATAGTGACTGCATGTCACTCACCAAAAAGGTCACAAGACATCTATCACTAAAGTGACAAGTGATGTGACTCGCGATGTGACTTGCGGCCGCACTTGATTCAAAATCGGAGTGGCGTCGCAAACACATTCCGGGCTCGGTTTCGTTAATCCCTAATTAACTAGTTTTCCGTTGTGTCGTAATTAAATCAAATTTAATTAAATAATCATGCCTAGTAAAATTACTATTCACGTCGCTTGCGAATTTATTCTAAATCAATTCGTTAGACCGAATTAAAATCCAATTTTACTTCCGCGTCGAAATCTAATTTCGTATAATATATCGAATATATTATTTTATCGATTAATTCCAAATTAATCGTTCTCTCTATTCAAATAGTACTTTATCCCAGATAAAGTCTCTCCGCTATTAATCCCAGATTAATAAATTTCGAATCATACGTCATCGGTGAATCTTCGGGAAGCGACCCAAGAGATCCCTGAATATGTTGGCAGTAAATCTGGTCGTCGAACTATCCGAACACATACGTACCTTGTACTACGTTCTTACTGATTTACGAGACAAGGTTGGCTTCTAGCAAAGCGTCATGCCTACCTAATTCTCTAGAAATATTCTTAATGGAATATATAATCTATGTCAGGCGTAGTATAACATAGTATTGCGTATCTCGTGATCCAGTTTCTGATGTCACATGCAAGGCCTGGGGCTGGAATAATGTCTGCCCCGTATGAAGCATATATCGTATCACTAGCAACTAGTCTCTTTATTATCGGATAATCATGACCTATTCATATTATCCCGACGGTTGCAACCTTTTAGAGAACCAGTTCTGTATACCTGCGTGACCATCATCTCCATATGACTGAAGTGATACTTCCGTCTTGACATCACACCCAATACACTATGATTCTCAATAAACCTAAAAGAGGTGTACACATAACCTGTTAAAGTTCTGGATGACCAAAACCAAAGCGTACTGATTGTCGCAAGTACTAGCGATGCAATTCTCAGGTTAAGACCAAATACACCTACCCTGATACGGACTCCCATAGACACAGAGTCATACTACCAATGGGATTCCGTGGGGTCTATCCAGAGCGAAGCTGTTTTTCGTACCATCGGTAAAACACAACCTCCTACCACACTTGCATAAGTATCCAATACTTAAATATATGAGAACTATGATGTTACGCTTCCATAACATGCACAAGTGCGATACTAGTCTATTCCGCATTATCGATGTCCAATCTCAATAATACTACGACTAGGGATATTTAATGATTAAACTGTCATGGATTGATACTGTCTCATATCATCTCAATTCGGAACTAATCATAAGGACTTTCATCATTCAAACATTTAAGTAATATAATTACGAAATGATAAAAGGCAATTTCCATTGCTACATAATTAATTTGTACAAAAACACAATGTCTTTTACAAATAGTGATGCTATGGGTTATAACTGTCTAACAGTATGCGTGCGATGCATGGAATATATAATCAGCCCATTATCATTCCAAAGCATTCAACCATACTATTGTGTGGTGCAAACTTGTCCCGTTGAAAAGGCCCAACAGGTTTACACTTTTGCGATAACATGACTAAACAACTTCAAATGATGAGGGGTCTAAACACAAAATGGCCCATTGGCATTTTAGGAACTTTTGGCCCAATTATCATAAGGCACGAACCTGTCCCAGTTTAAATGGCCCAACATGCCCATACCTCATGACAAAAGGTCCAACTGAACCCAAATGACGATGGTCCCAAACGTAAACATAAAGGGGTGTTTTCTATCGGTCCTACAACTACAGTTCACATGTGGGTTCATATGGTATAGACAAAGGCTCCCGCTGGCGAAGGATTGCCCACAACTAGGACTCCCCACTCAAGGGTTTGAGCGACCAAGTGAGCGCACCTTTTTTTATACTTAAAGGTACATACCAATGAGTTATGATGCATGACTGACTGTCAAATAGATTTCCTATTGAAGATTCCCCAGAGGGAGGGTGGAGCGAACTCTCTAAAACACCCAAGACTCTTAGGCTCTTATCGCCTTGGTGACAGGAATAAACAATAGTTCCTCCAAATTAGTCCATCACGGTAAGCTTCGAGTAAATGATTATCTAGGTGCTTTCACAGCTTTTCCTTATAGAAAGGTAGTGAATGAACGAGGACACCAAACCATTACCTAGCTCTAATAGTGCCTTTGATTTAACCCCTTTAACCCACAGTAGACACGGTTAACTAAAACAAAAATCACAAGGTATTATTTCGGGGCCGATTCTCTATCCGCAGTGGAGTCAGCAGACTGTAGGACATAAAAATCGGTGACGTTGTTCTAGGCTCGTGGCCCGATTGGCAGTACGGAGTAGCCTGCGGGAGACTAAACCGGAGAAATAAAATGGAGTCGCCACCCAGTATGAACTGAGAAAATTATTTAAGGCCGCACTCACCCCTCGCAATGGAAGACCTCAAACCGTTGGGTTCGGAATGGTCTCTTACTTATGCCACCTGTAATGAATGGATTTGTGCAATAATCTAACCAAGTCTACGCAACATATCCTACATCTAAGTTAGCATGCAACCTATATCTAAGTTTGCATATAACCTATATTTAAGTTTGCATGCATAAAAGTAAGTTGAAATAACGGCAATCATACAATCTCATGAATGCATTAAATCGATAAACATGGCAATATAAATAAATAATAATCTAAACATAAACGTAGAGGAAATATAATTAAGTTCCTAATGCGAAAGAAATAACTAAATCATGCTTGGAAATAATATGCTAAACAACTAAGTCATGTATAAAAAATAACATACTATTTCTAATAGACAATGGGTAAACACAAGATTAGATGAAACGAAATATGTGCGTTTCTCAAGCGGTACGTGGAATTGTATCCCGAGTTCAGACCGCACTACCGTCCATTCGGATTCTGCTACGAAATTTACGTCCGGGTTTCCATACGATATACCACGAGAGATAGCACAAAATCATTCATCTCATGACCACAACATACATAAATCAACAATACACATGCCAAGAGATAATAATAAATAACTGAAAAAAGATGAAATAAAATAAATAAAAGGGTGCCCTCAAGTCTTACCTTTTAAGTCGCCTCTTGGAAGTGTGTTACGCACTCGTCGGAAGGGTTGGTGCTTCGCAACTTTTCCGATTCGCTGGTTCGTTGTTTTCCTTCGTTGCCTCGCTATTTTGGGTTCTGTTTCTGCTATTTTTACTACTATTTTTGCTACTGTTTTTGCTTCTATTTTTGTTGTTTTTGCTGCTGTTTTGAAGTGCAGTTTTTTGGTGATGAATAGGTATTTTAGAGTGCAGTTTTTTGTGATTTAAGAGGTGTTTTGGAGTGCATTTTTTTTGTTGTTTAAGGGTGCAGTTTTGGGGACTGTTTTACGGTGAATATGGCTGTTTTGGGGATGTTTGTGCGGTGAATATGGGGTTGTTCGGGGCTGCTGTTTTTTGGTAAATTGGGGTTGATTTGGGTCTGTTTGTGCGGTGAATAGGGGGATGTTCAGGGACCGTATTTGTTGTTGTGTTTCACGGAAATGTGGGTGCTTCTCTGGGTGCTTTGGGCATGAATGTCTTAGGGAGAGAGAGGTGGGGCTTGAATGTTAGGGGTTCTAAGGTTGGGTTTATGCTTCTTTTTATAGGAGAGGGTTGGGGTTTACCTTATACGGGTAGGAAAATGGAGATTGTGTAATTATGGGGGAATATTTAATTTGTGTGTCATAAGGAAATGATCTCTTCAATTAGGAAGGTAATTTGATTTGATTTGATTTGATTTGATTTAGTTTAGGCATGTGATTTAATTTAATTAGGAATGTGATTTATGAGATTTGATTTCATTCTTTTAATTCGGGAAGGTGATTTAATTTGATTCTTTTAATTTGGGAAGGTGATTTATTAGGATTTCAACATGTGTTTAATGTGTGGATTTATTATTTTGGAGGAGATGGGCGTGTGTTTGGGTTCTTTTGGTGGGCTTGGTGTGTGGCTTGGTGGTGTGTGGGCTTTGGGTGTGTGGCTTGGTGTAGGTTTGGGCCGAGGGTAAATTTTAAAACAGAGGTCCAACGAGCAACCCGAAGCTAAGCAAACGAATTAAATCCAACAAGGTATTGATTTCTGACTTATCCCTTCCGACGTCTGTTTCCCGCGACTTCCGCAATTTAAAGAGTAGTGCCTCCATATGAGGCTCATCATCAGGACTTATATGCAAAAATGTAGTGCCTACACTAGGCTTTGGGGTCCCACAACTATCATCGATTCTTTACTCTATTATTTTCTCATTACGTCATTTTCGCGCCCAAAAACACTGAATTTTCTTGTTACTCCTCGCGTTTCTCATACCATTGCATATTTTATTTCCTTACTTTACTCCTTGCTACTAAGACTAACGGTGGGTCATTCCTCTATTTGTTTCTTAGATCTCAACTTTCTGTTATTTGCTATAAACAATGATTTAATCACTTTATTCTATTGTCCATATTGGTACTCTTATCACTTCTTAAGTATCTCCAACTTCATAGGTCTATTCTTATATTCTTCTACAGATCTCTGCTGACTCAGCTTATCTGTGGGTTCTACGACATTTGATCTATTTGTGAACTTCTATTGGTCTAGCAAGCCTCACTCTGACTTACCTTAATCTTGTGTTACCCTGGGTTTTTCTTCTTTATATCCTCGAAATTTCCTTGATCCTTCTTCTAGGTGGTCTGCCTCTCAAGGTCCTTTCATTTCTTGAAATGGACTCCCGTTGGGTTTTCTTACAGTCGCCTATACTCATGCTGATAGGAACTGCTTATATCTCATTGGTCATTTTCTTTATAGCTCGGGGAGCTTTTTCATCCTTGTTCTAGTACTTTATGTCCCGATAGATTCCATTGCTCATATAGAATAGGTATGAGATGAACTCTGTCTGGATAATTTCCTTAACTAGTATCTCGAAGGAGTGATGATATGGGTAGGTCGAGGCCTTATCTATTGGATCATTTGGCTAGGGTAACTAACTGTTGTTTTTGTCGTCGTTCATCTTGTTTGCCTACGGCTCTGAGTTTGGAAAATCTAAAATCTCTTTATCCTTATAGCATCTCTCATCTATTAGAAGCCTTGACGAAATTCTTGATTTCTTACTTCTACTGTTTTATAGTTATTCTCGGTTATTCGGGGAACTCACTATCTATTTGAGACGCTCGAGAATTATTAGGTTAACTTTTGGAAGAATTTCTGGGAAGGAAGAGGATCTCACTTGGGGGAAAGAAATTTTACTTAGACCTACTCAACATTTTATTCTGGTCTACTCTTGCTACACTATTCTTTACTACTAATTCTGGTATTATCCTTTATTACTTAAGTCCATGTCTCTGATTCTTACTACTATCGATTTTGGCATTTTCTTATCTGTTTCTATTCCTCTATCTCTATTTACTTTCTTATCAATCTGATTATGTATCTCGATCTCTTCTTATATTTGGTTACTTTTACCCTCTTACATCTCTCCTTACTTTTCTCCGAACTTTTCTCTTTATCCTCTACTTTTGTATCTTTTCCCTTACTATCTCTGGTCACTTTAACATCTATATACATTTCTTATTTTTCCTATATAGTTTTCTCTTTCTTTTATCTACTCTTCTGGGTGGGTATCTTTAGGATTTTACTATTTCTTTCCATCTCTTTAACTTTCTTTATTTCTGACTGTCTAAACACCTATACATCCCTTCTTGCTTGCTTATATCTTTCATATCCCACTCCTTTGGGTAATTCTTCTTAGAATCTTACTATTTGGTTTCGTATTTTGTTTATACTCCTGGTAATGGTTTAGAATATCTTCAAGGAAAATTCTAAACGTGGATCTAAAATACATATGTTCTCGTAAGGGATACTATTTGAACAGTTTGGGAGGGCTTACTAACCTGTTTATGGAACTTTGAGCACGTACTCGAGGATCAGATACTGGAGAGGTAGTGTATCGCATACGAGTATCCCGGGCATACTGTGTATAACGGACCCCATCACTCTGCCCATTGTAGTCACTGACTCCCTAGACCATGCTCTAATACCATCTTTGTGTAGGGGTTTTAGGGCGGTTATCTGGTAACGCAGCGGAAACAGTGGAAATCAAATTTTCCGATTTCAAAAATTTTTCTCGGATTAATTAAATAAAATTATTTATTTAATTGTCCAATATTCAAATTATGAAATATTACACAAGAAATCAAATTTTTGTGTAATTACCAAATTACCCCAAAACTTAGCATTTTGTTCATTTTAGTCCGAAATTGTTCAAATCAATTTTGGATGATTCTAAATCATTTCTAAGATGAATTTAACATGTCCTAAATGTCAAAACACCAAGAGAAATGACCGGCGTAAACACACACGTATAACGCAAGCGCACGTATCGTTCAAGTAGTATAAAAATATCGATCCCACGATGACTTAATTCCTACTGTTGTTATTAATTATTGAATCTATTTATTTACAGATATCTAATTGCGAGAGAAGAAAATGATTACTTGATTGATTTGATTGATTGTAGAATTGCTAAATAAATAAATAAATAAAAAGACAAAATAAAATACTAAAGAAAATAACAAAAGACACAAAGATCTAGGGTTGTGATTTCTTCCAATATCATTTTAAAGATGAAGTGGTTATTTCATGTTTGTGTAATAAATCAGTTTACTAACCTGGAACACTAAATTATGCAAAAGCCTCTGTCGATGGTCAGATGCAAATACCCAGTTTAACCCAATTGAACCATATGTCTATGTCAACCAAATTATCTGGATTCATTAAGTTTAAGTTCCAATTATGGCTACCCCCGCCCGACAGGTATATGTCTATCCTGTAAGGAAATCTATTAAAAGGTTATCTATCCTCAAAGAAGATCGTGGGCTATTAAGTCTAAGGCTGAAACCTAAAATCTCTATGTCTAGTTCATTTTAGATTTACCACATCAATCTTATTGGTGATCAGACAACAAGAAGCATTAAGCTTATGACTTAATAAGTAAACCTTTAAATTACCCAAACTATAAAATAACCCCTTATAAACCGGTGATATTAGAATTCATCACAACCCCAGATAACTAACACATAACTAGGGCTAATAAAAACTTAAAAGTAAAAGACATAAAGTAAAAATGCTGAAAAGTAAAAGCTGAAAAGTAAAATAAAATAAAATGCTAAGGTAAAAGGAATTACTTTTACTATTTACTATTTTAGATATCTCCCATAAAATAATATATGAACTTGTGATAATATTACCAACCGACCAATCTGGCGGTATCCTTTATTAGTCAGGTTTAAACCAGATTAAAATGAATTACCAACCGACCAATCTGGCAGTATCCTTTTTATGTCAATATTTTAAATAGTGAATATATTATTTTTAAGGGAGATTAATCTAAATAGTAACAGTAAAAGAAATACCTTTCACCATAGCTGGGGAAGTTACCTCCTCATGGTGAATAGTAAAAACTGTAAAAAGTAAAAAAAGTAAATTACTATATTAATAAAACGTAATTAAAATTATTTACAAAACTAAAAACTAAAAAAAAACTAAAAACTAAAAGAAACTAGAGAGAGAAACTCTCTCTTTACATCAAAGAGATGAGAGAGAGTGGTGCCTCTAAACCTGAAATTTTGAGCTGAATTTATAGGCCCTGGTAGGCTCTGGGCGTCGCGACGCTGAAGGTCTTGGCTTCGCTATGCCAGCTTCTGTCGACGTGGCACGCTCTGGTTCGTCTGTTTGCAGATTCTAGATAAGATGATAAGGTGACACGTGGTTGGGCTTCAATTATTGTGACACGTGGCAGCTTCTGATTGGTCGATGAGATTCTTATCCGCCACGTGTCAGATAAGGATTAGAGACTCAATGATTGATGCTGATGTGGCGCTGACGTGGAAGTGACTGTTGGAAATAATTACCAAGCCCCAAGATCAACAAGAACAAGCAAAATATATAAATACATGAATGAATTAATTGAAGTATGGCGGAATCATACTCACAATACTTGAAAATGGATGCTAAGATGATGCGAAATTCCTCCCTTGTGCAGTGAAGCTCTCGGCCAAGAAGAAAAGAGGGACTCCAAGTCGAGTTTGATCCTTCCAAGCTCAAGGATTAGTTTCCCATATCACCTATGTATGATCCCTTGAAGGTGCTAGCCTTTGTTGTGATTTTGAATGCACAACTTCTTCAAATCTTGCCACAAAAATTGAAGAAATGAAGAGCCCAAAACTTCATGTAGTTTCGGCAATGTGAGAGAGAAAAGTTGAATGATTTTTGTTACAAAAAATCAATTTATATTTATGCCATAATATTTATTAAATTAATAATAAACTTATGACACAATCATGCAATGGCTTAGAGTGTCAAACACTCAATTTCCATGCAAAACCATTGAGTGCATTGTACACTATCTCCATGTAATGCATTAGAATTAAATAATGCATAATATGACATGTGTCATGTGGGCCCTACACGTTTCCAAATGAAAGTGGGCCCACGTGCACTCACGTGTTCGGGTTCGATATTTCCGAAATACCGAAATTACGTCGCGACGTTAATTAAATCGAATTTAAATAAATAATTGCGCCTAGCGAAATTATTATTTACGTCGCTAACGAATTAATTCTAAATTAACTCGTTTGCCCGAATTAAAATCTAATTTTAATTTCGCGTCGAAATCGAATTTCGATTATTATATCGAATATAATAATTTTACGATTAATTCCAAATTAATCATTCTCTCTCTATGTATAGTACTTTATCCAAGATAAAGTCTCTCCGTAATTAATCCAAGATTAATCGAGTTTGAATCATACGTCATTGGTGAATTTTCGGGAAGCGACCCAAGAGATCTCTGGATATGTTGGCAGTAAATACGGCCGTCAGATTATCTGAATACGTACGTACCAAGTACTACGTTTTTACCGATTTACAAGACAAGGTTAGCCTCTAGCAAAACGCCATGCCTACCCAATTCTCCAGAAATATTCTTATTGGAATATAAGATCTATAACAGGCGTAGTATACCGTAGTATAGTGTATATCGAACCAGTATCGGATGATCACATGTAAGGCCTGGGGCTAGAGATGTGTCTGCCCCGTACGATACACATATCGGACATCAAGCAACCAGTCTCTTTGAATCGGATAATCCTGACCTAGTCATATTATCCCGATGGTTGCAACCATTATAGAGTACTAGTTCTGTATCCCTCGCGATCATCATCTCCATATGTCTGAAGTGATACTTCCATCTTGACATCACACCCAATACACTACGATTCTCGATAAATCCAGAAGAGGTGTACACAGAACCCGTTAAAGCCCTGGACCACCAAAACTAAAGTTTACCGATTGTCGTAAGTACTAGCGATGCAAGTCTCAGGTTAAGATCATATGCACCTACCCTGAAGCGGACTCCCATAGACACGCAGACATACTACCAATGGGATTCCGCGGGGTCTATCCAGAGCGAAGCTGTTTTCCGTACCATCGGTAAAACACAACCTCCTACCGCACTTGCATAAGTATCCTATACTTAAATATATGAGAACTATGCCGTTGTGCCCTCACAACATGCACAAGTGCAGTACTAGTCTATTCCGCATTATCGATGTCCAATCTCGATAATACTACGACTAGGGATATTTAATGATTAAACCTTTATGGATTGATACCGTCTCATATCATCACAATCCGGAACTAATCATAGGGACTCTTACCATTTTTATATCAAAGTAAATAAATTACAAAATGGTAAAAGGCAATTTCATTACTACATAGTTAATTTTGTACAATAATACAATATCATTTACAAAATAGTGACGCTATGGGTCATAACTGTCTAACAGTGACGTGGTGATGACGTGGCGACACGTGGCAAAGTGACTGTCGGCACCATAGAATTGCGACACGTGGCACGCTGTGATTGGTTGATGATGACGTGGCGATGATGTGGCAGTTTGACTCGGTTAACCTGGTGATGTGGATGATGATGTGGCAACGACGTGGAGTGACACGTGGCGACACATGGCGATGACGACCGTCGGCACCGTAGGATGATGACACGTGGCACGACGCATGTTAGCAGATCGGCTGTGATGGTGACATGTGGCACGGTGTACGTTAGCAAAGTCAAACTTTTCTCAGATTCTGACTTGTGGACTCGGTGCACGTTAGCACTGTTCGGCGCATGTTAGACATCGCGACGCGGAAAATTACCAAAATGCCATTTTCTTCCAATTTTCACTGTTTTGGCCCAAATCACCTCTAGAGTGTCCTGAAACTTTATTTATCTACAAAATAACACAAAACACATCAAAATATTCTCAAAACTCAAGAAACTATACAAAATATTAGGTTAAATGAGTGGGAAATAGTGATAGATTTACCACTCATCACACCCCAAAACCTAACATTTTGCTAGTCCTCGAGCAAAATAAAATAACATAATAAAATTTAACTAAACCACTTTCGTAGGGATCACGGTTGCATTTAGCGTATGCAACAAGCCTTTAAACCCCTAGGTGTCCCTGGTGGACGAGTTGTAGTCTCGTGAGGGGTTACAGTAATGATACCCACAAACATTTTACAAAAGTAAAAAGGTAGTAAAACTAATGCACACAAAAGCAAAAAGACAAAATAGATATAAACAACGTCCTCAGAGAATGTTCAGCATCAAAGTTAGAGGAACCTTCAAAATGCATATTCCAACTAAAATCCTTTCTTTTGAACAACATATCTAAATCAGACTCAAAGTGTGTGTGTGAATGGTCCAGTAAACAGCTTCGACTCTAAGTTGTCAACTTGGTGATTTCGTCTCAATTCTCAGTAGTTAATGGGTCAAACCAATCTGAGTATCTAAAGTTGTTCTCTTTACTATAATCAACACAGGTGAGGTATGTGTTTTTTTCTGATTTTTTTATATATATTTTATTCATATACAACATCTTTGATCCATGTAGCGAGCTTTGGGTCAGTGACGCCCAAACCAGATGGTTTTAGGGCACTAGGTGTTAAAACACCCCTACGGACTTAATCACCCGGATCTCAGATGTTTAAAAACTAACACAAGCTTTCCCATTTGACGCGAACTATCACTGCTTACTGAGGCAAGATGCCCAGTTACTAAGTACTTACTTGGTTTAGTTTTAGTTTTTTTTTTTTTTGGCATACCGCACATAATAATTGCAGACAGAAACAGAAACTCAGGCAAACGGTCATTCATTAACCACTGATTATTTTAACTAGTCACTTTTCTTAATTCTTTATTATCTAACTGCTTACAAGACTATTTTTAAAAGTGCGCACGAGTCTAACCTAGATAAGAAATTCAAATTAGGGATAAAAGTGAAATTAGCACTTATCTTTTCCTAAAACTTTTTAGCTAAACAAACAATTAAATCATCGGACACACATATATTATTTTTTTTCGATTTTAAAAACACACAACCAAGTAAATTACGAAAAATAAAATTACTGAAATCAAACACATGAAAAATTTTAACAGAATTTTTGAAAAAATTAAAAATAGACCCATACCCCCAAACCTAAACTTAGCATTGTCCCAAATGCGTTACAAAACATAATCAAAATAAGGGAACAATAGTACCTGAGTTTTTAATCATCAGCCTCCTCCTCATCGCTGTCGTCAGATGGTGGGTCAGGGAACTCTGGAACTGTAATGTGCAAATCATTTGCCATTTGTTGTAGTGCATGGCCGATTGCTCTGTTATATTGAAGCATATAATCCACACGAGATCCCAAACGACGAACTTCCTGAGAAATAGTGCGAGGCCTTGATGATCTTTGTGGTGGCTGAGGCGATTGTTGTTGTTGCTGTGCGGAAGAAGATGCTCCAGCTTGAGCATGTCTCTCTGTATAAAATTGCTGGATAATTCTATCGGTTATGGCTGTCATGGGCTGCGTTAATTCCTCCCTTGGTTCAACAGAAACCATGGCCTGTGTGCATAAGGATGATATCAGATAGCAGTAGAACAGGCCAGCCTGTGTTGATCTGGCAGCCCAAGCAATGTTGGTCGATATCAACTGGCCAACATTAATCATATATCCCTTCAGAATGCAATATAACAAAATCATACGTTCCTTCGTGACATATGTGATATGCGATCCTGGTAACAAGGTCCTAGTCACGAAATGGAACCAAACTTTTTTCTCAGGTTTCAGCATCGTTGAACTTATCTTCATATATTCTCCAGTGCTACTCATGACCCAAAAAGCATTTGGAACACATAAAGTTTATATGAGTTGAGTGATATCAATGTTCTCCATTACCGCAGAATACTCATCTTCCTCCATCTCTGGAATGTCATAAAACCTGTTAATCGTTGAGGAATCAAATGATATATGTCGACCTCTCATCATTTCCACACTTGCACGAAGCTCATAAGCGTTTGCGTAAAACTCCCGTACAATAGCTGCAAAGGCGGGGTGAGGTTGCTGACAAAGCTTTCGCCAGTGCCGTTCTGTGATAATCCTTTCAATATCTGGAAATAACCCTGTGTTGATATCAAATCCCATCTCCATAATGTGGTGTTTCCGGGTTATTCCGTCCTCATATCTCTTCTCCGCAGCGGCTGATACGAATTTAAAATCATCGAAAGTAGGTGCGGCAGAAGTCGATGCCCTAGATCTTTTCAGCGGTATTTTCAAAAATTCGGCAGAGTTTCAGCTAAAAATCACAAATTTCACCCTAAAAAAAAACACAACCTAATTCTATCACCAAATCACCTCCCTTCGCCTCTAAAACTATGAGTCAATCCAATCAACACTTCCTCAATTCCACAATTTCAAATCCGAATCAATCACCAATGTGAATTAATTTTTAATTTGCAGATTTACCGTTCAATGTTTGGGTTCAATGTGGCTTTGGCAGTGACCTTTCCAGTGAGGTTCCGTTTTGTCTAGGCTCAAAGGATTCAGCTTGGGTGGTTTGGCTCTGGTAGCTGGCAGCAAAGGTTTGACGGTTCCGGTGAGACAGTGGCAGTCTTGGTGGCTCACATCAATGGTTCGTTAGTGGCTCGGTGGTGGTTCACGGTCGTTCGGCTGTGACAGTTTCAGCAAGGCTCAGTTCGATTTGGGTCTCGGTGGTTGCTCACGGTGTGGATCTCGACTGGTGAAGACTCGGTCACGGTGGTACTCGATTTCGGTGAGACATTGGCAGTTCGGCTCGGTAATGGACCGGTTTGTCTCGATTCAGGTAGCTTACGGTCGGTCTAGGTTTGTTTCGGCTTGGTCTCGGTTTGGTAGATCTCGGCGATGGCTCTCGGCTAGGGTGAAGGTTGGTGGCTGTTGGTGAGTGTCGAAGGTGGATATTCCGGTTGTGGAGGCTCACGGTTTCGGTAATGGTGGAAGTTTGAGAGAAAATGGTGATTGCTCCGTTTTGTGAGGTTTTGGTTGAAAGAAAATGAAGTGTGAATGTAGGGTATAGAACCAGTCTTGGCATTTTAGTGCAGAAATCCAACCAGCGTCGCGACGCGGGTTATTTTTTTTTTATTTTATTTTTTTGGCAAAACCAAGTCTTTCGACGGATAAATCCACTGGGACCCGTCTCACGAGCTGACTCCTTACTCAGCCGTCTCTTCTGGATTGACTTTACATCTTCGTGATTTTGTCAAATTTTTCTATTTTGAAAATCCCGCTTGCACTGGCTTGCTTTGTCCTGAAAAATTCCGTTTTTATTTTTCCTGCAAGACTAACACACAAAATTAAAAAGTTCACACAAAATATGAAAACAAATTACAACAAATTGCATGGGTTGCCTCCCAGCTAGCGCTAAATTTTTCGTCTTCAGCCAGACGTGAATGAAATCTATTTGTCAATGAGGTTTCAGCGTCGTTTTGGATGTCCGATTAAAGACAATCCCGTGAGCGTTGCTTTTGAAGGGTCTCTTCCAACGGTAAAGTGGCAAAAAGAGTTTTGTCCCATTCAGTGCTTGTGCCACCTTTTTGCTCCTTGTTGTTCCAGTGGTTCCTGTAAAGAAAGAAAGAAAATCAGGAGGTCTCGTATGGTGCTTGACTTGGAATGAGAGTTCCATTCTGTCAAGCTTCTGGGCGATATCTTTGATTTGTACTCCCCAAAACAGCGATGTTTCTCCTGAATGCTCTGGATCTTTATTAAGGTCAGAAATTTGCTCCTCCATTTGCTCTGCTTCTTGCTCCACCTTTTCTTCACAGATGAATTTGAAAATTTCTGCATTCAGCTCTTCATCTGTCATCTGTGAAAAACATGCTTCAAAATTGTCAACCTGAGGATGTAAAGATGTGTCTGACATTAGGTCTTCATCCTCTGATCTAAGTGAAATGATTGGCTCAGGTAGATCTTCTTCAAACATTTGCGCAATGGAAGCTCCAAGATCTTCATTTTGAGGATGTAAAGTTTCATCTTCCCTTGTTGGTGCAGTTGGTACAAATAGCTCAGCTTCTTCATCCTCGTCAGAGTCAGAAGAATAATAAAAATCAAATTGAGACTTTGTTGGTTAAGGCTCCTGAACTGATACCTCAGATTCTTGATACTGCTCAGCCTCATCCTCTGTTATGATGTCATGATGAATCCCAGGATATTGAAAGGCCTCTTCAGTAGTATTTGAATTTGCTCCGTGAGATATGTGTTTCAGGTTCTCTGTTAATTGTCTAACTTGATCTGTCATTCTTTGTATAGACATTGCTTGACTTTGAATTTGTGCATCAAATTGAGCTTCCCGTTCCTCGAACCAATCTTTGAGTATGTGAAGCAACTGATCTTCCTCTGATGGTTCTGGTTGATGAAGATCATATGTAGATGGTGGATAAGATGGAAAATGTGATGATTATTCATACCTTGAATGATTCCAATAATTCTGCCACTTTGAAAGGTATATACATTGATCGCTCGAGTGGTTACCATCACAAATTACACATCTCCCTGTTTCATTCTGTTGAGCAATTGTAAAATTGCTTGGTTCTGGCATCCAGTGATAGTCATTGGGCTGGACAACAGGCCTCAGAAAACCGGACTGTTGTTCCCAGATGTGGGGTGTATCTTTTGTAAAGCTCGTGATCTCTTAATCTCCCAATAATGTTCCATTTTTCAATCACCTGAAAACAAAAGAAAGATATAAAAATTAAAAATAAAGAAAATTAGATACAAGTAAATTAGATAGCTTCAAAATTAACAACTCAATAAAAATAAGTCCCCGGCAACGGCGCCAAAAACTTGACCGGTGTAAACACACACGTATAACGCAAGCGCACGTATCGTTCAAGTAGTATAAAAATATCGATCCCACGGGACTTAATTCCTACTGTTGTTATTAATTATTGAATCTATTTATTTACAGATATCTAATTGAGATAGAAGAGAATGATTACTTGATTGATTTGATTGATTGTAGAATTGCTAAATAAATAAATAAATAAAAAGACAAAATAAAATACTAAAGAAAATAACAAAAGACACAAAGATCTAGGGTTGTGATTTCTTCCAATATCATTTTAAAGATGAAGTGGTTATTTCATGTTGTGTAATAAATCAGTTTACTAACCAGGAACATAAAATTATACAAAAGCCTCTGTCGATGGTCATACGCAAATACCAGTTTAACCCAATTGAACCATATATCTATGTCAACCAAATTATCTGGATTCATTAAGTTTAAGTTCCAATTATGGCTACCCCTGCCCGACAGGTATATGTCTATCCTGTAAGGAATTCTATTAAAGGGTTATCTATCCTCAAAGAAGATCGTGGGCTATTAAGTCTAATGCTGAAACCTAAAATCCCTATGTCTAGTTCATTTTAGATTTACCACATCAATCTTATTGGTGATCAGACAACAAGAAGCATTAAGCTTAAGACTTAATAAGTAAACCTTTAAATTACCCAAACTATAAAATAACCCCTTATAAACCGGTGATATTAGAATTCATCAAAACCCCAGATAACTAACATACATAACTAAGGCTAATAAAAACTTAAAAGTAAAAGACATAAAGTAAAAATGCTGAAAAGTAAAAGCTGAAAAGTAAAATAAAATAAAATGATAAGGTAAAATGAATTACTTTTACCACTTACTATTTTAGATATCTCCCATAAAATAATATATAACTTGTGATAATATTACCAACCGACCAATCTGGCAGTATCCTTTATTAGTCAGGTTTAAACCAGATTAAAATGAATTACCAACCGACCAATCTGGCGGTATCCTTTTTAAGTCAATATTTTAAATAGTGAATATATTATTTTTAAGGGAGATTAATCTAAATAGTAATAGTAAAAGAATTACCTTTCACCCTAGCTGGGGAAGTTACCTCCTCATGGTGAATAGTAAAAACTGTAAAAAGTAAAAAAAAGTAAATTACTATATTAACAAAACGTAATTAAAATTATTTACAAAACTAAAAACTAAAAGAAACTAGAGAGAGAAACTCTTTTTACATCAAAGAGATGAGAGAGAGTGGTGCCTCTAAAACTGAAATTTCGAGCTGAATTTATAGGCCCTGGTAGGCTCTGGGCGTCTTGACGCTGATGGTCTTGGCTTCGCTACGCCAGCTTCTGTCGACGTGGCACGCTCTGGTTCGTCTGTTTGCAGATTCTGGATAAGATGATAAGGTGACACGTGGTAGAGTGGTTGGGCTTCAATTATTGTGACACGTGGCAGCTTCTGATTGGTCGATGAGATTCTTATCCGCCACATGTCAGATAAGGATTAGAGACTCAATGATTGATGCTGAAGTGGCGCTGATGTGGCGGTGACGATGCGATGACGTGGCGACACGTGGCAAAGTGACTGTCGGCACCATAGAATTGGGACACGTGGCACGCTGTGTGATTGGTTGATGATGATGTGGCAATTTGACTCGGTCAACCTGGTGATGTGGATGATGACGTGTAATGACGTGGAGTGACACGTGGCGACACGTGGCGATGGTGACTATCAGCACCGTAGGATGATGACACGTGGCACGGCGCATGTTAGCAGATCGGCTGTGATAGTGACACGTGGCACGGCGCACGTTAGCAAAGTCAAACTTTTCTCAGATTCCGACTTGTGGACCCGGCGCACGTTAGCACTGTTCGGCGCATGTTAGACGTCGCGACGCTGAAGGTCTTGGTGTCGCGACGCGGAAAATTACCAAAATGCCATTTTCTTCCAATTTTCACTATTTTGGCCCAAATCACCTCTAGAGTGTCCTGAAACTTTATTTATCTACAAAATAACACAAAACACATCAAAATATTCTCAAAACTCAAGAAACTATACAAAATATTAGGTTAAATAAGTGGGAAATAGTGATAGATTTACCACTCATCAAGCAACAAATTCCCAATTTTTTTTCTTCTTGGCTGAGAGCCTCCATTTGGGGGGGGGGGGGGGGGGTTTGTGCATTTTACACTTTCAAGGTTCAAAACACATCAAGGAAAAATCCAATCAACCCAATATTTTACATGAATTATATAAACATCCAAATACACCATATAAATGAAAAGCCCCAAATTTGGAGTGGTCTTAAACCCTAATTTTTCAATTTCTTCAAATGGACAAATTAGACAAATTGGTTAAATCAATTACTCCAATCATGTTTCTTCCATCCAAATCAAGTCTCAACACAATGAAATAACTATAGATCAAATCTAGGTCATTTAAGAGTGGGTCAACAACTCTAGATTAGCAACAATGTTCAAAAACCATAAAAGAATGCTTATTACTACACTAGTAACAATCTTCCAACTTCATAGATGCTTAACCCCTTCATCAAACTTTCATCCATAAAAAAACACAAAGAATAATGAATAGAAAAACTTAAGAACATCACCAAGTGAAGCCCACAACAAGAGGAACAAATTACTCTCTAATAGAAGGTTGGAAATACTTACTAAATTCCAAGCTTTTCTTGATTTTCTTTTTCTTTTCTCTCTACCTTCTTTGCTTTGTTTTAATGGAGTTTTGATAAAGTGTATTAGGTCATTTCACCAAATGAAAAACAAAACAATTTATACTTGCTACAAAATTGCCTTGGCCGAAAATTGCCTAAGGAAATTAACAAGAAATTTGTTTTAATTTCATTTGAATTTCAACTTGCAACTTGATTAAATGATCATTACACTTTAATGGTAAATTCAAACAAGTCAACAATTGCAACTTAGCCATTAAAATAAATATCACAACTTCAAAATATCTATACTTTAATTAATTTAATCATTTAACAATTAAATAATTAATTAATTAATTAAATATAAATATATTAAATATATGTATAATATTTACATTAAATATTAAATACATATATTCATTTATGATATTAGTCAAATATCTCAATTTGATAATTAATTAATGTGTATTTGAATTAATCAAGCATTAATTACAAATACACAAAAATTAAGGAAATGACTATAGGGTCCCTACACATGTATTTTACGTTTAACCTTTAAACGACTTTATAAATAATCAATATTATTTATTAATGTTGCCCTAGTGCTCTACGAGTATATTTCATTATTGAGACTCTCTAGATTCAGGCACATCTGTCACGAAATCAAATTTCGTGTCCATAATTTATCCACCCGTAAATTATGACGATCACAGATAAACTCGTTGAATCTTACAGGTCGAGGTCACGGAAAATGTATAATTCCTCCGTCATAGGTATCCGGATAAATCCCAGAGATATAGATGTAAACGTCAAATCTCTATAGGGATTATCTGGTCGACTATTCTATTAGCAATCACAAAAAGAACATTTAGAACTAGCTTCTAAATTGTACCACGGGCCCATGGTTTTTATCTGATTGCTAATCATATGGACTACCTATGCTCTGATACACAGAACTGACGGATCCTATCTTGACACACACAGGACACCCTGAGGATCTGTCTACACCCAACGAACATGCGGAGGTCTGATCTTAATAGATCGATGACGTGACTGCCATATAAGTGTAGAAGATGTCTCATGTGCCCACAGTGGCATCTCAAGTCTAAGAATCACAAGTGCTACTCAACCCGACAAGATTCTTATTGACGTTGGTGTACCATCCATTAAGAATCTTCGGTGAGTCGTTCAGTGTTTATCCGCTATAAATACCTACACGTCTATTCTACTCTCCAAGACTTATGGTTCATTGAGAAACCATTGGAATCATATATTCCTGTATACGACATGTACCGGTCTCAACGGGTTTACTTTACTGACCAAGTACTGTAAACCTTGACCAGGGACAGTCTAAGAATGATACCGTCATGATACTACTCAATGTCTGTTGCGACGCTTTTGCAATAGTACCATGACTAATCATTCTATGGTCATTACATCTTTACCATATTAAAAGATACATTATATTATAGAAACTGCATATATTATTCAAAACAATAACGTTTTACAGAAGTATTCATAAAGAAATACAATCGGGAATTGGCGCTCTGAGCACCAACCCCAACAAAAACTCCCACTTGCTCTAGTGCCAATAACGATTGTATCTAATACCCATCGACTCCACGTGTTTATCAAACAACTTCAGAGGTATGGCCTTCGTCAGTGGGTCTACTACATTATCTTCACTCGGTACCTTGTAAACGACAGTATCCCCTCGCGACACAATCTCTCGAATCATTTGGTACTTGCGTTCCACATGTTTTGACTTCTGATGCGCCCTCGGTTCCTTTGCTGCGCAATGGCTCCAGTATTATCACAGTATAACGGAATCGCATTCTCGATACTTGGGACAACTCCCAATTCCGTGACAAAGTTTTTTATCCACACAGCCTCTTTTGCAGCTTTAGAAGCTGTAATATATTCCGCCTCAGTGGTGGAATCTGCTGTCGAACCCTATTTGGAACTCTTCCAACAAACTGCACCTCCGTTAAGGGTAAATACGAATCCAGATGTAGACTTTCTATCATCGGGATCCGATTGGAAATTGTAATCCGTATACCCGTAACTTGCAGTTCATTTCCTCCATAAATTATTAACTTATCCTTAGTACCTTTAAGATACTTGAGGATATGTTTAATGGTCATCCAATGGTCATTACCTAGATTGGACTGATATCTACTAGTTACGCTAACAGCGAAACTGATATCAGGCCTTGTACATAACATGGCATACATTATGCTACCCAAACACGAAGCATAAGGTTGGTTAGACATTCTAACCTTCTTATCTTCTGTTTGTGGATCATCTTCTTTGAAAGATGAATCCCATGTCTGAACGGTATGTTGGCATTCTTACAATACCAAAAATTATACCGTTCCAAGATCTTATCTATGTACGTTGATTGGGATAACCCAATCACCCAAGCGGCAGTCACACTGTTTGTATATATATTAAGTAAATGTTTTGATTGTTTATGCTGTGGTGGGCATAGAGCCCTTGAGTGTTGATAAATGGTGTGGATGGAGCCCTTAGGATATGATTTTGATGAGATTTGTGTGGCCCGAAGGACCTTTTATTTGTTTGATGTATTCTTAGGTTCCCTTGATGCTAGACTGCGATCCAGGTTGTCCAGTTTTAAGATACATCATGCCAAATTTTTGGTAAATTCAGGGACTTATGTGTTGGATTTTCTAGGTCTTCCCAAGATCAATTAAGCATATAAAAATGTGGAATACAACAAAGTAAAGTTGCGAAAATACTCACTTTGATCGGCTTTGCGATGCGAAGAACACAAAAACTTTATTTGAAGCTCTCGGCCAAGGTCCCTTTGTGCTCCTTGTGTGTTCGGCCAAGCCCCTCCATGGATGATCTTCAAGCTCCAAGCTTTGTGAATGGATTCCATGCTCATGAATGGGTTTCCCTATCACCTTTGTAAAACCCCTTGGATGTGCTAGCATCTTGGAAAAATTTGCCACAAATCTTCCCCTTTTGATTCTTCTTGTTCTCGGCCGAGCCAAGAACTTGAGAGGAAAATGGCAACAATGCCGTGAGGAGGGAGATGAAGTTGTTAGGTGTTGTGTTGTGTTATCTAATTAGACAAAAATGAAAGTCAAATACCAAAAAATAAAAAATGGTAAATGTCTTTCAAGCCATCACACTAGTTGTTTTAAATCAACCACCAACCACCAACTTCCATCACATTAAAGTGATTATAAGTTGACTAGTGATGTGACGCATGATGTGACTTGTGGGCCCCACTTGATTTGAAATGCGAGTGGGCCCGCAAACACTCCAGGGTCGGGTTCGCTAATTCCGAATTAACGAATTTTCCGTTGCGACGTAATTAAATCAAATTAATTAAATAATTATGCCTAGCAAAATTACTATTCACATCGCTAGCGAATTAATTCTAAATTAACTCGTTCGCCCGAATTAAAATCTAATTTTAATTCCGCGTCGAAATCTAATTTCATTTAATATATCGAATATATTATTTTATCGATTATTTCCAAATTAATCTTTCTCTTCTTTAATAATATTTTATCCCAGATAAAATATCTCTGTAATTAATCCCAGATTAATTTTTGCTCTCTAATAATTAGTCTTAGATTAATTATGTCCGAGTCATACGTTATCGGTGAATCTTCGGGAAGCGACCCATGAGATCCCCGGATATGTTGGTAGTAAATCCGGTCGTCGGACTATCCGAACACGTACGTACCTAGTACTACGTTTTTACCGATTTACAAGACATGGTTGGCTTCTAGCAAATCACCGTGCCTACCCAATTCTCCAGAAATATTCTTAAAGGAATATATAATCTATATCAGGCGTAGTATACGTAGTATTGCGTATTGCGATCCAGTATCAGATGTCACATGCTAGGCATGGGGCTGGAATTGTGTCTGCCCCGTACGAAGCACATATCAGATCTCTGGTAACTAGTCTCTATAATCGGATAATCATGAAGTAGTCATATTATCCCGATGACTGTAGTACTAAAGAGTACTAGTTCCGTATCCTGCGTGATCATCATCTCCATATGACTGGAGTGATACTTCCATCTTGATATCACACCCAATACACTACGATTATCAATATACCCAGAAGAGGCGTACATAGAACCTGTTAAAGCCCTGGATGACCAAAACCAAAGTATATTGATTGTCGCAAGTATTAGCGGTGCAAGTCTCTGGTTAAGACCAAATACACCTACCATGATTCAGAGTTCCATAGACACATAGTCATACTAGCAATGGAATTCCGAGGGGTCTATCCAGAGTGAAGCTGTTTCCATACCATCGGTAAACACAACCTCATATTACACTTGCATAAGTATCCAATACTTAAATATATGAGAACTATGCCGTTATGCTCTCACATCGCGCACAAGTGTAATACTAGTCTATTCTGCATTATCGATGTCAAATCTCGATAATACTACGACTAGGGATGTTTTAATGATTAAACCTTCATGGATTGATATTGTCTCATATCTTATCAATCTGGAACTAATCATATGGACTTTTATCATTTATATATCCGGATAATCTAATTATAAATGATAAAAGAGCAATTTCCTTTGTCACATAGTTAATTTGTACAACAATACAATGTTCTGTACAAATAGTGATGCTATGGGTAATAATTGTCCAACAATCTCCCACTTGGCCTATAGCCAATCACTCAAGTGTCCTACAATTGAACTATGTACGGTTCACTCAAACTTCTGCTAAGAAACATGCTTTCATCAGCGGATTTGCAAAGTTATCATCTGATACGATTTATTCGATCATCACATCGCCACGATGTATGATCCGAACGAATCAGATGAATAGTTGAAGTATATACTTTGATCGTTGATGAGACCATTAATTATTTAGCCTGTGATGTAGCCTAGCTCACCTGCTAACAGAACTACTCCTAATCCAATTAGGATTATTATAGATCCAAATGGCTTCTATTGCTGCCTCAGCTACATCAATATTCCACTTGTGTTGTTTATTCGGCAACAATATCTTGCTTGGAAGATTTCCAGCTCACTGTTCCGTTATTCAAACTATATAGTACCCTTATTCGACTTATAGTCGTTTTTTTCGGTTTGTAAACTTGCAGCAGTGAACCTAGTAACTTCAAGTTCGCATTCTCCATAGTTTAAGAAGGCATCCTTAGTTCTTCTAAGATACTTAAGGATGTTCTTAACATCAATCCATTGACTATCACTTGGATTTGCCTGATTGTGACTCCATGTTCTCAAAGCATATGAGACACCGGGTCGCGTACATATATTTCAATGCAAGAGTTCTCGGAGAGTGCCAACAACTTTTAGATTTATCCCAGTATATCTTTATTCCTAGAATAAAAGTTGTTTCTCCCAAGAATTCTACGGAGAATTTTTTATGAAAGCCAAGCTTTCACCGATTGTAATATGGGAATGTCATTTCCAAGAAATGATATATCATCATTATTTAGGGTATTCACTGTCAGTGCGCTCCCAAACCTCCTTATATGCACAAGAATCATTTTCGTTTTGAATTAAATCATACACCATTATTATTTCATCAAAACGATACTTCCAATAACACAATGCTTGCTTCAATCCATAAATGGATCGATTTAATCCTGCAAACCTTGTTTGCTCGTTTTGGTACGACAAAACCATTAGGATGTATTAAACATCCTCCAAAAGGTTTCCGTTTAAGGAAAGCGATTTTGAAGTTCCGCTGCCATATTTCATAAATGAAACATGCAACATTAGCACGCATTATCCAAATGGATTTAATCTTGGCAATGGATAAAAGGTTTCGTTGTAATCGACACAATGTTGATAACGACACCTTTTCGCTACAAGCCTAGCTTAGTACGTTGGTTTGTTGCCATCCATGTAGTATTCCTGGAAGACTTATATAGTACCAATAGGCACAATGCCTTATGGTACATCAACCAGTGTCTAACTTGGTTGGTATACATGGAATCCATTTCGGACTTCATGGCACTTTGCCATAAGAAAGAGTCGATACCTTGTATCGCTTCCTCATACGTAGCCAGTTCGTATTCCTAATAAGATTGACATCTACATGAGGTGAGATCAGAAACCCATACCTCTCAGGTTGTTTCTGACTCTCTCCAACTTACGCGTTCTTGTGTATTCGAAGATTGTGGTACAGTTTCATCCCTGATGAACTGTTTGTGTTCCATTAAGGAATCGGTGCCTTGAACAGTATTACTCCAATTTTCATCAAGTTTTACTTTCCTCCCACTTACCACTGCATATAGGTATTCCTCTTAGGAAAACCGCATGGAGAGCAACAATTAAATTGTTCTCTTGTGAGTTGTATAAGTACTATACTTTGGTTACCCTAGGATGACCAATTACAAATAGGCACTTATCCAATTTGGGTTTTAGTTTGGTATCATCCAACATATGCCCACATACCCAAATCTTCAGGAATGAGAAAACCTGGTTTTTTCCTGTTCATATCTAATATGAAATCTGTCTAACAGATTTTTATGGAACCTTATTCAAAATATGTATTGCACTATTTAATGCGTATCCCTTGAAGGAAAATGGTAGCTCAGAGCGACTCATTATTAACCTTATCATGTCCAATAAGGTTCGGTTTCTCTGTTCTGACACACCGCTCAAATTGAGGTGTTCCGAGAGGAGTCCACTATGAAAGAATACTATCTCTTTCAAATATTTGAGAAACTTATTGCTTAAGTATTTTCATCACGGTCCAATCATGATGTTTTAATACTTTAGCCGATCTATTTTCTACTTTGTGTCGAAACTCTTTGAATCTATCAAAAGTTTCCGTTTTATGTTTCACAAGAAACACATAACCATAACACGATGCCACATCCGTAAAGGTTATGAAGTATTCACATCCACCTCTAGCCTAGCTAGATATGGGCCCACTTACGTCACTATGAACGAGGGCTAACATATTGGTGGCACTTGCACTTTTACCAAGCAAAATGTGTTTTAGGCACTTTGCCTAATAAACTAAATTTGTAGACATCATTTGATTCTCCATCCTAGTATCCACTCTTCAAAAGTGTGGATATACGAGTCTTGTTTAATGTGTCCCAGACAACAATGCCACAAATAAGTCTCATCTGATCAAATCAGTTTGAGCTATTTGTTTGTCATGTATATGTTTGAGATTCATTTATATTCAAAATATTAAATACTGTTATTAAATTTAATATGCTTTATCTCAATATCATCTTTATAAAATAAAACACTTTAGTTTCTAGAATATAAAGGTATACCCGCAACGAGTTATACTCTGATATAGAGATAATGTTTCTAGTCAAACTAGGTACATTATAACAGTGTCCTAATTTAAGTACATACCCAAAGGGTAGTTCCTAAACTTAGGTTTCTACGGTTAAAAATAGCGACTCTCGTCCCGTTTCCGATTCGTAGATTAATCTCATCTGAAGCCAGTCTCCTGTTTATCAGCAGATCCCGCACATCAGCACATATCTATATACCACATCTAGTATCAAAATCTAATTTTGTAACTAATAGTGAACATGTTTATGACAAACATACTTGAAGTCGGAGCCTTGCCCCTCTTCACTTCCTTCATGTCTGCCTTGTCTATACGGCAGTCACGCATCCAGTGACCCCGTTTGCCACAGTTTAGGCAGACATCTTGGGATATGTCTTTTGTCTTCCTAGAAGACTGTAATGATATTGCCTTTGCCCTTTTTTTAGAAGCTCTGGCTCTGCCTCCTAGAGCATAGCCATCAACTCTCCAAGAGTTTACTCTTGGTTCATCATGAACCTGCTCTAGCTTTCGGTTAGAGACTATAAGATCAAATCTTTGGTAGTCTCGGCCACGTAGGTAATGCCCAGCGAACCTAGCTGATCGATGTCAGCAATCATCTGCGACACCTAGTGCTCGACAGATGTACCCTCTGACATACACGAGCTAAAGAGCTTCCTTGTGAAATTGTACTTCTAAGATCTAAGAATAGATCTATGAAGATCTTTAATTTCATCTTCATGATACAAGGATCTAATCTTTAATCTTGACGACGAAATTAAAGAGTCATTGCATCAAGTATAATGGATTGAGCACTAAAGTTATCATCACATGAATCTTCCAAAGATCATGTTCTTCTATTTGCTCAACTTCGGGCTTAGGCCCGAGATGTAATTCTATCAAATAGAATAACTTCTCAGTTACCAGGACTATCCTGAGGTTTTTATTCCCAATTTGAAAATTAAAGCCGTTTAAAGACATTTTACCTAGGTTAATGTTTTAAACGCTAATCTTTCAGTTATCTTGATTGCTATAGTCCAACTATCCAATCAACGATTTCAGGTACTATAATATAATGATTACTATAGTCTAACTATATAATCAACTATAATTGATTGGTTAAATTCAAATATATTGATTACTATAATCCAATTATATAATCAACTATATTTGAAGTAGTTTGAATACAGTCCAACTGATTAATAAAAAACAACGATTAAATATTAGTCCAACTATATATTTATTAAATTAATGACGAAAAATGAAATGAGCGCGTATTGGCAAGTATTTAAATGAATCGAAAAATTTAATACTCGCTTCCCACTATTTTTCGGCGAGCCTCTAACCCTCTATTGAGTAGTACTCGGGAAACCTAGTTTCCTAGTGGGCTAGGATCCCGTTAAATAACACACAACCTTGACTTTGGCAACAAGCTGTATGATATTTAACTAGGTAGATCTCTAAGATCAATGGATCTCATCCAATTCCTAGATCCAGTAGGTGGACATCCAAGTCCGAAGCATATATCTAATATATGCCAATATATCCAATATATTTCCTAACCTTTTTCCTCTGAATCAATTAAGCCTTAGCTTTGGCACAACAAACTTAATGATTCCAGTTAAGCGAGACCCATTGACTTTGGAAAGCTTCGTAATCGATGTCGATGGACAAGAAGTGATCTTGACTTTGGCCAACAAATCACAACTTGGACAAGACATGCGATATGGAACAAAGCCTTCATGATTCAAACACATCCGCGATGGACAAAGGTCTTGACTTTGGGCGACAAACCAGTGCCAATCTTGGATCTTAAGAATGAATCATTCAATCGAAGGAAAAACGCTTAATATATGTTGAGGGTTTTTCGCGTAATTGGCAACCAATTAATTATCTTTGATTAGGTCTCATCATACACCTTTAAGCATGCATTCTAAAAGCATAATAAGGCGCGATAAATAAATTAATAATGGTATGCGGATGGATATATAAAACAACTTGTTCCTAGAACAAATCTCTCACTTTCCTCTCTCCCGCTTGCACAAATCTTACTTCTACCCAATTACAAAACACTTCTAAGGAAACCTCATTTACATTGAGGGGAATAGATGAGAAGAGAAATACAAAGAGTCAAGAGGTAATAGGCTGGACACGCAGGTCCAATTAATAAATTCTAAATTTATTACAATAATTTCCAAAATTTCCCTCACCCATCTAATATCCATCTGATATACATTATTCATACATCACATCCATGTATTCACCCAAAGCCTGTTATAAATCAATCTAATCCAATTAATTAATCTGAAATTAATGACCATCCAATGTTCAAACAATGATTTGATTTGAGCGAGTCCGACTCGTTTTAAGAATAAGTACTCAAAGTACGAATTCTTGAATTATATTAAACTACAACATTAAATCCAATTTAATTTGAATTCAATACTAATTCTTATTTAATTCTAAATTAAATAATTACACTTTTTTAATGAGCCTTTTGCGACTTAGATTCTAAATCTAATCTTTACGGGTCTCAAAGCCCAATTAACTTCCAATGTCAATTTAATTAAAGTCCAATGGGCTTTCAATTAATTTATAAGGAATGGACTTTGGCAACCAAAGCCCAATAAGGAATCACCCTTTTCCAAAATCAATTTAGGCCCATTAGGCCCAATTAAAATTTTAAAGGCCCATTTATCATATTTGGACTTTATGGAAATGGTTTTAGGCCCAATTGGATCCAACCAATTAACCTAAACCGAACTTGGCCCAACCAAACCCATTAAGCCAAATACAACTTTATTAGCCCAATTCCAAATTTAGCCCAACCAATTTAATCAAATATTCCAAATATCACAATTAAATTATTTAAAGTGTATTAGCATAATTAATTAGTCAAATTAACATTTCCAAAATACCAATTTACATAATTAATCATGCTTATCATCATCAACACATGTCTAACATTATTGAATCAAAAATCATCTCATTTTCATGCTTTGATGTCACAACAATTTAAGGATTTTTAAATCCGATTTCGATTTAATCCAATTAAATCCTAGATCAATTATCCCAAGTCTTTCAACTAATCCAATGATCAAAAAATAAAAATCACCATGACATTAGGGCATCATCAACTTTCGGCCAAGCCAAAAAATTAAGGGGGAAAAATTAATCCAATTCAATTTTCATCAAATTGATCATGCATAACTCTAAGTTATCATCATTCAAGCATACTCAATCAATCAATTTCATCAAATCATGCTCAAATCAATTTTACCCAAATTTTACCCTAAATCAATTTCATGCTTAATCAAGGCTCTTGATACCATTGTTGGATTTTCTAGGTCTTCCCAAGATCAATTAAGCATATAAACATGTGAATACAACAAAGTAAAGTTGCGGAAATACTCATTTTGATCGGCTTTGTGGTGCGAAGAACACAAAAACTTTCTTTGAAGCTCTCGGCCAAGGTCCATTTGTGCTCATTGTGTGTTCAGCCAAGCCCCTCCATGGATGATCTTCTAGCTCCAAGCTTTGTGAATGGATTCCATGCTCATGAATGGGTTTCCCTATCACCTTTGTAAGACCCTTTGTATGTGCTAGCATCTTGGAAAAATTTGCCACAAATCTTCCCATTTTGCTTCTTCTTGTTCTCGGCCAAGCCAAGAACTTGAGAGGAAAATGGCAACAATGCTGTGATGAGGGAGAGAGGAGGGAGATGAAGTTGTTAGGTGTTGTGTTGTGTTATCTAATTACACAAAAATGAAAGTCAAATACCAAAATAATAAAAATGGTAAATGTCTTTCAAGCCATCACACTAGTGTGTTTCACACTCAACCACCAACCACCAACTTCCATCACATTAAAGTGATAAAGTTGGCTAGTGATGTGACGCATGATGTGACTTGTGGGCCCCATTTGATTCGAAATGCGAGTGGGCCCGTAAACACTCTCGGGTTCAGGTTTGCTAATTCCAAATTAACGAATTTTCCGTTGCGACGTAATTAATCAAATTTAATTAAATAATTATGCCTAGCAAAATTACTATTCACGTCGCTAGCGAATTAATTCTAAATTAACTCGTTCGCCCGAATTAAAATCTAATTTTAATTCCGCGTCAAAATTTAATTCCGTTTAATATATCGAATATATTATTTTATCGATTAATTCCAAATTAATCGTTTTCTCTCTTTTAATAATATTTTATCTCAGATAAAATATCTCTGTAATTAATCCCATATGAATTTTCTCTCTCTAATAATTAATCCTAGATTAATTATTTCTGAGTCATACGTCATCGTTGAATCTTCGGGAAGCGACCAATGAGATCCCCGGATATGTTGGCAGTAAATCCGGTCGTCGGACTATCCGATCACGTACTTACCTAGTACTACGTTTTTACCGATTTACAAGACATGGTTGGCTTCTAGCAAAGCACCGTGCCTACCCAATTCTCCAGAAATATTCTTAAAGGATATGTAATATATATGAGGCGTAGTATACGTAATATTGCGTATTACGATCCAATATCAGATGTCACATGCTAGGTCTAGGTCTGGAATTGTGTCTGCCCCGTACGAAGCACATATCAGATCTCTGGTAACTAGTCTCTATAATCGGATAATCATGACCTAGTTATATTATCCCGATGACTGCAGTACTAAAGAGTACTAGATCCGTATCCTGCGTGATCATCATCTCCATATGACTGGAGTGATACTTCCATCTTGACATCACACCCAATACACTACGATTCTCAATATACCCAGAAGAGGCATACACAAAACCTGTTAAAGCCCTGGACGACCAAAACCAAAGTATATTGATTGTCACAAGTATTAGCTGTGCAAGTCTCAGCTTAAGACCAAATACACCTACCCTGATTCGGACTTCCAAAGACACATAGTCATACTACCAATGGAATTCTGAGGGGTCTATCCAGAGCGAAGCTGTTTCCGTACCATCGGTAAACACAACCTCCTATTACACTTGCATAAGTATCCAATACTTAAATATATGAGAACTATGCCGTTATGCTCCCACAACACGCACAAGTGCAATACTAGTCTATTCCGCATTATCGATTTCCAATCTCGATAATACTACGACTAGGGATGTTTTAATGATTAAACCTTCATTGATTGATACTGTCTCATATATTATCAATCCGGAACTAATCATATGGACTTTTATCATTTATATATCCCAGTAATCTAATTATAAATGATAAAAGAGCAATTTCCTTTGTGACATAGTTAATTTGTACAACAACACAATGTTCTGTACAAATAGTGATGCTATGGGTCATAATTGTCCAATATTATGGAAATGGGTCAATCCTGTCTCCTGCTGGTAACATCCTCCTCTAGCGGGGTGTTACAATGTGAGGGTACATAAAGAAAATAATTTGGAGGGTATTTAGTAAATGGTGCTACTAAGCAAGCATATCCTACCACTTTTCTAATTACATCAAGCCCAAACTAAGTCAAATACCAAGCCCATTACCCTTCCCAATGTTGGCCCAATGACCCCAAATTTCTCTCTAGCCCCTAGACTTTTCTAGAACAACCTATACTAGTGTAGAATAATTTAAAAGCCACCAAGCCCCCTCAAGGAGGTTTTTGGCCATGGAGGTTCTTAAATGAGAAAACAAAATTTTCTCACTTTAAATATTAGGGTAGAGACGAAATTTGAGCGGTAATTTGGTCAATTTAATTAATTTAATCAAATTAAATTATTAAAGCTTTTAAGTTGACAAAATCAATTTGTATTCTTCAACTTTAAGAGCTTTGCCACATGTAACCAATAATAATTAGCCATATAACATAACATTTATGAAATATAGATATCATTTAATTATTTAAATATTTAACATTTAAACATCTAAATAATAAATTTATATAATTATTATTATATATGTATTTTTATTTACATTAAATAATAAATACATATATTAATGGCAAGTGTCAAAGTCTCATTTGACAATTAATTAATATATATCAAATCAAATTTTGTATCAAATACAAATACACATTAATTATTAATTGACCAAAATCCCCTAATGCATGTATTTTTCGTTTAACCGATTAAATAATTCGAATTAACTCATTTAATTTGATGAAATATTATGAATAATCTGTATTATTCATAACGTATTGCCCAAGTGCTCAACGAGTACACTTCATATTATAAGACTCTCTAAGTTTAGGTTTATCTATCATGAAATCCAATTTCGTGTCCATAATTCACCCACTCATGAATTATGACGACCACAGATAATCTCGCTAAACTATGCAAGTCGAGGTCATTGCATACGTATAATCCCTTCGTCACAGGCTATCCATATTATAGCTGGGATATAGATAAGAATGAAAAATCCTTATGGTATAATATAGGCGACTTTCAAATTTAGGATCTCTAAATAACACTCGGAATTCGCTTCCGAAGTTATACCACGGCCATGGATTTACTAAATCACAAACACGTGTAGGAAACCTATGCCATGTGCATAGAACTGACGGATTCTATCTTGGTACGCACCGGATATCATGCGGAAGTCTGATCTAAATAGATCAGTGACGTGACTGCCATCAAAGTGTGGAGGATAACTCATATATCCACTGTGGTATCTCAAGTCGAAGGACCATCATGATCGCTTAACTCGATAAGATTCTTATTGACGTTGGTGTATCATCTATTAGGAAATCTTCAGAGAGTCGTTCAATGTTTATAAAATAAACACCTATATGTCTATATGAGTCTCCCGAGACTCATGGTTCATTGGGATAAACCATCGAACCAAGTCACGATATACGACATGTACTGGTCACAGCGGATTTTACTAACCGACTCGTGTTAGTAAATTTTGACCAGGAACTTTATTTAAAGATATAAAACTTATAGTGACGCTTCCCAATGTCAATTACAAACTACTTTATAACTGCAACTACATTGTAAATCTTATGGTCTTTGTCTAATATACACGTATCACTAATAAGATTTAGTTTCAATCTAATCATAATTAGATATCTAATCGTAATTAGATCGAATATGTATATAAAAAGAAAGAGGTGCTACCATTAAATAAGTAATATTATGAAAAAAAGAATTGTTTGTATTCATGAATCGGACATAAATACGATCCAGATTGGCACTCCGGGCACAAACCTTAAAAATTTATCCCACTTGCTCTAGTGCCAATCCATAGTATCATATACACATCTAAATATGTATCACATACTCATGGCCCTCAACAGCTCACCTAGCACTCAAAAGGTAGGAAACAACAAGTAAGCCCGCTATAACAAATTGAGTTTGTCCAACAAACCCAATCGTTTCCCTTAACCATCATCATTCATATTTTGTAGAACCCAAACTCTACATCAATATGACTCAGATGCGATATCAATATTATGTTATAGCTATTAAGTTGTCTATGTATTTAGAGATCAAATCCAAAATACTTTATAGACAACCACAAACACAATACTAATATCAAAACTTCTAATCTATAAGGTCAATATGCAACTTCATAAGTTACAACTAATTCCACTAACATAGTATAATCATATGTGACACTCCCACTGCATCTTTTCTGACTCTATATGACGTAGACTGTCTAACGTCATAATTAGAATCAAAACTAATCTGACCTTAATGGTTGCAGATTATATTCTCTATTAAATAAGAAACTCATTCTTAATATCTCAAAGATAAAGAAAAACATGTTTCAAAACCCATCCTATGGTCTACAGGGCATCAAAATAACTCATAATAATTATGATTAAGTTGATATCTATAATCGCATATAAAATAGTATTTATTATGCCATCATTCTATAATGCATAAGATTAATTAGACATTCTAATCAATTTCTATTTTGACAAATAAATTATCCATTACGAAAGATAAATACTATATACAAGTGACACACTAACTGTCAAACAGTTATAATACATGTCACATACATAGTCTTAATGTGTCTTTTATTAGATCATATTTATTGCAGACTAATGGGAGTATCTCACAAGTCTCTTAGTTTTATATCATATATGAAACTTTATATCAAATATAACAGAGTCTACTCCCACTGTTTTCACGGAGAAAAGAAGACTTAGGTAAACCTTTTACCTTATAAACATCTCATTATTACATTAATAATGATAATGTCGTTAGGATATATAACACTAGAAAAACAATTTACGCTCCCACTGACCCTACTATCATATGTGTATTCTTTATGCTTTGATAAAATCAGACAATCTGACTTTTATCAAAATTAAAAAACACAGATTTCCGGAAAGCTTATCTGAGTATACAATAGGCTCTATAAGCTAGTATATCAAACTGTGATCTTAGCAGAATAAAAACTCTAGGGCCATTCTAGAATGAACTCTTCAAACAAAGAAATCACAATGGATCTCTCATTCGAAGAAACCATTCAAGAACGCCACTTTGCATTCTTTAGCCAAGATACATAGTTTAATATCAACATTAACCAACATATCTTTAATTGTTCAATTAGTGCGACTAGAGACAAGTTTCATCAGAATCTACAATAGATAGCTGAGTATAACTTTTCTCACTGTCATACTATAAAGGTCAAACCTTTAACAAACTCACTTTGCTTTTGCTGCGCAAACAATTAGCACATTTTATGAACGATTCATAACGAAAGCTCAATCAAGTTCCGAACTTGATCATAGTATGCTATGAACAATTTTAGATTTATGGTTTAATGCTAACTTCCGAAACAGATATCAAATATCCATTCCACTATAAGTTATAGGATATTTTTCTTCGAATAGAAAATAACATAATCATTAAGTATCAAATACTTTGTGCATGATTCTGATATCCTATTGTACTTATATGAAATATATCTTAGGGTCTTTTCATCTTATTAATTATGTAGTTCCATTATAGTTTATCACTCTTACATTTGACTTTAATAAGTCAAGTCTTTTCTACAATTGTCAACATCTAATGTTACACACTAAGTAATAAAATAATTTTATTACTCGGGATCATAGAAAAAATATTCTATTAAATAGAATATAATAGTCTATTAAATATAATATAATATTCTATTAAATAGAATTAAAGCTAAACTTTACTTGTACCTCCAAGGTACAAGTACTTTCAATTATATAACTATTATACAAAAGAAAGATTCAAATCTCAAACCTTTAAAGATTCAAATTTTCTACTTATACATATCATATACGTAAATGTAGAAACTAATAAAACCTTAATTAAAAAGATGAATTAGTGTAATTGGAGCATAACCCCAATAGTATTGAAAAACTAATTCGGTAACACTCAATATCAAACGAATCAAATCATATAAGATTTGATTTCTCCCACTAACGAATTTCATCATGATGGAATCATAGAAGAATCATATTGAGTATGAATCAAATTCATTGAATAACCTTAGAACTATCAAACATCCTTGAACAATTCAAAGACTCGCGACAAATTTTAAAATATAGTTTTCAACACTTCAAATAGAATATCTTTGAACCATTAAAAATATTCTATCCGCGTTTCATCAGAAACATATTGAAAGTTCTCGAACCATTCAAGACATTCAATATATATTATTTTAGAAACATGCAACTAAGTCATGACAATTCATTAAGTTACGAAGTAAAGAAAACTATCCAAGGTAATTTCTAATTCATTAAACTACAGACATTCAATGTATTAGTTTAATAAATCTGTGGTCCAATGACGATCATTGGTTAAATGAGATTTAATCACATCCTGAATACAATATTCATTAAATGGATAAGGATATATGGTGTGATCTTGTGGAATAAGCAGCTAATACTTATATGATAAAATCTCATAAAACATTGTTCTAAGTTATTTAATTAACCGAATATTTTTCTTAATGTTCATCATTTCATCAATGACTCTACTAGTCATATTAAAATATGTAACAATTATTTATAAAGAACAAGTAATTATCCAATAGTCGCAAGTTCTGATATCAAATATCAAAACAATCATTAAAGACTATTTTAAATAACTAGATGGGAGATTTGGTATCTAATACTTATAGTTGTCGTATTGTGAGAATCGATATTCTCAACACACAACTATACACATCTCATTTCTTAAGCTCTATAATTTGTCTTCAATTATGCACAACAATTGCAAATAATTAATTAGCAAACTGTGTCAAACATGTGACTTCCAAAAGTCACTAGAGCCAAGAAACGTCATTATAAGATAACCAAATACCTAATGGAGTTTTCTTAATGCCAGTCAAGAATCTGGAGACATGGACTAATTCACGTCAATTCTTACCGCACAAGAAACTATTCTCTCTAGACAATTATATGCTAAAACAGTTATCTATTTAGATTACCTATCATGACTTAGCAACTAAGTCACTAATGATCTTGATTTACAAGAAAATCGGAACAACAGTTTGCGATGATTTTGACTAATATAACAATATCCAAGTCTACTAACATCCTAGAACCTATTATAGACATTTGTAACCATAGGTGAAGTAAGAAAACATATTCAAATAATATACATGCAGTGGATTAGAAGTTTAATTCTATTAACAATATAGAATAAGGAAAACACACAAGAAGTAATTTTCATAATATTACACACTACTTTAGTTATGGATTTTTAACCCAGCAGTGTCTCCCACTACTTTACGAAATATCGTAATCCCCAACGGAAATCGGAAATTCAATAATTAAATCGAATTCCATAGTGAGAAGTGGATCCCATGAATATATTTCGACTTACAGCTTTGGCATGATCTCGCCTACGTATATTCATTAGGTAGAGAACTCATTGTCAATCACACTCACTGTGACTCTTGATTTTGGTCCTGACCGTTTCCGTTGTGACAGCTTTGGCACGTTCACAAGGAGGCGTATCAAGGCTTCACTTGCCAATGACAAACTCAAGCTACCGATGTAGTCCTGGCAGCTTTGGCACGTTTAGGATTTCCACTTTCACTTGAATTTGTCTAGTATCAAATATACATCCGGCATCGATAGAATTCTATCAACTACACCCTCACTGCTTTGGCACTTTCTCGGATACAGCCATAGAAAGATAACCATAAACCGTATTAACAAGACGGACCAAGAAACATGCATCCAATACATGTCACTTTACTGCCTTATTTAAGTGGGGATAATCCACAAGAAAGCATTGCTCTACATAAAATGCAGAAATTAATCTAGATCAATTTCTAAACTGTTCAATTCTACCTTATAAAATATAACTTACCTTAGCCATTAAATTTCGGTTACGTTTCCCATTAGCGTAGAACCGAAAAGTCAAGAAATATCTAAATTACATGCATGTGTAAACATCAGAATTGGATTATATATCATGTATCAAACATGACAAATGTTAGGGATGAAGAATCAGACCTACTCTGATACCAATTTTTGTTGGAGAAGTAATGACTCAGAGAATTCGAGTGCTTGAAGAAGGTAGAGCATATAACATTTATAGGAGGAAAACATATATTTTGTGAGATCTTTCTATCGAGCCAAAAAAAAGGAAATAAGAAAAATAATAAGATGAAACTATCCAGGAATAGGTAACCCAGAGAGTATAGTAAAACTTGGAGTAAGAATATATTATGGAGAATTCCCAGTAAAAAGGATAGTGTGAATATCGGTATAAGGCCGAACTAGAAGAGAGGCTAGGCGTTGCAATCAAGTGGCTATTTAGCCTTAGTACTTCTGCACAATAACCGAAATAGACTTCGATTACTCAATCTTCTTCCCCTATCAAAATAGTTGATTAGATAGCCCCGGTAGCGATGGACCACAACACCATCTTGATGATGTTCTCAGGAAAAGGTAGACTCAAGATGTTGTGTGACACCTTTAAGGCACGGCCGAAGTCATGTTGTCCCAACGAATGAAAGCATTACCCTTAGGATAAGGCAATTGAGGCATATGAATCACAAGGATTTTGGATACAATACATAGCATAAGAAGAAGAGAGAGAGGCTCTAGGCAACAAGGCAGAAGTAGAATTGTCGAGGAGATACAACTTATAAGAGAGTACTAGTCAAATAGTGACAAATTACATGAGCAGTAAGATTCAGTTTCAGGTTCCATAGTACTATATACTTTTGTAAGAATCTAGCCTGCAATGTAGGACATAATTAAGGACGTTTGAGTACCAGACTCTTTCCATATAGGAAATGAATAAGAAGTGCACCAGGAGAAGGAATATAAAGGGTATAATGGTAAGTTTACTAGATGTCGGTTACATACCTGAAGGAAAGATAGTTAATAAAACCCGTATGTTTCCTCATGTGATGCACCCGGGTAGGAACAATACAAAACGTGACTCTAAAAAATTTACTAGCAGTAGAACACAAATAAGGATAAGGAGACTAGGTAACCAGATGTTTTACCAGATGGTGAATCAGGACAAAATAGTAAAAGAACAATATAGACACTTCAGAGCTCATATATTTTAGGTTGTAAACCAGACAGGGTAACCATTGACTACACGATAGCTTACCATTGACCAAAGGAGTAAGATTTCACTTAGAATACAGTTGACATATTTTCCCAAATAGCGCATTTACCTCTCAGTCAAATTCATGATAACAACACAACAGAACCCCAGATTGAACAAGGTAGTACACCTGAATGAGGTTACCATAGAATAAGTAATGAAGTGTCTTATTCATTGACGAGTGATAATAAAATATCAAACACCGATAGGGAAGCTTCATGTGTAGATATTTCTGGATGGAAGTGGGATGATATCGTAATAGATTTTGGAGGAGGGATCTTTGCAGAGAAAGAAGGAAGATGCCATAGTTTACTTGAATGAGAATAACAGTATAGTTAAGCCTTCATAGGGTCGTTTATGAGGATAACCGCTATTAGTACCTTATTAAATTCTTGTAACAAATAAGTTTTCAAGGGTAGATTTTAAGCATTTTTAGTAATAACGGTGGAAATGCGATTTCAAGAGAAAAAATGGGTTAATTTTTTAAGGTAATGAATAGTATGAAGGAAGCAATGGTTGAATCTATGCGAACTGAATGATGAAAATATTGTAGGTGGAATACTATGAGGTAATAATGACAAAGAAGGAAAGAAGTTAACTCTTACAAGCAAGGGTAATGTGGCACCAGAAACCAAGAACAAGGTAAGATGAGCTAGAGGTTATGTATTGTAGAATGTGATTACTATTTTAAGTATTGTCGTCTTCTGAATGAGTTAGTAATGTAGTAGTTTCTCCTATAATTGATGTTTATAATTAATACCGAAGTTTGTACAGTAGATTAAAAAAAATATTTGTAAGGAAACCTTGAGTATTGACTGATCGCATACAACGTTATTGACTAGAAGAGATTATTAAAGTGTTTATCTTGCAACAAGCGATGAATTCGGAGGTGTGCTCAAAAGACAGGGAAATGAAGGTGTAACACCTCGGTAATTCTGACGACTACTATGTTATAAGGGGCATAATATATGATATAAATCATGCTCAAGCGTGTATGTGCTTGTGAATCACTTTTTGAACATTCGATAAATTCATTGCAATTCCGATACATCATTTATTTTATGTTTTATTACGGATAGTCCTTAATATTTTTGCAATAAATTTTTCATACGATCTCTGATTTTTATGAATTTTATATCCTTGGAAAGCTAAGACCGAGATCTAAAACGTCCACGTTGGATAGTTTTCCAAATATGAAACAGAAATAGGTCCAAAATTGTGAGTTCCGTGGATGCTACTGTGAATTTCGAGTAAGGTCTAGAATTGAGTGATATGGCACAATGTTGGCCACTCATTTCATTACAAAAATCAGCCACTCTACTATAAATAAGACATTATTCACTCATCTCTCCCTCAAGCCAAAAACGTGAGCCATGGAAAATTATTGCATGCCTCTGGATGCAGCGTTTCACGACGCGTGACCCCATTTTTTTCCTAAATGATTCTAAATCATCCCAGTTCCACCTGTACGTGTTAGAGGCCGTCTTATAGGTCTCGAATTAGTTCTTATACATACTTTACATCAAGACACAAGCATGATAAGCCTTGTAGATATAATATACCGATGTATTATTAAGCTTAGCTAAGTTCGAAGCTCATTTTACTATGAATATACTAATCGAGTTTCCGATCGTAGATCATCCACATGAACGACAATCTTCTTCGATAAAGAAATTCAATGCTAGTTAAATTCCAAAAACAGTGAGTGGACTCTACTCTTTTAAATTGATATTTTATTTTGATATTGATGCAACAGACTTACTTTTTGTACTTTAGGGCGGTAGCTCATTTTTATTGCAGTTTTTACTTAAAAGTTTATGATTTAAATGTATTTGAGAAAGAAATATTTCTAGAACATGTTTTATGTTTTTCGGGGCATGGGGAAAAACCCACCCCAGTATGTAACTGGATACAGTTTGGAATTGACAGACAGAGAACATGTGAACATGTAGAGGAGTGGGGGGACGGCGATACGTAACGCCCCCAGATCCTAGTTCAGAGCTAGGGGGACGACGATACGTAATGTCCCAAGACCCTAGTTTCAGGGTCAGGTAGTAGCGTGGATCAGCACTACTGTCTCTAGTTCAGTGGCTTGGGGGACGGTGATACGTAACGCCCCAAGACCACCAGTTTCAGGGACATGAGTGGCGTGCTTTTGGGGACGGTGATACGTAATGCCCCAAAGCCACAGTTTTGCATTCCTGGCTCCAGATAGGCGTATCGGGGGACGGCAATACGTAACGCCCCCATACGTCAAGTTTTCCAAATACAGATCAGTTTTCAGACACTAGATTTCAAGAGAACAGTTTTCAGAAATCAGATTTTTGAAATAGTTTTCAGAAACTAGAGTTTCAAAAGCAGTTTTCAGAAAGATAAGTTTTATAAAAGAGATCTTAGATGAAGTTTTCAGAAAATAGTTTTTATATAAAGATATTTCTGGAATTTGGGTTTTAGAACCCAAAGTTTTATATCAGTTTTCAGTTTATCGTCCACTCACTTAGATCGTACGATGATCAAACCCCCTCCCAAATTCATTATTTTTGTAGGTATTCTCGGAGGACGAGTTCGGGAGGACGGATACTGATGCAGTCACTAGGGTTTAGAGCCCACCAGTCCAAGTCAAAGTGCAAAAGTCCAATTGGAGTCAGTTAGAGTCAAGTAAAAGTTTTGTACTAGCATTTGTGTTATGTGTAGTCATTGTAAAAACATGTGTCTTTATATATAAAGTTTTGAAGTTAAGTTTGTATATAAGTTGTAAGTTTGGCAAAGGTCTAATATATACGATATATATATATATATATATAATTAAAGAAAAGAATATTAGAAATTGAATAGTAGTTGTCGGAGTCAGAGGCTTATGGGTTTAGTACAGTCTATCCCCTGCCGGTAACATCTCCGGAATTGGGGATGTCACATTTTTCTTCTTTATTCTTCTTATTTAGGAAAATGAGCATCCATTCTTCACTTGTTTTTTTGTACTTAGGAACCCTACGAATTGGGACTTTGTTGTTTTAGAAGGTTGAGCAAAATTTTAGCCTCAATACATGTTTATGATGTTGTTTAGAGTGGATTATGCTTAAGTTTTGGTTGAAATAATGTCAAGGTGTAGAATGGCCATGAAGGCCGAATTTCTTAGCATGTTGGGGGGGAAATTATTTTGATGTTTTGATGATAATTTGTTGAGGTTCATGCACTAGAAGATGATATAACATGAGTTTAATTTATTTGGGAGTTGATAACTCAAAGATTGTAAAATTAGAGCCTTTGTTCAATTATATATGAATATGTTGGGGGAGTATACTTTGTGATTTGATGATACTAGATAATGTCTTGTTTTGAATGTAATAAGAAGTTCTTGTATGAAGATTATAACGTGGGGGTAAATGAATTGCTTTGGGCATTGGCAATGGAGAACTGGTATTTGGCCCTGAAATCGGGATGGCGTCGTGACGCGTATGTGATAGCATCTCAACACCGAACATGTGAATGCTCTCTGTCTCGGATTTGGTAGAGATGGCGTCGCGACGGTCGAGTAGTGAGACACGATGCAAGTACGGTGTCGCGACGCTCAACCCTTAGTTCGCGACATGAAAAATGAAATACTCTCTGTTTCAGTCTGTTCGTATGAGCATCGCGATGCGCAAGATCATGAGTTACGACGCCCAGCAAGATCAGTTTCATCCCATTTCAATTTCATCCTAGGATGTTAGAGGACACCTTAAGGGTTCCATATCAGCATACACCTACACACTACATCATGTCATTAAATAGTTTAGTTAAATCAAAAACCTTAGACGAAATCTTATGCATGTCAGCGAAGTTGTTGATGTTAAGTAAGTTGGGGTTTTGGCGCAGGCGTAGCGGAAGCTCGCGGTTCGGCTGAAATAATATTCTTAAAACTTTTTAAATTACCGAATAAATTATTCAATATCCAATATGAATAATTCATTCATATTTCACATAAACATATTTATTCGATATCCAATAACGACATAAATAGTTAAGAAACATAGCGAACCTATTACGAAAATGTTTTTCCGTAAAATGGCATAAAACACGTTTTTGACCGAACCGACTACCAATGCACATGAGGGATGCCCATGTCAGTCCCAATAGTACTTGGGCAGTTCATGGGCTGCCCGAACAGTGACCAATTCACTGTTTGGGCAACCATCACCCAGTTGGCTCAAAAGTCACCCGGTAACGCTGTTTTTCACCGTTTTCGCATATTTCAACTCCGAAACAGTTTCCAACAATTGTTCCAATACCCAAAACACATCCAATACATTTATATGACATAATTTTCATCACCATAAAAATAGTTTTTCCAGATCTGATCCAGAAAGTAAAAATATCAATTTTTCATGCTTTAATCCAATTTTCTTATCATTAATCACATTAATCACAACACCAATCCAAGCCACCACCAATGAAGCACCCAAGAACAATTATAGGAATTACATGTGTGGTCATAATACTCTAGAATGGCAACATATCATCAAATGATCAAATTGAATAAATATTAATATAATATCATTCACTTCTACTTCACACATGCACAAAACCTTCAATTCCATCATCCAAATCAAAAAGCCCCAAATTCTAAGAAGTATTAAAACTATTCTAGTAACTCAAGAATAAGAAACTAATTTTCTAAACTTAAGAATATTAAAGATTACCTATTAATCCTCAACTTTCCTTAAGCCTTTTCTTCACTTTCTTCTTGAATCATCAAGCAAAATTTGAGAGCTATATTGGAGGATGACATTCGGCCAAACTTAGCCAAGTTAAAGAGAAAACAAAATTTTCTAACCTAAAAAGCAAGCTTAACCGACTTTGCAAGGGTATTTTGGTCAATTGTCTTGATTAATCTAATTAATTAATAATAAGCTTTAATTTGACAAATCAAATTTGCACACTTAAAACTTAATAAAATCATGCCACTTGTATCCAATAATAATTAGCCATATAACATAACATTTATGAAATATAGATATCATTTAATTATTTAAATATTTAACATTTAAATATCTAAATAATTATTTAATATAATTATTATTATATATATGTATTTTTATTTACATTAAATAACAAATACATATATTAATGGCATGTGTCAAAGTCTCATTTGACAATTAATTAATATATATCAAATCAAATTTTGTATCAAATACAAATACACATTAATTATTAATTGACCAAAAATTCCCTAAAACATGTGTTTTCGTTTAACCGTTTAAACGATTCGAATTAACTCATTTAATTTGGTGAAGTATTATGAATAAACTGTATTATTCATAACGCGTTGCCCAAGTACTCAACAAGTACACTTCATATTGTGGGACTCTATAAGTGTAGGTTTATCCATCACGAAATCCAATTTCGTGTCCATAATTCACCTACTCATGAATTCTGACGACCACATATAATCTCGCTAAACTATGCAAGTCGATGTCATTGCATATGTATAATCCCTCTGTCACAGGCTATCCATATTATACCTGAGATATAGATAAGAACGTCAAATCCTTATGGTATAATATAGTCGACTTTCAAATTTACGATCTCTAAATAATACTCGGAACTTGCTTCCGAAGTTATACAACGCCCATGGATTTACTAGATCGGAAAGACGTGTAGGATACCTTTGCCCTATACACAGGACTGACGGATCCTATCTTGATACACATTGGATATCATAAGCATCAGTCCACACCCAACGAACAGGCGGAGGTCTGATCTAAATAGATCGGTGGCGTGACTGCCATCAAAGTGTGGAGGATAACTCATATATCCACTGTGGTATCTCAAGTCGAAGGACCACTATGCTCGCTCAACTCGAGAAGATTCCTATTGACGTTGGTGTACCATCTACTAGGAAATCTTCAGTGAGTCGTTCAGTGTTTATCAAATAAACACCTACATGTCTATACGAGTCTCACGAGACTCAAGGTTCATTGGGATAAACCATCGGACCAAGTCATGATATACGACATGTACTGGTCTCAGCGGATTTTACTAACCGACCCGTGTTAGTAAATCTTTACCAGGAACTTTATTTAAGGATATACAACTTATAGTGACGCTTCCCAATGTCAATTACAAACTACGTTGTAACTGCGCACTACGTTATAAATCCTAGGGTCTTTGTCTAATATACACATATCACTAAATCAGATTTAGTTTCAATCTAATCATAATTAGATATCTAATCGTAATTAGATCGAATATGTATATAAAAAACAAGAGGTGCTACCATTAAATAAGTAATAATTTGGAAAAAGGAATTGTTTGTATTAATGAGTTGTTCGTATTCTTGAATTCACAATAGGTTAGCTGTATCTAGAAGTGATAGCCTAACTTATTATAGAACTGATAACCTTGAAGAAGGTAAAGGCTTAATAAGGAACCAGAGTAAGCAACGCATATAACGACCCTTAGAAGTAAGATATATGACTTATATAGAGCTTCCCACCATACTAGAGAGGAAAATTAGTATGAGAGCAACACCAAACCAAAAGTTCAGTAGTGATACCATGACCTGTCATAGAATATAGAGCTTCCAAAGAAGTAATGACTTAAGAGGTTTAAGAAACTGAGATAAGTAGGAAATATTTTATGACCAAAAAGATAAAAATACATGACTAATAAGGCTTTTTGATAAGGCAAAGATTCATTACACCATTAGGAAATCTAAGTAACAGAGTAAAACTTCGAAATGAAGAATAACAAAGAGAGCATGGAAGGATTTTAAGAGAGCATGAGCCTTAAAGAGATTCTCAGTAAAGGATAATATGACCAATAGTCGGAAATAAATCATGAGTAAAATTGAAGAAGGTAATTCAAACAGTTCCTAGCAGTAATACCCTAGTGTGAAAGCCTAATATCAGATATGTAAATAAGAGAATCCTGGGATTATAAATGAGCAGTATGTGCAACTACAGAACATATAGATAGCGAGAGCACCAAAACCAAAAAATACTTTAGGATCAAGCCCCACCCTCCCAACCCTCGTTAGACAATAGCAATAATGATGGGCCTCGATGTTCGTCTTGATGATATTCCCATAAACAAGTAAATCTATGGTGCAGTATAGAATCCTATAAGGTAGGGTATGAGAGATTTAAAACATAATATCTTTTGAACAAGAAGACCGAGACATAAAACATGGAAAATTCAGATATAGTATAATAGCAGAAAAAAGAGGAAAAGAATTCTAAGTAAAAGATTTAAAGGAGGAACTGTCAAGATAAAATGATGAAAAGATGGAGTATTAGTCAAGCAATGACAAGAATATATGAGTAACAATGTTAGACATGACTAAGGACATATAAAAACATACCTTTCCATTTAGAAATTAAAGAAGAAGGGTATCAACAAAATATATTGTGGAATGCATAGCAACGAGCCTTAAGCACTAGGATGAGACCGAAGTTCTATTAAATATAGATTTGGAGGAAGATAACAAGTATAGCCTATATGTTTCCCTTCATAACCTATCGTTATAAATAATGCTTAGGATGACTTGAAACAGATTTATTAAGGTATAACGTAAAGAGGGTCGAGGAAACTAAATATATGGATATTGTTGAGACCATGACAACTCTTGACAGAATAAGACTATAAGAATGAATGCTAAGATCATATTGAGCATGTGAAGCTAAGGAAATATCAAGTACGATCATTTTTAATAGCGACAAGGATTACTCTTGTATATATTTAAGGCAGAACATGAAGAAACCTAACCATAGAAGACACAAGTATCTTTAGAGACGTCGGAGTACTAGCTGAGAAGAATTCAGATACATATCCAATTAGTGTTGCGAAGCGGTCGCGAGTGCGCAGCGGAAAATTAAAAAAAAAATATGATGCCGCTATCTATTTGCCCAAGACCCATTTGTTTTGATTATTCTACAAGACTAGGCATGTTACTATATATTCTAAGCATAAAAACTCATAAAAAATGCAAAGAAAATAAACATAAACATGCTAACTATCATAAGAACTATAATTAAAATAAAGAAAGAAAAAAGACTTACTCGAACCAAAGACTCCTCCAGTACTCCCTCCAATCTACAAGCTTTTCTCGAACTCAACAAGTTCTTCCACGTTCCAAAGAGCCACCCAAGTGTGTGGCCTCCAAAGGTGCACACACCAAAGCCAAAACTCAACGGCAAGACTACGCCTTGAGTGCATGGGTATTTTGCCCTTGGTGCTAGCCTAGGCAAACACCTCAAAACTTTTAACTTGAGATTCCTCTAGTCAATTAGAGTTAAGGATCCTCAAAATCAGTGGCTTACTCTTAAACTTTAGAGTTGCTCACTTATATAAACCCAAGATATGAAAGGTTTTGGTGTAAAAATTTGTAAAGAATTCTTTGGGTTTATATAGGTGCTCCAAAGACAACAAAATTAATTAAGAATCTTATGTGGGATAAATGCTAATTTAAACTTAGCCATTGGATCTTAATTTAGTGGTTTAATGAGATTATAAAGCCCTAATAAGAGTTTGGGCCGAATTGGAATTCAAAACAAATAACAAATAAAAAAAATAAAAAAAAATTAAGCGCCATCTGCGCTCTTATTTATTTATTAATTTATTCCAATTCCCAAAGTGCCCCTATCGTCGTTCACCAATCCCTAAGCCACTATGGAACCTCATAAATGATATGTTCAATAATTAAACACATTGAACCATTTATGAACAATTCCTACAATAATCATATATGGTGTTAAATTTGTACTGTGCACTGTTAACCATTGATTTCGACTTTATTGTGTGTGACCTTTTGGGTTCCCCTCAAGTTGAACATGAAATGAATCGTGATAATTTAATCGAACATAAATTATCCTCCGATCAGATGGTCATTCGATTTCAATGACCAAGGTTGACATCTAACAACATGCCAAGGATCCCAAATGAGAAGGAAATATATATACCCATTATGTATGTGATTTACATATGATACGGTCCCTCGCCTCACTGTATCCCCACCTTTTGACCTAGGGTACGGAAAATGTCTACCCATATGGTCAAAGGTATAATGCTGATAGTGTCATGAATCGTGCTAACCCAAGAATCTCACATGATTCTTCCGTTGCGGCCACATTCTTAAGCACTGATCACACATATCAACCCGTGAACTGGAATACTACTCTAATAAGAAAATATTATCGGAGAGAGTGTCGATTCTCTGTTGTATCTTTACAAACTTCATGTGTTTCAACAAATGACCCAATCATACCCTTATGATCGGTTCTTTTGAACCGGGGAAGAAGAATGTCAAAGTTATTTTATCCCTACATAAGATTGTAAAGACCTCAAGTCTAAGGACTAGTCATACAATTGATACATGAAAGTTCTCACAGATACATGGGATAAACACTCCATATGAAAACTTTCGGCGGTCAGTTCGATGGACACGAGCAACGCATGCATCCATGTGATACACCAAGCGGAAAGATCTCCGCTAGTAGCCTATGGGATCGGCTACCCCACTTAAGGGCGGATCATATCATCATGCTAGTCTCTCCGCTTTGTGAACGCCCAGATTATTCATAAAACTATGACTAGGAACGTTTGAGAGTAATGATTCTCATAAGACATGGAAGCCATCATCTTATTACTCCAAGGGCTTTATTACAGTGTTTGATGATTCATATAATTTATGTAAGACTCGTATAATAAATTTTTCCATTTTATTAATTAATAAAAATATTACAAATACATGTACATATAGCCCATCCATAAGTTGGGTATAAGGCATATCCCTTACAATCTCCCACTTGCACTATAGCCAACTAGTATGAATCTGGACACCATACTCTCGGGTGTGCCTATCATGCTTTTGTTGAGTCAGCCCTTTAGTTAGAGAATCTGCAAGATTATCTTCTGTGGGTATTTTCTCTATAAAAACTTCTTTTCTCTCAACAATCTCCTTGATGAGATGAAATCATCTGAGTACATGCTTGGATTTCTGATGGGACCTTGGTTCCTTTGATTGAACAATGGCGCCCGTGTTGTCACAGTACATCGTGACAACATTCTTTATCATGGGAAGCACTTCCAGCTCCGTGATGAACTTCTTTATCCAGACTGCTTCTTTAGCTGCCTCAAATGTTGTAATATACTCGGCTTCTATGGTGGAGTCTGCTGTGTTTGACTGCTTTGAGCTTTTCCAACTGACAGCTCCGCCATTCAAAGTAAACAGATATCCTGTTTGCGATCTATTATCATCTCTATCAGTCTGAAAGCTCGCATCACAGTAACCAATGACTTTCATCTCAGAACAATCTCTGTATGTCAAGAACATATCCTTAGTTCTTCTCAGATACTTGAGGATTGTTTTGATAGCTGCCCAGTGTTGCTCACCAGGATTTGCTTGATACCTGCTCGTTATGCTAAGAGAATAAGAGACATCATGTCTTGTACATAGCATGGCGTACATGATCGATCCTATTACTGAAGCATAATGGATCCTACTCATACGCTCTCTATCTGAGTGAAGTATATTACTTGGGAACTTATGGGTTATACTTGGGAACTTATGGGTTATACTAGCTATCTTCCTTCCATTTCCTTTATGAGGGATTTCCGATCTTATTTTAACACTGGAAAAACTTGCTATCCTTTTAGTATATGGACATTGCTCCTTAGATAATTTGATTCCATGACAAGTAGGTAAATTACCTCTTTTGGAATCTTCCATTTTGAATCTTTTCAAAACTTTATCTATGTATGTAGATTGAGAAAGTCCTAACAACCTCTTAGATCTATTATGGTAGATCTTAATGCCGAGGATGTAGGCTGCTTCTCCCAAATCTTTCATGGAGAAATTCTGAGATAACCATTGCTTGGTGGCTTGCATCATGGGAATATCATTCCCGATGATTAATATGTCACCGACATATAATACAAGAAATACAACAGCATTCCCACTACTTTTCCTGTAAACATAAGGCTCATCTACATTTTTGATGAAGTAAAAATTCTTTGATTGTCTCATCAAATCGTATATTCCAACTTCTGGAGGCTTGCTTGAGTCCATAAATGGATCGTTTAAGCTTGCATACTTTATTATGATCATCCTTAGATGCAAACCCCTCGGGTTGTGTCATATAGACTTCCTTTACGAGGTTCCCATTAAGGAAAGCTGTTTTGACATCCATCTACCAAATCTCATAATCAAAGTGTGCAGCTAGTGCCAGTAAAATTCGAATGGACTTTAGCATTGCAACATGCGAGAAGGTTTCGTCATTGTCAATTCCTTGGATTTGTCTATAACCTTTCGCCACCAACCTAGCCTTATTGGTTTGGATGTTGCCTTCTGCATCAGTTTTACGCTTGTAAATCCACTTGCAGCCTATTGGTTTTATCCCTTCAGGTGCATCCACCAAGTCATAGACTTGATTCTGATATATAGAGTCTATTTCGGATTTCATGGCCTCAAGCCACTTGACTGAATCAATGTCACGCATTGCTTCGTCATAACTGGTGGGATCGTCATTATCAATGACATGATCATGTTCCTCATCAATATGGAAACCATATCTTTCAGGCTCATATCTTTCCCTACCAGACCTTCTAAGTTCATAACCTTGTGGTTGTTCCGTCGCTGCCCTTTTGAGGTGCCTGGGGTTTAGTTCTATATTAGTTTGTTCTTCTCGTACCTCATCCAGGTCAAGTCTACTCCCACTATATTTCTTGAGAAGGAATTCATTCTCTAGACAAATGCTCTTTGTTCATTTGGGAGATAGAACACGTATGCTCTTGAGTTCAAGGCATATCCTATAAATTTACATTTAACTGCCCTATCATCCAATTTGTTAGTTTGTGTGAGCTTAACATATGCGTCACATCCCCAAAATCTTAGATATCTAAAACTAGGACGTTTCTCAAACCATAACTCATATGGTGTTTGACTAACAATCTTGGAAGGAACTTGGTTTAGTAGTAGTGTTGCAGTTTCTAAAGCAAGACCCCAAAATGAAAGAGGTAGATCCGTGTCTGGCATCATTGATCAGACCATATCTAATAATGTCAGATTTCTCCTTTCGGAGACCCCATTATGTTGTGGAGTTCCGGAGGAGTCCACTGGGAATAATGCCATTTCTTTCAAGTAATCTTGAAATTCGTCGCTTAAGTATTCACCATCTCGGTCAGATCTTACTGACTTAATACTTTATTAAGCTGGTTTTCTACTTCAGCTTGAAGTCTTTGAATTTTGTTGGATAATATGACCCATAGCGTCACTATTTGCCCAGAACATTGTGTTGCTGTAGCAAATTAACTATGTAACAATGAAATTGCACTCTCGTCATTTGTGATTAGATCACCATAGATATATAAATGAAGAGAGGTCCCTATGATTAGTTCCTGGATTGAGATGATATGAGACAGTATCAGTCCACGAAGGATTAATCATTAAATATCCCTAGCCGTAGTATTATCGAGACTGGACATCGATAATGCGGAATAGGCTAGTATTGCACTTGTGCGCGTTGTGAGGGCACAACGGCATAGTTCTCATATATATAAGTATTGGATACTTGTGCAAGTGCGATAGGAGGTCGTGTTTCACCGATGGTACGGGAAACAGCTTCGCTCTGGATAGACCCTTCGGAATCCCATTGGTATTATGACTAGGTGTCTATGGGAGGCCGAAATCAAGGTAGGTGTGTATAGTCTTAACCTGAGACTTGCATCGCTAATACTTACGACAATCGGTAAACTTTGGTTTTGGTGGTGGGGGATCTTAACTGGTTCTGTGTTCACCTCTTCTGGGTTTATCAGAGAGTCGTAGTGTATTGGATGTGATGTCGAGACGGAAGTATCACTCCAGTCATAATGGAGATGATGTCACACAGGATACGGTATTAGTGCTCTTAAGTGATGCGCATCCAATCGTGATATTATGACCAGGTCATGAATATCCGATTATAGAGACTAGTTACCAGACATCCGCTATGTGTTTCGGACGGGGCAGACACTTATCCAGCCCCAGCCCTAGCACGTGATTATCCGATACTGGACCGATATGCACAATACAATTGTATACTACGCTTGATACAGATCTTTGATATTTTTGATGGATATGTCCGTGAAACTTGGTAGAGACTTGGTGCTTTGCTAAAGTCGACCTTGTCTCGTAAATCGGTAGAACGTAGTACTTGGTACGTACGTGATTCGGATACTCCGACGACCGTATTTACTGCCAACTTATCCGGGATCTCATGGGTCGCTTCCCGATAATCCACCGATGACGCACAACTCGCACTCTTTGAATAATCTGGGATTATATAGAAGAGAGAGAAAAATTAATCTAGGATTAATAACGGAGATATTTTTATCCGGGATAAAATGTCGTCTAAAGAGAGAGAACGATTATTTGGAATTGATCGATGAATTAATATATACGATATATTAAATGAATTAGATTTCGACGCGGAATTAAAATTAGATTTTTATTCGGGCAAACGAGTTAATTTAGAATTAATTCATTAGCGACGTAAATAATAATTTCGCTAGGCGTAATTATTTATTTAAATTCGATTTAATTAACGTCGCGACGTAAGCTCGGTATTTCGGAAATATCAAACCGAACGCGTGAGTGCACGTGGGCCCACTTTCATTTGGAAACGTGTGGGGCCCACATGACACATGTCATTCTAATGCATTCATGTAGATAGTGTACAATGCACTCAATGTTATTGCATGGAAATTGAGTGTTTGACCTCTAAGCCATTGCATGTTTTGTGTCATAATTTTATATTAATTTAATAAATATTATGGCATAAATATAAATTGATTTTTGGTAAATCATTTTTAACTAAACACAATTTCATCTCTCTCAAATTCTCTCCTCTCCTCACGCCTCACCGCCCAAAGCTTGAATTGTTCACTGGTTTGGAACCAGAAATGGCGTGAACAAAGGGAAGCCAAGAGTGGTTTTTTCATGGTGAGAAATCAGGTGCTAGCACACTTACAAAGTCTTGCGAAGGTGGTAGGGAGGTTCGACCATGAGGCGGGACTCATCCGATGGAGTTTGGAGCTTCGTTTTGAGACCCCGAATTTCTGTTTTGCAGGGCAGTGGACTGGCAGCAGTTTGGCGTGAGGGCAGTACGTTTTTGGCCTTGATTCGTCTTCAAATCGACATAACCAATCAATGTGAGTATTCCCGCTACCTCCGTTGATGTATTCACGCATTATTTCATGTCTTGATTTGATCTTGGGACCTTAGAATAAACCAACAATGGCATCAAGAGCTAATGTTGCAAGCATGAAAATGTAGGGCTTAAAATTTGGGTAATGTTTGTTGAGCATGATTTGATAAATTGCTTTGTTTGAGTATGCTTATAACATGTTTAATTCATATTGGTTGGACTAATTTGACGAAAATTGATTTGGAATAAGTTTTCCCCAATTTGATGGTGTTGGCCGATATGTATGATATTGGAATTCTTGGAATTTTTCATTGTTAATTCATTGGATGAGTTGTAATGGAGTAGGATGATGTTAATTTAAGATTGAATTGGATTTAATTTTAAATTGAACAAAACCCTTAAATTCCTTATGTTGGCCGAATCTACAATGCCCTTTAATGTCTTGGTAATTTTTGATTTTATGAACATTGGATGTATATGAAATCATTCGGGAAGTTAATACGTTGTCGATTGTGTAATTAATCGGATTGAATTCAAATCGGACAAAATAACCTTCCTTGGCCGAGACTTAGAAGCATGTAATATGGGTTTTGATTTTTCATTATGTGTGTTTGACATGTGATAATGAATTGAATATGATTAATAAGACTAATTTGGTGTTTTAAAAAATAAAAAATGTTGATTTAGTTGATTAATCATATAATGCACTTTTGATAATTAATTGTGAAATTGGATTTTTTGATTTAATTATTGGGCCTAATTTTGGAAATTAGAATTTAAAATTGTAATTGGGCCTATTGTGCTTGATTTATCAAGTTTGGTTTAGGCCAAGTGGATTGGATCCAATTGGGCCCAAAACCTTACCATAAAGCCCAATTGCGACTAATGAACCTTAATGTTCAATTGGGCCTAATGGGCCAAGATTGATTTATGGGCTTATGGGGTAAATCCCGGATTGGACTTTGGTTATCGGTTTGACCCGAGTTGACCAAAAGTCCACGCCTTAAGAAATCAATCAAAAGCCCATTGGACTTTAATTGAATTGACGTTGGACGTTAATCGGTCTTTGAAACGCGTTACGATTAGATTTGGAATTTAAATCGTAAAAGGTTTATTAATATAAAGTGCATATATTAATTTGGAATTGAATAGTGAATTAGTATTAAATACATGTTAAATTGGATTTAATGATGTAGTTTAATTTAATTCATGAATTCGTACTTTAAGTACTTATTCGCAAAAACGAGTTTGACTCGAACAAAATCAAATCGTTGTTTGAACATTGGATGATCACTTAATTATCAGATTAATTAATTTATTAGATTGATTGATAACATGCTTATGTGTGTTGAATACATGGTTGTGTTGAATGAATAATGCATATCGGATGGATATTAGTCGGGTGGGCAATTTTAGAAATTGTTGTAATAAATTCGATTTATTAAATTGGACCTGCGTGTCCAGCCTTATCACCTTATTTCTCTTCGTATTCTCTTCTCACCTATTCCCCTCTATGTATATGAGGTTTCTTTAGAAGTGTAGTGTAACGGGTAGAAGTAGTACAAGTGCTAGCTTGAGTGAGAAAGGGAGAGATTTGATCTAGGATCAATGTGTTAAGTATCCATCCGCATATCATTATTATTTTATTTCATACTCGCTTTATTATGTATTTAGAATGCATGTTTAAGGGTGTATGATGATGAGACCTTAACAAAGATAATTAAATTGGTAGCCAATTTGCACGCGAAAATCCCTCAATCTATATTAAGCAATATCCTTCCATTGAATGATTCTTGTTCAAGATCCGAAGTTGGCATTGGTTTGTTTTTTTACCAAAGTCAAGACCTTTGTCAATCAAGGATGTACTTGAATCATGAGTTTTGTTGCATATCGGTGTCTTGTCCAAATCGTGATTTTTATTGGCCAAAGTCAGATCACTTTTTGTCCAATGACATTGATTACGAAACTTTCCTCGTCAATGGGTCCTGCTTAACTGGAATCATTAGTTTGTTTTTGGCCAAAGCCAGGCCTAGATGATTCGGAGGATATGGTTAGGAAATGTATTGGATACATTGACATTATACATATGTTTCGGACTTGGATGTCCACCTAACCGGATCTAGGATTGGATGAGATCCAATTGATCTGTGAGATCTACCTAGTTAAATAGCATACAGCTTTTATTGGCCAAAGTCAGGGTTGTGTGTTATTTAATAGGATCCTAGCCCACTAGGAAACACGGTTTCCCGAGTACTCCACAGAGGGTTAGAGACTCGACGAAAAATAGTGGGAGGTAATTATTGAATTTGCAACATTCGTTCGAATACTCGCTAAACACGCTCATTTTATTTTACTCGTCATATTAATTAAAAGTATTAGTTGGACTAATATTTATTTTGTTTTAAATTATAATATATAGTGGACTATACAAACTCATTCAATATATAGTTGATTTTATAATTGGATTATAGTAATCAATATAATTGAATTAAAATGATAGTTGATTTTATAATTGGATTATAGTAATCAATATTAAAATTATAGTTGATTAAATAAATTGGATTATTGTAATCATTATAATAAATAGTACCTTATTAAAATCAAGATATAATTGAAAAGGTTGAATATTAAAATATATAATCCTTGGATTAAATGTTTAAATGATTTAATTTTCAATTGGGAATTAATAATAGGTTATTTTTTTGATAAAATAACTTATTATTACTAAGCCCTAATTAAGCAAATAGTAGAGCATAAAGTCTTTGGAAGATTTATGTGATGATGACTTTAGTGCTTAATTAATATACTTACAATAAATCTATCTTTAGATTTAAAAGTATTAAAATTGCAATTAATAATTCTTGGAGAATTAATTGACTATTCTAGTGGAGAAAAGTCAAAGTTTGCAATTGGGCATGTAGCACAAGGTGCACATCATTTCGATATTCTAAAACCCAAGGCTTCCCAAAGGTTTGTGAAATATTGAAAAGATAATTGACATATCCCAAAGTGACTACCATTTGGATATGGAAGACACGAAGGAATTAAAGAAAGGGCGAGGCTCTAACTTTAAAAATATTTGTCAAAGTTATGTTCACAACTAGTATTAAATTAGATTTTAAATACTTAGTGTGGTACATAAAATATATGTATTGACGTTCAGAATCCGCTGTGAGCTGGATACTGGCTTCAAGCCGAGTTTCTTCTCTGCAAATCGGAAACGGGACGAAAGTCGCTGTTTCGACTGTAGATACCTAAGTTTAGGAACTACCCTTTTGGTATGTACTTAAATTAGGAAATGTTATTATGTAACTAGTTTGACTAGAGACATTATCTCTATATCAGTGTTTAATCCGATACGGATAAAACCTTTATATTCTAGAACACTAAGTGTTTATTATATAAAGATGATACTGAGATAATAATTATATGTAAATAACAGAATTTATATTTTGAATATAAAAAATCTCAAACATATAAAATGAAAATAAATAGCTCAAATTGATTTGATCAATGGAGACTTATTTGTGGCATTGTTGTCTAGGACACAATTAAACAAGACTCGTATATCCACACTTTTGAAGAGGGTACTAGGACTGATTTGACTATTCAAATAAGGTCTACGAATCTAGTTTATTAGGTTAATACCTAAAATACTATTTACTTGGTAATAGTAAAAGGGCCACCGATCTGTTAGCCCTATTCATGGTGAAGTAAGTGGGCCCATATCTAGCTAGGCTAGATGTGAACATGAATATTTCGTGACCTTAACGGATGTGACATCACGTTGTGGTTATGTGTTTCTTTTGAAGAACACAGATCGGAAACTTTAGAGTTTCGACACGAAGTAGACAAACAGATCGGCTATAGTATTATTCCGCCACGGTAAAACCGTAATGGAAAATACTTAAGCAGTAAGTTTCATACGTAAATGAAAGAGTACGGTATTCTTTCATATGAGGACTCCTCCCGAGACACGTTAGTTAGACGGTGTGTCCGAACCAAAAAACCGAATTTTTGTTGGACATGATAAGGTTTATCACGAGTCGCTCTGAGCTACTATTTCCTTCAACAGGATATGTATTAACAGTGCAAAACTTATTTAGAATAAGGTTCCATATAAATCTGTTGACAGATATCATATAGGATATTAACAGGAAAGAACGAGGTTTCTCATTCCTGATAATTTGGGTATGCCAGGCATAGCGTTTGGATGATACCAAACTAAGGACCCAAATTGGATAAGTGCCAATAGGTTATCTTAAGGGAAACCTTAAGTATAGTACTTGTAAATCCCACATGAGAACAATGTAATTGTTGCTCACCATGCGGTTTTCCTGAGAGAAATACCGATATGCAGTGGTCAGTGGGAGGATAGTGATACTCGATGAAAATCGGAGTAATACTGTTCAAGGCACGAAGTCCTTAATGGAACACAAATAGTTCATCTATGATGAAACTATATACCATTAACCTTCAAATACACAAGAAACTCGTAGATCGGATAGAGTCAGAAACAACCTAGGGTATGGGTTTCTTCTCTAACCTCATAAAGATGTCAATCTTATGGAGGTGTACCATCCGACTACGTTATGAGGAAGTGATACGAGGTATCGACTCCCTGTTATGGCAAAGTGCCATGAGTCCGAAATGGATTCCATGTATAACAACTATGTTTGGATACTAGTTGTTGTACCACAAGGCATTGTGCCTATGGTACTATACGTCTTCAAGGAAGACATACATGGAAGGCAACATACCAACGTGCAAGCTAGGCTTTTGACGGAAAGGTATCGTTATCAACATTATGTTAATAACGGTTCAACCTTTTACCTGTTGCCATGGTAAATCCATTTTGAAGATGCTTGAAAATAACTATATATTTCATTTATGAAATATGTCAGTATAAATCAAAATCGCTTTCCTGAAAAGGAAACCTTTTGGAGGATGTTTACAACATCCTGACGATTTTATATAACCGACAAACAAGGTTTGCGGGTTATTCGATCCATGTTTGGATTGATGCAAGCATAAGGTTCTTGGAACTGACGTTTTGAAATAATCATAATGGTTTATGATTTGACTCAAAACGAAATAATTCTTGTGTATATAAGGAGGTTAGTGGGAGAGCGCACTGACAGTGAAATTCCCATATTCCCATATAGCTATTGGTGAAAGCTTGGCTTTCATAAATATTCTTTCAATAGAAATTCTCCGTAGAATTCTGGGAGATAACAACCTTTATTAGAGGAATAAAGATCTACTGGGATAGATTTGGAGTTGTTAACACTCTCTGGGAAATTGTACATTTAAAATGTACTTGTATTGGTGTCTCATACGCTTCGAGCATATGGAGTCACAATCAGGTCAATCCAAGTGACAGTCACTGGATTGAAGTTAAGAACATCTGTTAGTATCTCTGAGAACTAAAGATGCTATCTTTTACTATGGAGAAGGAGAACTTGAAGTGACTGGGATCACTGCAGCAAGTTTCCAAATGATTAAATACTGCGGTACTATAAAGTTTGAACAACGGGACAGTGAGCTGGAAATCTTCCAAGCAAGATAACTGTTGCCGAATAAACAACAAATGCGGATTATTGCTGCAGCTGAGGCAGCAATAGAAGTCTTTTGGGTCGATAGTAAATCTAATTAGATTAGATATAGTTCTGTTAGCAGCTGAGCTAGGCGTCAGCACAGGCTAAGGAATTAAAGGTCTCATCGACGATCCAGATATATACTTCTATATCATCTGATTCGTTCGGATCATACATCGTGGCGATGTGATGATCGTATAAATCGCGTCAAACGATAATCAAACAAATCCGCTGACGAAAACCTTTCCTCAGCAATTTGAGCGAACCTTACATAGTTCGGGTGTAGACACTCGAGTGACTGGCTATGTGCCAAGTGGGAGATTGTTGGATAATATGACCCATAGCGTCACTATTTGCACAGATCATTGTGTTGCTGTAGCAAATTAACTATGTAACAAGGAAATTGCACACTCTCGTCATTTGTGATTAGATCACCATAGATATATAAATGAAGAGAGGTCCCTATGATTAGTTCCTGGATTGAGATGATATGAGACAGTATCAGTCCACGAAGGATTAATCATTAAATATCCCTAGCCGTAGTATTATCGAGACTGGACATCGATAATGCGGAATAGGCTAGTATTGCACTTGTGCGCGTTGTGAGGGCACAACGGCATAGTTCTCATATATATAAGTATTGGATACTTGTGCAAGTGCGATAGGAGGTCGTGTTTCACCGATGGTACGGGAAACAGCTTCGCTCTGGATAGACCCTTCGGAATCCCATTGGTATTATGACTAGGTGTCTATGGGAGGCCGAAATCAAGGTAGGTGTGTATAGTCTTAACCTGAGACTTGCATCGCTAATACTTACGACAATCGGTAAACTTTGGTTTTGGTGGTGGGGGGATCTTAACTGGTTCTGTGTTCACCTCTTCTGGGTTTATCAGAGAGTCGTAGTGTATTGGATGTGATGTCGAGACGGAAGTATCACTCCAGTCATAATGGAGATGATGTCACGCAGGATACGGTATTAGTGCTCTTAAGTGATGCGCATCCAATCGTGATATTATGACCAGGTCATGAATATCCGATTATAGAGACTAGTTACCAGACATCCGATATGTGTTTCGGACGGGGCAGACACTTATCCAGCCCCAGCCCTAGCACGTGATTATCCGATACTGGACCGATATGCACAATACAATTGTATACTACGCTTGATACAGATCTAGATATTCTTTGATGAATATGTCCGGAGAACTTGGGAGACTTGTGCTTTGCTAGGAGTCGACCTTGTCTCGTAAATCGGTAGAACGTAGTACTTGGTACGTACGTGATTCGGATACTCCGACGACCGTATTTACTGCCAATTATCCGGGGATCTCATGGGTCGCTTCCCCCGATAATCCACCGATGACGCACAACTCGCACTCTTGAATAATCTGGGATTATATAGAAGAGAGAGAAAAATTAATCTAGGATAATAACGGAGATATTTTATCCGGGATAAAATGTCGTCTAAAGAGAGAGAACGATTAATTTGGAATTGATCGATGAATTAATATATTCGATATATTAAATGAAATTAGATTTCGACGCGGAATAAAATTAGATTTTAATTCGGGCAAACGAGTTAATTTAGAATTAATTCGTTAGCGACGTAAATAATAATTTCGCTAGGCGCAATTATTTATTTAAATTCGATTTAATTAACGTCGCGACGTAAGCTCGGTATTTCGGAAATATCGAACCCGAACGCGTGAGTGCACGTGGGCCCACTTTCATTTGGAAACGTGTGGGGCCCACATGACACATGTCATTCTAATGCATTGCATGTAGATAGTGTACAATGCACTCAATGTTATTGCATGGAAATTGAGTGGTTTTACACTCTAAGCCATTGCATGTTTTGTGTCATAATTTTATTATTAATTTAATAAATATTATGGCATAAATATAAATTGATTTTTGGTAAATCATTTTACTAAACACAATTTCATCTCTCTCAAAATTCTCTCTCCTCTCCTCACGCCAAAAGCTTGAAATTGTTCACTGGTTTGGACCAGAAATGGCGTGAAAAAGGGAAGCCAAGAGTGGTTTTTCATGGTGAGAAATCAAGTGCTAGCCACTACGAGTCTTGCGAGGTGGTAGGGAGTTCACCATGAGGCGGGACTCATCCAGGTTTGGAGCTTCGTTTTGCCCGAATTTGTTTGCAGGGCAGTGGACTGGCATTTTGGCCTGAGTACACATGTACTCATTGGTGAATGGGTGTTTGTTTGATGTGTTGATTTTGGAGAATTTCTGTTTTGCAGGCAGTGGGACTGCCAGCATTTGTTTGGGTGAAGGGCAGTAGGTTTTTTGGCTTTTTGGATGGTTCCTTGATTCGTCTCAAATCGACATAACCAATCAATGTGAGTATTCCGCTAACCACTCCGTTGATGTATTCACGCATTATTTCATGTCTTGATTTGATCTTGGGACCTTAGAATAAACCAACAAATTTCTCAAAGGATTCAAATTTGTACCGCATAAGGTACACATACCCATATCGCGAGTAATCATCGATAAAGGTAATGAAGTAGGAGAATCCCATCTAGTGGTGACTGACATTGGTCTGCACACATCAGAGTGTATGAGTTCTAATTTCTCCGCGTCACGCTGTCTTTTACCTTTGAAGGGTAATTTGGTCATTTTACCAAGTAAACAAGACTCACAAGTTCCATAAGGTTCATATTTGAAGGGTCTAAAATACCCATCCTTATGTAGCTTAGTTAAATCTTGTTTCATTGATAGGACCTAAGCGACTGTGCCATAGAAGTGATTCATTGAGATTATTCGAGTTAACGTTGTATAAATTAGAGGTTGAACATTCTTTGTTAGTTTGTAAGACACATATACCATTATTCAAAATACCATCTCCATATTTTATTTCATTGAAATAAATAGAACATTCATTACAACTTTTAGGCATGAAAAGCCTTTATTACATAAGAAGAAATTGAAATGATGTTCTTTACTAGAGAAGACACATATACAATCTCTAAGTCTAAAACTAAACTATTCGGCAAAACTAATGAATAAGTCCCAACGCACAATGCAGCCAGTTTTTTCTCCATTACCCATGCGTAAGTCAACCTCCCAATGACGGAGTCTCATACTATTTCTCAGGCCATGCACATTGTTACACAAGTGAGTCCCATAACCGGTGTCAAGCACCCAAGTAGAAGGTTCAGAGTTTTGAGAATATAGTTCAATCATATACAACATACCTGAAGCATTGGGCTTCTTGGCCTCTTCGTCTTCCCTAGCTTCCTTGGCTTTCAAGGATCTGCAGTCTTTCTTCCAATGACCATTCTTTTCACAAAAGAAACATTTCCCCTTTCTCTTTTTCTTCTCCACTTTACCATTGGGCTTTAGGTGATCTGGAGCCTTGGCCTTGCCCTTAATTTTCTTTATGCCTCGTGGCTTCAGGTCCGTACTCGTAAGCATGACGGAGGTTTTAAGCTCCGGTTTCAAGTCATTATTTGCTTGCTTTATCAGATTATGCAATTCTGCTAAAGTAGCTTCTTTATTAGACAGATGAAACTGCATAATATAGTTAGAGAAGTCTTTTTGTAAGGACTGAAGAATTAGATCGTGACCTATCTCATGATCCATGATGAACCCGAGGTTGGACAATCTTTCAATATGGCCAATCATCTTAAGCACATGTCCACTAATAGATCCTTCCTTATACCTTGTTTGGAATAAGGCACATGACACTTGGAATCTCACGGTATGGACATAATTTGCATACAACTCCTTCAAGTGAAAGATGATGGTTTGAGCATCCATATCTTCGTGAGCTTTCTGAAGTTCATCCGACATAGAGCCAAACATTATGCAAACTGCTTTCTCATCATCATCGATGTGTTTCTTCCAAGCATCAAATGTATTTTGGTCAGCATCTTCTACGGGTTCAGGTGGAAATGGTCTTTCAAGAACATATAAAATATTTTCTTGTCGTAAGACAATTTTATGGTTTCTAAACCAGTCATTGTTGTTGTCCCCTTGAGCTTATGCTCATCAAGGATGGAAAGAAGTGATAATATGTTTGCCATTTGAATGTTTGTGAAATATTTTAACCCACCTGTAAGAGAGAATGTTAAAATTAGGAATATATTTTCATTAATTTTTCATAATAACATGGGCTTTTAATATTATGAAGTTTCTCCCACTCAATTGTTTTAAAATTTTAAGCAAATTGCATCAACCCCAATATGATGGATTTCTTATGGGCAAGGATCCCATTATCATCATTTAATAACTCCGACTATGGCCGGTCGTTATAAAATACGATAATTAGGTAGGTTCCTAACTAATTTATGATATAAATCACAATTCCTTGATCATTGGGTTGGGCAATCAAACATGCCATAGATTATGCTAGTCCTTGTGGACACCCAATCTTTGCCAGTAAGTTATAAGACCATGCCTAAGGGTCGCTGCGTCTTATGACTCAAAAAAGTCAAATAATTGTCAATAGTACGATTTAGGGACAAATTGGTATTGGTCAGTCTGGTAAAGCCTAGTCCTGCCAATACGGTTTAAGCCCTTTGGGTCTATACTTTACAATGGGAGGCAAATTTTAGACTTAAATTATTATTGAGGATTTTAGCAAGTTTAATTGAATAACTGTCAAATGGATTCCTCCATTGAGAATTCCCCAGATGGAGGGTGGAGCGAACTCTCTTAAATACCCTTACCTCTTAGGCTCTTATTGCCTTGGTGACAGGAATAAACAATAGATCCTCTAAATTAGTCCAACACTTTAAATATGCTTTAAGGTAACCCTTGAGTAAATGATTATCTAGATGTATTCACAGCTTTTCCTTTTGACTATAAGAAGGTAGTGAGTGAAGGAATACACCAAATCATTATCTAACTCTAGTAATACCTTTGGTTAAATTAACCTTTGTTTGGAAAGTTTTATTAACGATTTGGTCCCACCCCACTTGTATCTTTTATAATATCTTTTATTATAAACAAGTGATTTATATTTATTAGCCTTAAAGGTAATAAATCTCTAAGTTCATCATGGAATAATTACTTAGCTAAGGGATGAGAAATACACTTTCTATTTCCTTAGAAAGTCTCTAGATGCTTGCACCCTAAAATAATCATGCCAATTCTAATCATACATAGAATCATCAAGCAGATGAGTTTTAATATGTTGGAATTATTTTAGGCATTAAATAACTTTGATTAATATTTAATTATAATATTGCATTTTATTTTATTCAAATAAATGTACTATTCACATTTTTTTACAGATCTGCGAAATTAAAATACAATTTCACAATTCAAATCTTAACCAAATCATGTAAAAATTGTGCCTAAAAGTAAGTTCAGGCTGTTATCTTTCCAACGAGCTTTTACACACCCAATTTTGAGTTCAAATGAGAGAGCACTAATCAAAATAAAAAACGGCACGTTGATACCACTGTTAGGAAGCGGCCGCGAGTGCGTAGCGGAAAATTAAAAACAAAAAATTATGATGTTGATATCCTTTTGCCCAAGACCCATTTGTTTTGATTATTCTACAAGCCTAGGCATGTTACTATATATTCTAAGCATAAAAACTCATAAAACATGCAAAGAACATAAACCTAAACATGCTTACTATCATAAGAACTCTAATTAAAATAAAGAAAGAAAAAGACTTACTTGAACCGAAGATTCATCCAGTCCTCCCTCCAATCTATAAACTTTTCTCGAAATCAGCAAGTTCTTCCACATTCCAAAAGAGCCACCCAAGTGTGTGGCCTCCAAAGGTGCACACAACAAAGCCAAAACTCAACGGCAAGACTATGCCTTGAGTGCACGGGTATTTACCCTTGGTGCTAGCCTAGGCAAAAACCTAAAAACTTTTTACTTAAGATTTCTCTAGTCAATTAGACTTAAGGACCCTCAAAATCAATGGCTTACTCTTAAACTTTAGAGTTCCTCACGTATATAAACCCAAGATATGAAAGGTTTTGGTGTAAAAATTTATAAAGAATTCTTTGGGTTTATATAGGTACTGTTAGTGTCCTAGAACATGCCAAGGATCTAATAAGCATGAAAACATGTTCATAAATTCAAAATAAGTTGCGGAATTTCTTAAATTGAATGGATTTGAGCTTTTAAAATTTTGAGAAGAAGATCCAAGATCCAAGATGCTTCCTTTGTTGATTCCAAGCTTTGAGTTGAAGATCTCCAAGATACTTCCTTGTTGATTCCCAGCTTTTGAAGTTGTTTCCCTATCACCTTAGTTGATTCCATGATGTATTAGCTCCTTTGAAATTGCAACAAAATCAAAGAGAGGGAGAGGAAGAAGCTCACGCCCATGGAGAGGTTATTAGGGTTTCCATTTTGTTCAAAATGTGTTTTGTGTGAAGCCTACACAAATGAGAGAGAGAGAAGGGTTTTGGTAAAAGCCAATTTACCCTTTTCACCTAAACAAGGTGGTTGGGTAAATGGTTTTGCCAAAACCATTCCAAGGTGGTTGGAAAGTGGATGGTATGACATAAATGCCAACCACTCTCCCAACTACCACATTTAAAGTGGGCCCCACATTTGAATTCAAAATTCAAATGTCTCTACGAACATTTTCCGCGTCTCGAATCCGTTTAATCCGATTAAACGAATTCTCATCGCTAAATAATTAAATCTAGTTTAATTAAATAACGATGCCTCGCAAATATATTACGAATGTCGTCTACGAATTAATTCTAAATTAATTCGTTCGTTCATATTAAAGTCCGACTTTAATTTCGTAATGAAATCCAATTCATATTAATATATCTGATATATTAATTTTAGCCCATACGAATAAATTAAATAGAAAAATCAAATTTAACTATTAAATTTATTTTACCGATTAATTCCAAATTAATTGCGTTCTCTCTCTTCCGAACACATTTAATCCCAGATTAAATAAAGCCTCAATTAATCCCAGATTCATTTGCTCTCTCTTAATTAATCCCAGATTAATTCTAATTTAAATCAACTGTCATCGGTGAATCTTTGGGAAGCGACCCAAGAGATCCCTGGATATGTTGGCAGTAAATACGGTCATCGGATTATCCGAATACATGCGTACCTCGTACCACATGCTTACCGATTTACAAGACATGGTTGGCTTCTAGCAAAGCACAGTGCCTACCCAATTCTCCAGAAATATTCTTACTGGAATATATAATCTATGTCAGGTGTAGTATACGTAGTATTGCGTATTGTGATCCAGTATCTAATGTCACGTGCTAGGCCTGGGGCTGGAACTGTGTCTGCCCCGTACGACGCACATGTCGGATGTCTGGTAACTAGTCTCTATTATCGGATATACATGACCTAGTCACAATATCCCGATGACTGCAGTACTTAAGAGCACTAGTACCGTATCCTACGTGACATCATCTCCACTATGACTGGAGTGATACTTCCGTCTTGACATCACACCCAATACACTACGATTCTCAATATACCCAGCAGAGGCGCACACAGAACCGGTTAAAGCCCTGGACGACCAAAACTAAAGCATATCGATTGTCGCAAGCATTAGCGGTGCAAGTCTCAGGTTAAGACCAAATACACCTACCCTGATTTCAGACTTCCATAGACACATAGTCATACCACCAATGGAATTCCGAGGGGTCTATCCAGAGCGAAGCTGTTTTCCGTACCATCGGTAAAACACAACCTCCTATTACACTTGCATGAGTATCTTATACCCAAATATATGAGAACTATGCCGTTATGATCTCACATAACACGCACAAGTGTAATACTAGTCTATTCCGCATTATCGATGTCCAGTCTCGATAATACTACGACTAGGGATATTTAATGATTAATCCTTCATGGACTGATACTGTCTCATATCATCTCAATCCAGGAACTAATCATAAGGACCTCCTATCATTTATACATCTAGGTGATCTAATCACAAATGACAAGAGTGCAATCTCCTTGTCACATAGTTAATTTGTACAACAACACCATGATCTGTACAAATAGTGACGCTATGGGTCATAATTATCCAACAATCTCCCACTTGGCCTATAGCCAGTCACTCGAGTGTCTTACACCCGAACTATGTACGGTTCGCTCAAACTGCTGAGGAAGGCTTTCGTCAGCGGATTTGTATGATTATCGTCTGATGCAATTTATTCTATCATCACATCGCCACGATGTATGATCCGAACGAAACAGATGAATAGGCGAAGTATATATCTGGATCGTTGATGAGACCATTAATTCTTTAGTCTGCGCTGTAGCTTAGCTCAGCTGCTAACAGAACTATATCTAATCTAATTAGATTTGTTAATGACCCAGATGGCTTCTATTGCTGCCTCAGCCGCAACAATGACCCGCATTTGTTGTTTATTCGGTAACAGTATCTTACTTGGAAGATTTCCAGCTCACTGTTCCGTTATTCAAACTATATTGTACCGTTTTTTTTATCGGTTAGAAAACTTACAGCAGTGATCCCAGTCACTTCAAGTTCTCTTTCTCCATAGTTTAAGAAATCATCCTTAGTTCTTTAAGATACTACCGGATGTTCTTAATATCAATCCGGTGACTATCACTTGGATTGACCCGTTTGTGACTCCATATGCTCAAAGCGTATGAGACACCAGGTCACGTACATTTTTCAATGTACGAGTTCTCAGAGAGTGTTAACAACTTCAAATCTATCCCAGTAGATCTTTATTCCTAGAATAAAGGTTGTTTCTCCCAAGAATTCTACGGAGAATTTTCATGAAAGCCAAGCTTTCTCCGATTGTAATATGGGAATATCATTTCCAAGAAATGACATATCATCATTATTTAGGACATTCACTTTCAGTGCGCTCCCACTAACCTCCTTATATACACAAGAATCATTTCTCGTTTTGAATTAAATCATAAACTATTATGATTACATCGAAACGATAATTCCAAGAACCTAATGCTTGCTTCAATCCAAACATGGATCGAATAACCTGCAAACCTTGTTTGCTAGTTTTGATACGACAAAATCGTCAGGATGTTTTAAACATCCTCCAAAAGGTTTCCTTTTTAGGAAAGCGATTTTCCCGTTCAGCTGCCTGATGAGCGGAAAATATATCAATATTTACCGCCCCTTTTACTTAATATTTTGTTTAGTTTCTCGGGTTTGATGAACGTTTTGATATGTTTTATTTTATTTTGTAGATAAAATAATATCGGGACTCAAAGAAATCATTTAGGACGAAATGTGGATCAAATAAGGGCAATTATTGGACTTGATATATTAATTTTGGAGATTGGAAATTTGAAAGGGCGTTTTTGACGAAGTGCAGTTTTGGAAATTCCAGTTTTGCGCATCTGTCGTATTTTGGGCATAACGTTTTACTCAGATATCGGATTGAGCTGATTCAAGTTCCAGATTAAAGAAGATTCAAAGATCTACAACTTTGAAAGAGAAAATATTTTCAAATTCTGATGATTTCAAGACCGAAATTGATTAACCATCCAGAAGTGTGTGGAGTGTAATTATTAAAAGTCATTATCAATCATTTTCAAAGCAAAATATTAATTAATAAATAATTAATAAAAATTATCAAATCACCACCAAACAAGATAAGCAATTAGTGGAGCAATTATGGATTTGGTGGAGTAATTAGTGGAGAAATTAATAATGGATTTGGTGGAGAAATTGATTGATGATTTGATGGTGGCAAAATTTTGCCTATAAATACCAAGCCATTTCATTTGTAATATTCATACTTTCTTCTTTGAAATCCTTAATGAAAAAATAAAAATATTGTATCTAGTTTGTTTATTTTTAGTTTTCAGTAATTAATTTTCACTCTCGCACTTTCTTTTCTTTACTTTTCAGTTTTACTTTCGGTAATTTACTTTACGCATAACACTTTCCTTTCTTTACTTTTCAGTTTTTATTTTTCAACCATGAGGAGGTAACTTCCCTCTGCCGAGGTGAAAGGTAATTCTTTTACTGTTACTATCTTAGATTAATCTCCTTAGACACAACATATTCACTATTCTAAAATTTGACTTAAAAAGGAATACCGCTATATTGGTCGGTGGGCTATTTAATTTAAACTGTTAAACCTGACTAAGCAAGGATACCGCCAGATTGGTCGGTTGGTAATTTAATATTGGTTCCGCCTTTATGGCTGGTTATTTCTTTATCGCCTACATGGCAGGTTCATGGACAAAGTTTACCGCCTTTATGGCTGGTCGGACTTAACTTGACTTAATCAGGGTACCGCCTATATGGTCGGTTGGTTTTAATCTCACAAGTGATTATGTTATACTAAGGGAGATATCTAAGTTAGTAATTAGTAAAAGTAATTCCTTTTATCTTGGCAGTTTATTTTCATTTACTTTCCCGCATTTACTTTCTCGCAGTTACTTTTTAGCATTTTTATTTTATGTCTTTTAAGTTTTCATTAGCCATAGCTATGTATTGTAACTAAGTTAGTATCTAGGGTTGTGATGAATTTCAATATAACCGGTTTATAAGGGGTTAGATTATAGGTTGGGTAATTTAAAGATTTATTTATTGAGTCTTAATCTTAATGCTTTTTATTAACTGGCCATTAATAAAATTGATTAGGTAAACTTAAAATGAACTAGACATAGTGATTTTAAGTTTAAAGACCTTAGACTCAATAACCCACGATCTCCCTTGAGGATAGATAACCCTTTTAATAGATTTCCTTACAGGATAGGAATATACCTGTCGGGCGGGGGTAGCCATAATTGGAACTTAATCTTAATGAATCTAGGTAATTTGGTTGACATAGACATATGGTTCAATTGGATTATACTAGGTATTTGAAATTGACCATCGGAAGAGGCTTTTACATAAATTAGTGTTCCAGGTTAATAAATCAATATATTACCCAACTTTAAGATAACCACTTCATCTTCTAAATAATATTGGAATTAATCACAACCCTGGATAGTTTTTATAAATTTGGATTTTTCTCAACCTACTTTTAAGCAATTTTATTTACTTGTTTTAAATTTAGAATCATCGTCATTTCAAATCAATCAATCAAACAACCTGTTAGATACTGGTAATCAGTTGGCCCCATAAATTAATAACAAAAAGGTTTTAAGTCCTCGTGGGATCGATACTTTTTATACTACTTGAACGATACGTGCGCTTGCGTTATACGTGTGTGATTACGCCGGTCACTGCCATATTTCATAAATGAAACATGCAGCATCAGCAAGCATTATGCAAATGGATTTAACGTTGCAACAGGTAAAAGATTTCGTTGTAATCAACACAATGTTGATAACGATACCTTTCCGCTACAAGCCTAGCTAAGTACGTTGGTATGTTGTCTTCCATGTATGTCTTCCTTGAAGACTTATATAGTACCAATAGGCATAATGCATTGCGGTACAATAACTAGTGTCCAAACATAGTTGATATACATAGAATCCATTTCGGACTCATGGCACTTTGCCATAATAAGGAGTCGATACCTTGTATCACTTTCTCACACGTAGTCAGTTCGTATTCCTCAAAAGATTGACATCTTTATGAGGTGAGATCAGAAACCCATACCCCAGGTTGTTTTCTGACTCTCTCAGACCTACGTTGTTCTTGTGTATTCGAAGATTATTGGTATAGTTTCATCCTTGATAAACTGTTTGTGTTCCATTAAGGACTTGGTGCCTTGAACAGTATCACTCCGATTCTTCATCGAGTTTTACATTCCTCCCACTTACCACTGCATATCGGTAATCCTCCTAGGAAAAACCACATGGTGAGCAACAATCACATTGTTCTCTTAGTGAGTTGTATAAGTATTATACTTTGGTTTCCTTAGGATAACCAATTACATTAGGCACTTATCCAATTTGGGTTCTAGTTTGGCATATTCTTGGCCACACATTTCATTAAAAAAATCATCCATCTTCTCATATAAATAGGGCACTATTCATTTACCTCTTTTAGGAGGCCAAAATCATGAGCCTTGGGAGCAAATAATCTCTCCAATTTTCTTCATTTCTCATGGGAACTTTTGAAGGAAAAGTGATGAAATCTCAAGCTTTCTTGGTCAAGTAAGCTTATTTTTCTTCTCTCTTCTTCCTAATTTGGAACATAGGCATCTATTGTGTATTTTTATTTTCATGCTTAGAAACCCTATGATTTGGGGTTTTGTTGTTTGAGAAGGTTGGGCAAGAATTTGAGTCCTAATTCATGATTATGAAGTTGTTAGAATGAATTGTGCCTTAGTGTGGTTGGAATAAGGCTAAGATGTAAAGTGTATATGAGGGCCGAATTTCTTAGCTTGTAGGGAGAAATATTTTTGATGTCTTGATAATAATTTGTTGTGGTTCATGCACTAGGAGATGATTTAACAAGAGTTTAATGTATTTGGAAGTTGATAAATTAATGGATAAAAGTTAGAGCCTTTGTTCAATTTTATATGAATAATTTGGGAAATTATGCTTTGTGATGGATGTGGATTAAGTTTGTCCCTTCTATATGGATATTGAAGTATAGAAAATTGTCTATGTAAATGTGTTAGTGTGATAGTGGGGATTGTATTAAGCATGGATATTGGAAGAGTGGAAGATAGGCCATGAATTTAGGCCACCGTCGCTATGCTAGACCCCCAACGTCGCGACAAGTAGCAAGCAGAAGTATTCTGTTTTGATTTTGGTTAAGTGGGCATCACGACACGCAGTACCTATCATCATGACACAGAACAAACAAAGGCTTTGCCTCAGGTCTAAACCAGTGGGCATCGCGAAGTGCAACGTGTGGCGTCGCGACGCGTGGTCAAATTCCAGAATTATATTTAATCCTTCCAATTTAATCCTAGAATGTTAGAGGTCACCATAAAAGTCTCATATCGGCTTATATACACCCATTACATTATATTGCTAGCATGATACGCCATGTAGTGATTACAAGTACTTGAATTAATAAACTTAGCCAAATTCTGAAACATATTCCACTGTTTATATTCTAATCAAGTTTATAAATTATATATCATCGTGGGAACCGTAAATTCCTTTTGACAAGGTGAAGTAACACTAACTGGACTTCAAATATTTGAGTGGACCCTTCTCTTAAAATGTGTTTAGTTATATATTTTTGAATCAAAACTTATTTTTGAGCACTTAGGGCGTTAACCAAGATTATTTTCATCTAAGCATCTGATTATGGGACGACGATACGTAATGCCCCAATGCCCCAGATATAGAGATATAGAGTTTTCAGATATAGATTTTTTAGAAACAGATTTTTAGAAATGAATTTTCCGAAAATTATTTTTCAGAAGAGACGACTTTATAAAAGAGTTTTCAGAAAAGATTTTCAGAAAGTTTTAGTTTTTAGATAAGAAAGATATTTCAGAAAAAGAACATTTTCTGGGAGTATTTCAGTTTTTTTAGAACCACGAATTTTCAGAAAGAATCGGTTTTCATTTTAATTATCCACTCACTAGATCGTTCAAATGATCTAACTCTCCTCCATCACTCCTAGTTTCTTATTTTACAAGTATACCGGAGGACGAGCTCGGGAGGATGGATACTGATGGCAGTCACTAGAGATTTCGAGTCCACTAGGTCGAGCACAGAGTTACAGTCCAGTCATAGTTTAAATAAAATTCATGTCTTGAATACATGTATAGTCGTAAGTGTGAGTGTAATAAGTCAAGATGTCCATAATAGAGTTGTAAATAGATGTTTTTATCAAAAGTTCAGTTATGAGTTTTGAATGCATTTTATGTTTAAGAGTTGGGCAAGGGTCCCTATGCATGAGTTTGTATTTTCTATATGAGTTTAGCAGTAATGATCATTGTCAGAAATTCAGAAGCACATGGGTATATATCTGTCTATTCTCTACCGATAGCATCTCCTAGAGTGGGATGTTATAAAACATGAGCCATGGATTCAAGGGAGCTCTCCAATTTTCTTCATTCTCATGTAAATTTTGAAGGAATTGTGATGATTTCTCAAAATTTTCTTGGTCACGTAAGCTTCTTTTTCTTATTTCTTCTTCTTATTTAGGAAAATGAACATCCATTCTTCAATTGTATTTTTGTACTTAGGAATCCTACGAATTAGGGCTTTGTTATTTGAGAAGGTTGAGCAAAATTTAAGCCTCAATAAATGTTTATGATGTTGTTTAAAGTGGATTATGCTTAAGTTTTTGTTGAAATAATGTCAAGGTGTAGAATGGGCATGAAGGCCGAATTTCTTGACATGTTGGAGGGAAATTATTTTGATGTTTTGATGATAATTTGTTGAGGTTCATGAACAAGAAAATGATATAACATGAGTTTAATTTATTTGGGAGTTGATAACTTAAAGATTGTAAAATTAGAGCATTTGTTCAATTATATATTAATATGTTGGGGGAGTATACTTTGTGAATTGATGATACTAGATAATGGCCAGTTTTTAGTGTAATAAGAAGTGCTTGTTTGAAGGTTATAGTGTGGGGGGTGTTGGAATTGCTTTAGGCAGTGACAATGGAGAACTTGTATTTGGCCCTGAAATCTGGATAACATCGCGACAAGTATGGGCTAGCGTCGTGGCGTCGAACATTTGAATACTCTCTGTCTCAGATTTGGTCGTGATGGTATCGTGATGCTCGAGTAGCGCATCGTGATACAAGTACGATGTCGCGACACTCAACCTCTGGCGTCGCGACGCAAAAAATAAAATGCTCTTTGTTTCAATCTGTTCGTATGCGCGTCGCGACGTGCAAGACTTGGAGTCGCGACATGCATCAATATTTGTTTCATCCCATTTCAATTTCATCATAGGATGTTAGAGGGCACCCTTAGGGTTTCATATCTGCATACACCTATGCACTATATCATGTCACAAGCATAATACGTCATGTGGTGATAATATTTTAGTTTAATCAAGAAGCTTAGATGATTTCTTATGCATGTCAACGTAGTTGTGGATGTTAAGTAAACATCTTCAGTTAAAATGTTACCTATCCTGACACGTATACAACATACATAAACATCCACTACATCTATGACCATGATTAGCTTCTTAGTTTAAATATGCTAACCATACTTGAATACAGACGGATTAGCTTTTCCGCAGGAGTCTCCCCAGCCGCATCCAGGATCAAGATCAATAGAGGTTAATCACTGAGTGGATATTTTCTTTTCAAAATGATAGTTACTTATTTTTTTTGAATTGAGACTTACTTTTAAGCACATTAGGGCGTTAGCCAAGTTTATTTTCAGTTATATTATGAATACGAATTTTTTAGAAAGTTTTGAATTTAAAAGCATGATTTTTATGATTTTTGGAGGTATGTGGGAAAAACCAACATCAGATGTAACTTGGAATTGACGGATCCAGTAACATGTGCACATGTAGATTTAGGACTAGGGGATGGTGATACGTAACACCCATAGATCCTAGTTTTATGGCATGATTAGCACTTCTGGATCTAGTTCACTGGCTTGGGGGACGACGATACGTAACACCCCTATGCGTTAGGTTTTCTACAGACTCTCAGACATTTCAGATATATGATTTTCAGACACATTAGTTTTATGAAAGAGTTTCAGAAAGAACAGTTTTATGACAGAATTTTAGAAAGAATTCAGCCTTAAGGAAAATCTCATAGTTTTATAGAAAGAAAAAGGTTTCCGAAAAAGTTTCACAGAAATAGAATTGGTTTCAGATAAGAAAGAGTTTTCAGAAAAGATTGATTTTCTAAAGATGATTTCAATTTAGAACAATGAATTTTTCATAAAGCATTTCAGATTTTGTTTTAAACTGTCCACTCACTAGGTGTCCATGACAGAGTTATAAAGTGTAAAGTAATTGAGTACATAATTATTAGTATTAAAATGCATTTTATGTTGTTGAGTAAGGTAACGGCCCTTGTGCATGGATTAGTAGTGATAATTATAGTCTGAAAGTCAGAGGCTCAGGGGGATATGTTAGCTTATTCCCTGTCAATAGCATCTCCGAAATGGGGATGTTATATAAGGTCATTAAGACTTGATTGGTATTATTGAAAATAAGGTTAAGACAACAGAAGAAAGAAAGGGTGGCATAACATCTAGAAAGTATGAATTGTATATATAGTTCATGATAAGAAATGATCTAGATGGTTCATGTTGCGCAAATTACAAATTGTGCAATAAACAGCTTTAGTAAAGACAAGCGTAATTTATTTTTATTATATCATTGTGAGAAAGTTTTCAAATATTGGAAAGGAAGTGGTACATAATTACATTTTCCTAGCTACTCATTTTGAGATCTATTATATATGAAACAAATTGAAGTAATATAAGGTTGAGGAGTAAGGGTATAGTCCTATAGATTCTTCATATTTTAGTTGTATGAAACTGCTAAGATGAATAGAACAACCATATCTGAACCTAACAAAGTTATTATAAGAATTAGTTCCTCAAGGTGTTGCTTACTAAGGTTTTGATTCTGTTTTAGATCCTATATGATTCGAGAATGAATCATTTTAAGGGGGGAGAATTGTAATATCCGAAACTTTGCACGATAGTTAAAATGAAATTATAGCGGCCCGAAATATAACGGCGAATCGAATGGGAGTTTTCTCGAAGTATATTTATTTTAGGGGCATATTGCAAGACGATTAAGACTTCCATTGGCTTAAGGGCATCATATGAAATTAACATATATGAAGATGCATAAAGAAAATAATTTGGAGGGTATTTAGTAATTGGACCTACTAAGCATATCCCACCACTTTTCTAATTACCCCAAGCCCAAACTAAGTCAAATACCAAGCTCATTGCCCTTCCCAATATTGGCCCAATGACCACAAATTTCTCTCAAGCCCTAGACTTTTCTAGAACAACCTAAAATTGTGTAGAATAATTTAAAAGCCATCAAGCCCCCAAACTTAGTCAAGGCCAAGAGAGTGTATAGAGAATGAGAGATAAATTTAAAAGTTCAATGTGGATTTTTGAAGAAGAATAAGAAGGAATAAACATGAAGCAAGCTTAAGGACATGGATTCAAACTCTAGGAACTGAATTAAAGAAGAGAATGAGATGATTAAAGGTAAGGAAAATCCCTCCCAAATATTTCATATATTTTAGATTATTATGTTTTTTTAGAATTAATCTTGAATGCATGGGTAAGAATATTATAGAATGAATATATGCAACTAAATGCTTAGAAAATGAATGATGTAGATATATTATGATATGGTATGTCAACCCTAGATACTAATCTTGGTAAGTGTTAATGATGAAGTATCAAGCAAATAAGAATAGGTTGCCAAAGATTACAAATAGGTTGCCAAAGATAAAGTTGGTGTTAGGAGTAGTAAAGGATTGGTGAAAATAAATAAATAAATAAATATTGATGGCACTTGAGGGAGTTGTATTTTCAGCCAAGTGATGAAAAATGGAAAGTTGTTATAATTATTAAGGTCTAATAATGTATACATGTGATGATAATGGAGGTAGAATGAACCTAAGGTGTAGAATAAGAAAAGTATATAATTTATGCACATCAAATGTTTGACAAAATGCCTAGCCTAGGATAAATAATAAACTAACCATATTATGTGGCCAAAAATTTATGTTTTTAACATTGAATGTTCTGTTGAGGGTTTTTGGATAAATATATTAAATTTGATGGTGAAATAAGGAAGATAGATAGCGAATGAAGTTTCTACCCTGATCCGGACAGGTTGTGTTTGGTCGGTTATAACTTGGGTTTTTTATGTCCGATTGATGAAGCATAAATTTATGGGTAAACAAGACATATATGGTAGTAACATATCAAACTTTAGAATTTTTAGACTTAAGATGAGACCAGACCAAACTTTTGAAATTAGGCAATCTGCTGCCCTTGTGCCAAGTTTTTCAGTTACACAGCCCCTGAACTTCAGTCCATAACTTGAGTTTCTGGTATCGGAATTGAGAACCATAAAAACCAACATAAACTAGATAAATTAAGGACCATTCCAGTAAAACTTTAGATTCAGATTCATTCCCAATTATTCACAGAGAATTCTCTAGCAATTGGTAAAATATAAGTTTCCGCTACTGCACTTGTACTACTCCAAATCTAAGCCCATAAAATTGTTGGTTTCTAGATTAGGTCCCAAGATCAGGAAATCAAGCAAGAAAAACGCATGAATACAACAAAGGAGAATGGCAGAAACATTACTCATATTGATCGGTTATGGTGCTACGAAGAACAAAATGAATTGGCCTCATCCATGAAGCTCGGCAGTAGCTTGTTGAGACAGAGGGCTGCTCGGTTTGGGCAGTGAAACTCCTCCAAGAATTCGGCCATTCATGACTCCATGGAAGCTCCAAGCTTCAAGCTTCAAAAACGGATTCCAAGCTCACAAGAACACTGCTCTATCACCTTTGTATAACTCAAGTGTGTGCTAGCACTTTTGTTTTGCCACAAAACACTCTCTTTTCTTCTCCTTGTTACTCGGTCGAACCAAAAATGGAAGGAAGAAGAAGAAGGCTCAAAGCCGTGAAAGAGAGATGGGGGAAAAGAGAGAAGACCGAAAAGTGAGAGAAAGAAAAGAAAAAGAAATGTTTTAGATATTTATTTAATTTTCCAAAAAATCAAATAACAAATACACAAATCATTTTCCATTTACAAAAATCAAAAATCAAAAGCAAAAGTCAAAAAGCAAAAAGCAATAAATACTTTTCAACTACCACATCAATCACTCAAATCAATCAATCAAATTGTCACATCACTCAAAGTGACATGTAATTTGACGCTTGATGTGACTAGCGATTTGACGCTTGATGTGACTTGCGTGCCGCACTCAAATTCAAAATACGAATGTGATCGCAAACAATCCCGGTCTCGGGTTCACTAATTCCAAATTAACGAATTTTCTGTTGCAACGCAATTAAACGATTACGCTAGTTCTAAATTAATTCGTTCGCCCGAATTAAAATCTAATTTCAATTCTGCGTCGAAATCCAATTTCGCATAATATATCGAATATATTATTTTATTGATTAATTCCAAATTAATCGTTCTCTCTCTTTAATTAATATTTTATCCCAGATAAAATATCTTCGTAATTAATCCCAGATTAATTTTCTCTTTCTTCTAATTAATCCCAAATTAATTAAAGTACGAGTCATACGTCATCGGTGAACCTTCGGGAAGCGACCCATGAGATCCCCGGATATGTTGGCAGTAAATTCGGTCGTCGGACTATCCGAACACGTAAGTACCTCGTACTACATTTATACCGATTTACAAGACAAGGTTGGCTTCTAGCAAAGCGCCATGCCTACCCAATTCTCCAGAAATATCCTTATAGGAATATGTGATCTATATCAAGCGTAGTATACCGTAGTATTGTGTATGTCGATCCAGTATCGGATGTTCACGAGCTAGGCCTGGGGCTGGAATTGTGTCTGCCCCGTACGAAGCACATATCGGATGTCTGGCAACTAGTCTCTATAATCGGATATACATGACCTTGTCATAATATCCCGATAGCTCGAGCATTTAAGAGAATAAGTTCCGTATCGTATGTGACCATCATCTCCATATGACTGGAGTGATACTTCCGTCTTAACATCACACCCAACACACTACGATTCTCAATATACCCAGATTGGCGTACACAGAACGGCTGTTAAAGCCCTGGACGACCTCAACCAAAGTATATTGATTGTCGCAAGCATTAGCGGTGCAAGTCTTAGGTTAAGACCAAATACACCTACCCTGATTGCAGACTCCCATAGACACATAGTCATACTACTAATGGGATTCCGCGGGGGTCTATACAGAGCGAAGCTGTTTCCCGTACCATTGGTAAAACACAACCTCCTATTACTCTTGCATGAGTATCCTATACCCAAATATATGAGAACTATGATGTTGTGCCCTCACAACGTGCACAAGTGTAATATTAGTCTTTTACGTATTTATCGATGTCCAATCTCGATAATACTCTGACTAGGGATATTTAATGATTTATCCTTCGTGGACTGCTACAGTCTCATATCATTCTCCGTCCAGGAAAAAATCATAGGGACCTCCTTTCATTATATATCTAGGTGATCTAATCATAAATGATAAGAGTGCAATCTCCTATGTCACATAGTTAATTTGTACAACAACACCATGATCTGTACAAATAGTGACGCTATGGGTCATAATTGTCCAACAATCTCCCACTTGGCCTATAGCCAGTCACTCGAGTGCTTAAACACCCGAATTATGTACGGTTGGCGGAAACTGCTGAGAAAAGGTTTTCGTCAGCGGATTTACATGATTATCATCTGATACGATTTATTCGATCATCACATCGCCGCGATGTATGATCCGAACGAATCAAATGAATTTCAAAATAAGTATCTGGACGTCGATGAGACCATTAATTCTTTAGCTTGTGCTGACGCCTAGCTCAGCTGCTAACAGAACTATATCTAATCTAATTAGATTTGTTATCGACCCAAATGGTTTCTATTGCATCCTTAGTTGCAGCAATAACCCGCATTTGTGTGTTTATTCGGTAACAGTATCTTGCTTGGAAGATTTCCAGCTCACTGTACCGTTATACTATTGTATAGTACCTTGTTACGACTTATAGTCGTTATCATGAAAGCCAAGCTTTCACCGATTATTATGGGAATATCATTTCCAAGAAATGATATATCATCATTACTCAGGACATTTACTGTCAGTGCGCTCCCACTAACCTCCTTATATACGCAAGAATTATTTTCGTTTTGAATTAAACATAAACTATTATGATTACATCAAAACGAAAATTCCAAGAACCTAATGCTTGCTTCAATCCAAACATGGATCGAATAACCTGCAAACCTAGTTTGCTTGTTATAGTTCGACAAAAACCGTCAGGATGTTGTAAACATCCTGCGAAAGGTTTCGTTAAGGAAAGTGGTTTTGGCATTCAGCTGCCACATTTCATGAATGAAACATGCAGCATTAGCAAGCATTATCCAAATGGATTTACCATGGCAACAGGTAAAAGGTTTCATCGCAATCAACATAATGTTGACAACTCTACCTTTCGCTACAAGCCTAGCTTAGTACGATGGTATGTTGCCATCCATGTATGTCTCCTTGAAGACTTATTAGTACCAATAGGCACAATGCCTTGCGGTACATCAACTAGTGTCTAAACATAGTTGGTATACATGGAATCCACTTCGGACTTTATGGCACTTTGCCATAATAGGGAGTCGATACCTTGTATCACATTCTCATACGTAGTCAGTTGGTATTCCTCATGAGATAGACATCTTTATGAGGTGAGATCAGAAACCCATACCCCCAGGTTGTTTTCTGATTCTCTCTGACATTCGTGGTTCTTGTGTATTCAAAGATTATTGGAGTAGTTTCATCTTTGATGAACTATTTGTGTTCCAATAAGGACTCGACGCCTGGAATAGTATTACTCTGATTTTCATCGAGTTTTACTATCCTCCCACTTACCACTGCATATCGGTATTCCTCTTAGGAAAACCGCATGGTGAGCAACAATCTAATTGTTCTCTCGTGGAGTGTATAAGTACAATACTTATGGTATCCCTAGGATAACCTACAATTGGCACTTATCCAATTTGGGTTTTAGTTTGGTATCATCCAAACATATGCCTAGCATACCCAAATATTCAAGAATTTGAAAACCCAGTTTCTTTCATGTTCATATCTAATATGAAATCTGTCAAACAGATTTTTATGGAACCTTATTATACATAAGTTCTTGCACTGGTTAGCGTATCCGTTGAAGGAAATGGTAGTTCAGAGTGACTCATGATTAACCTTATCATGTCTAACAAAATTCGGTTAATCCTGTTCGGACACACTGTCAAACTGACGCGTTCCGGGAGGAGTCCTCATTGAAAGAATACTAAACTCTTTCAAGTATACGAGAAACTTATTGCTTAAGTATTTCCATTACGGTCTTACCGTGACGGTTTAATACTTAGCCGATCTGTTAGTCTATTTCGTGTCGAAACTTTAAAAGTTTCCGATTTGTGTTTCAAAGAAACACATAACCATAACGCGATACCACATCCGTATAGGTCACGAAATATTCATATCCACATCTAGCCTAGCTAGACATCGGCCCCATTGTTCACTATGAACTAGGGTTAACAGATCGGTGGCACTGGCACTTTTACCAAGTAAATAGTTATTTTAGGCATTTTGCCCAATAAACTAGATTCGTAGACTTCATTTGAATAGAATCAAAATTAGTCATAATACACTCTTCGAAAGTGTGGATATATGATTCTTGTTAAATTGTGTCGCAGACAACAATGCCACATTCAAGTTTCAACCTGATCAAATCAGTTTGAGCTATTTATTTGTCATATTATATATTTGAGATATTATTTATATTCAAAATATAAATTCTGTTATTCACATCTAATGTGTTTATCTCAATATCATCTTTTATAATAAAACACTTTAGTGTTCTAGAATATAAAGGTACACCCGCAACGGGTTATACTGCGATATAGAGATAATGTTTCTAGTAAATCTAGTTATATTATAACAGTTTCCTAATTTAAGTACACACCCGAAGGTAGTTCCTAAACTTAGGTACCTGGGTTAAAACAGCGACTTTCGTCCCGTTTTCAATTCGCAGATAAGATCTCTATTGAAGTCAGTATCCTGTTCAAAACAGATTCTGAACATCAATACACATATTTATGTATCACACTAAGTATTTAAAATCCAATTTTAATACTAGTAGTGAACATAATGTTGACAAATATATTGAAGTCAGAGCCTTGCTCATCTTCAATTCCTTCTTGGGATATGTCCTTTTATCTTCCTAGAAGATTATAATGATTTTGCCTTTGCCCTTTTCAACATTCCAGTAGCCTTTGGCCAAGCCTCGGGTTTCTAGAATATCGAAGTAGTAAGGTTCGCCTTGCGCTACTGCTTTATTTGGAAACTTTGACTTTGTCTCATTGAGAATAGTCATTAATTCTCCAAGAATTATTTATTGCAATTTAGTATTTCAAAGATCTAAAATAGATCCATGAAAATCCTTCAATTTCATTATCATACTTTAAGGATCTTATCCTTAGTTCTGATAAAGAAATTAAGGAGTCTATTTGACAAGTATAATGGATTAAGCACTTAAGTTATCATTACATGAATATTCCAAATATCATGTTCCACTTATTTGCTTAACTCCGGGCTTAGGCTTAATATATTATTTTATCAAATAATAATTAATTATTAGTTTCCAGGACCATCCTGAAAATATATTCCCAATTTGAAAATTATAGTCGTCTAAATACATTTTCACCCAGATTATGTTTTAAACACTAATTTCAATATTATCTTGATTCTAATAGTCCAACTATTTAATCAACGATTTGTGGTACTTTGTATTATATTGATTATTATAGTCCAACTATACAATCAAATATAATTTAAATCAATTAACCTCAATTACATTGATTACTATAATCCAATTATAAAATCAACTGTAAATTGAAATTAATTAATTCAAATATATTGATTATATAATCCAATTATATAATCATATTTAATACAGTCCAACTGTTAATTAAAACAACAATTTAAATATTAGTCCAACTAACATTTAATCTAACGACAAAATAATTTGATGAGCGCGTATGGCAAGTAATTAAACGAATATTGCAAATTCAATTCTTACCTCCCACTATTTTCGGCGAGCCTCTAACCCTCTGTCGAGTACTCGGGAAACTGTGTTTCCTAGTGGGCTAGGATCCCGTTAAATATCACATAATCTTGACTTTGGCCAACAAATTGTATGATAATTAACTAGGTAGATCTCTAAGATAAATTGGGTCCAATCCAATTCTTAGATCCGGTAGGGGGACAACCAAGTCCGAAACATATATCTTATATATGCCAATACATCCAATGTATTACCTAACCTTTTTCCTCTGAATCAACTAAGCCTTGGCTTTGGCACAACAAACTTAGTGATCCCAGTCAAGCGCGACCCATTGACCATGGAAAGCTTCGTAATCAATGTCGATGGACAAGAAGTGGTCTTGACTTTGGCCAACAAACACAACTTGGACAAGACACTGATATGGAACAAAGCCTTCGTGATTCAAACACATCTTGACAGACAAAGGCCTTGACTTTGGCCAACAAACCAATGATGTCTCGGATCTTGAGTGAGAATCACTCAATGGAAGGAAAGACGCCTTAATATGAAACGAGTTTTTTTTCGCGTGCAAATTGGCAACAAAGTTATTATCTTTGTTAAGGTCTATCATCATCATACACCCTTAAACATGCATTCTAAACACATAATAAAACGCATATGAAAAATAATAATGATATGCGGATGGATACTTTACATTGATCCTAGATCAAATCTCTCTCTCTCTCTCCAGCTAGCACAACTATTTCTTCTACCCGTTACACTACACTTCTAAAGAAACCTCATTTACATTGAGGGGAATAGGTGAGAAGAGAATACAAAGAGTAGGAGGTGATAAGGCTGGACACGCAGGTCCAATTAATAAATCAAATTTATTACAAACAATTTCTAAAATTGCCCCACCCAACTAATATCCATCCGATCATTATACATTCAATATCATTCACTTATCGATCGACAAATGCATCGCAAGTATTTCACCAAGCATGTTATCAATAAATCTAATCCAATTAATTAATCTGATAATTAGTGACATCATCAATGTTCAAACAACGATTTGATTTTGCGCGAGTCAAACTCGTTTTGCGAACACATACTCAAAGTACGAATTCTCGAATTAAATTAAATGCATAATTAAATCTCATTTAATACGCATTAATTCTAATTCACTATTTAATTCCAAATTAATATTACACTTTTATTAAGGAACCTTTACGACTTAAATTCCAAATTTAATCGCAACGGATCTCAAAAGCCCCGATTAACATCTAAGTTTATTTAATTAAAGTCCAATGGGCTTTTAATTAATTTCTTTAAGGCGTGGACTTTTGGTCAACTCGGGTCAAACCGATAACCAAAATCCAATCCGGGAGGAACCCCATAAGCCCAGAAATCAATCTTGGCCCATTAGGCCCAATAAATAATTAAGGTCCATTAAGTCATAATTGGACTTTATGGATTCGGTTTTGGGCCTAATTGGATCCAACCAAATTGGCCTAAACCTAATGGTACAACCAAGCCCAAAAGCCCAATTAAACCTTTAAGGCCCCATTTCCAAAATAAGCCCAAATAATTAACTTATAAAATTCCAAATTCCATAATTAATTAACCTAAGTGTGATACACAATTAATCACCCATTAATATTTCTAAAACATCAATTAGCCTAATTAATCATGCCCTTTAACAACACATAGTGTCCAACACATTTTATCAAAATCAAACCAATTTACATGCTTAAAGTCTCGGCAATTAGGGGTTTTTCCAATCCGATTCATTTTCAACCCAATTGAATCCACAATCATCATTTCCCAAATCAATTCAACTCATCCAATGAATATAAAAATCAAAAACCACAATGAATTTCAAAAACCACATAGTTTCGGCCAAGCCTTAAATTTGGGGAAATTTCTCCAATTCAAAATTTAATCCAATTAAACCTCAAATCAACATTAACCGATTGTTTTAAGTCATCCAATGATCAAACAAACAAAAAATTACCAAGACATTAGGGCTCTCAAATTTTCGGCCATGCCCAAAAATTTGGGGAAAAATGGATCCAATCCAATTTCATGAAATTGATCATGCACAACTTCAATTAATCAACATACAAGCATACTTAATCAATAAATTAACCAAATCATGCTTCACATTGATTTTACCCAATTTCATGTCAAATTTTTTACCCTATCAACGCTTTCTAAATTTCAGCACAAAAGCTCAAGATTTGGTTTCTCATTTTTGGTTTCCTAAAATGATCAAGCCAAGAGAATAAACAAGAATGAATAAACACGCATGAATACAAAGGAGAATGTAGAAACATTACTCACATTGATTCTGGGTATGGTGCTACGAAGAAAACAAAACGAACCTGGCCTCCCCTCATGAAGCTCGACAGTAGCAGTGTTGATGGGCAGAAGGCTGCTCGGTTTGGGCTGTGTGAAACGCTCTCAAGATTCGGCATTGATGAATCCATGGAAGCTCCAAGCTTCAAGCTTCAAAAATGGATTCCAAGCTCACAAGAACACTGCCCTATCACCTTTGTATAACTCAAGTGTGTGCTAGCACTTTTGTTTTGCCACAAAACACACTCTTTTTTCTTCTCTGTTGTTACTCAGTCGAACCAAAATGGAAGGAAGAAGAACAAGGCTCCAAAGCCGTGAAAGAGAGAGAGAAGACCGAAAAGTGTGAAGAGAGAACAGAAAAAGAAATGTTTATATATTTATTTGATTTTCCAAAAAATCAAATAACAAATACACAAATCATTTTTCCATTTTACAAAATCAAAAAGCAAAAGTCAAAAAAAAAAAAGCAATAAATGCTTTTCAACTACCACATAAATCACTCAAATCAATCAATCAAATTGTCACATCACTCAAAGTGACATGCGATTTGACGCTTGATGTGACTTGCGTGCCGCACTCGAATTCAAAATACGAATGCGCTCGCAAACAATCCCGGGCTCAGGTTCGCTAATTCCAAATTAACGAATTTTCCGTTGCGACGTAATTAAACGATTACGCCTAGCGAAATCACTATTCACGTCGCTAACGAATTAATTCTAAATTAATTCGTTCACCAGAATTAAAATCTAATTTCAATTCTGCGTCGAAATCCAATTTCGCATAATATATCGAATATATTATTTTATCGATTAATTCCAAATTAATCGTTCTCTCTCTTTAATTAATACTTTATCCCAAATAAAATATCTCTGTAATTAATCCTATATTAATTTTCTCACTCTTTTAATTAATCCCAGATTAATTAAAGTGCGAGTCATACGTCATCGGTGAATCTTCGGGAAGCGACCCATGAGATCCCCGGATATGTTGGCAGTAAATTCGGTCGTCGGACTATCCGAACACGTAAGTACCTCGTACTACGTTTATATCGATTTACAAGACAAGGTTGGCTTCTAGCAAAGCGCCATGCCTACCCAATTCTCCAGAAATATCCTAATAGGAATATGTGATCTATATCAAGCGTAGTATACCGTAGTATTGTGTATGTCGATCCAGTATCGGATGTTCACGAGCTAGGCCTGGGGCTAGAATTGTGTCTGCCCCGTACGAAGCACATATCGGATGTCTGGCAACTAGTCTCTATAATCAGATATACATGACCTTGTCATAATATCCCGATAGCTCGAGCATTTAAGAGAATAAGTTCCGTATCCTATGTGACCATCATCTCCATATGACTGGAGTGATACTTCCGTCTTAACATCACACCCAACACACTACAATTCTTAATATACCCAGAATTGGCGTACACAAAACCGGTTAAAGCCATGGACGTCCTCAACCAAAGTATATTGATTGTCGCAAGCATTAGCGGTGCAAGTCTCAGGTTAAGACCAAATACACCTACCCTGATTGCAGACTCCCATAGACACATAGTCATACTACCAATGGGATTCCGCGAGGGTCTATCCAGAGCGAAGCTGTTTCCCGTACCATCGGTAAAACACAACCTCCTATTACACTTGCATGAGTATCTTATACCCAAATATATGAGAACTATGTTGTTGTGCCCTCACAACGTGCACAAGTTTAATATTAGTCTTTTACGTATTTATCGATCTTCAATCTCGATAATACTCTGACTAGGGATATTTAATGATTTATCCTTCATGGACTGATACTGTCTCATATCATTCTCCGTCCAGGAACAAATCATAGGGACCTCCTATCATTTATATATCTAGGTGATCTAATCACAAATGATAAGAGTGCAATCTCCTATGTCACATAGTTAATTTGTACAACAACACCATGATCTGTACAAATAGTGACGCTATGGGTCATAATTGTCCAACAAAAATTCATAGATACCATAGATATTTTCAATGTATAAGTAGATTTAGTATTCATGTATTGTATATACTTTCATATCATATGTAAATATTCTGATTTATAAGGAAAATTAGTTGTTTTGTCTTTAGATCGACGTCAAGGTACTCGAAGGTCACTCACGCCGTGTACCGCCCCTGACTTGCCATAACACTGTGAGTGGAGTAATTGCTTTCAGAATTTAAATATTTCAATTATTTCTTATTGAGCTCAAATTTTATGATTTACATAAGATATTTAGTTCTTCATTTTTATGCTATTTAAAGGAAAAGCATGAGGTATTTAAAAGATTTGAGATTCTAAGCATAAAGAATTTTGATGAAAATATTTTCAAAAGTATTTTGAGGAATGCTATTGATTTCAATACATATGATTTTTATTTTGATCTTGGAATTTACGGATATTGGAATTGACGGATATAGACATGTGCACATATAGTTTCAAGACTAGAGGGACGGCGATAGGTAACGCCCTTAGATCCTAGTTCAAGGCCAGGATGATGGCATTGATTAGCACTCATGGCTCTAGTTTAATGGCTTGGTGGACGGCGATACGTAATGCCAAGACACTAGTTTAGGCGTATAGGGGGACAACGATACGTAACACCCACATGCGTAAGGTTTTCTACAGTTTTTCAGTTATCTCAAATATATGATTTTCATAAATGATTTTTTTTCACAAAAAGTTTGAAAGAAAAAGATCTGGTTTAAATTTTATAAGTTCAGAAAGTAGTTTTACGTTATGATCATTTGATACATAGTTATTAATACTATTTTCTGATTTTATAGCACCACTCACTAAGTTCTTTATGATTCACCCCTCCCCCCAACTCTCCAGTTCTTTCTGTTTTGCATGAATATTCAGAGGACGAGCTCGAGAAGATGGATACTGATCGCAGTCATTAGGGTTAATGGGTCCAGTCATCAGTCACGTCTGAGGTATATGGTTCAGTCAATGTTGTAATGGTTTAAGTACAGGTCATGTAAAAGTTGCATGAGAGTCTAAGGTTTTCATGGTCGGAGTCACCAGAGGTTAGCATGAAAAGTTCAGAGTTGTAAAGAATAAAGATTGTTTAATTAATTTAAGTTGGGCAGATAGCCCTCCAGTGTAAGTGTGTGACTTTTGAATGTCAAATAACTAGAAAGGCAGGAGAGTTCAAATAGTCAGTCAGTTAGTCAGAGACTGAGGGTGATAGGGTAATCTATCGTCTGCTGGTAACATCCTCGACAGTAGAATGTTACAACATGCTAGAAAAAAAATATTATATAATACATCTTTGTATTGAAAAGATTGAGTTAAAAGAAAATAAGTTGAACTCCAACGAGTTGGAACACTCGGGAAAATTTTACCGATTTAACACCATTAATTTATAAAACTTGGCCCATTCTCTCTTGACATTAGAATATGACCAAATACAATTAAGTACAATCTTAATAGGATTAATGTGATGTTCTAAAAAAGTCAAATCATCTTGAACACATAAATTAAGGTCATGGCATGTGAAACGAACATGAAAAAATCGACCCCCAAATTTGGTTGGCATATTTCTTGTAAATCTCTAATTGACGCAATATTTGTAGATGCATTATCAAAACTAATTGTTAAAATTTTACCTAATAAATCATATTCATCGAAAATTACTTTAATCATTCTATAAATATTTTGTGCAGTATGATGCTCATCAAAAACTCTAAATGCAATAAGTCATTTTTACATGTTCCATGATGCATCAATCTAATGACAAGTAACACCCATGTATGAGTGTGTTTGCAAATGGTCACTCCAAATATCATAACAAATAAAAAGACAACCTTTAGTATCTTTAAATATTTCATTTAAAATAATTTTACCATCTTTGTATAATTTAAAAATTTATCGTGTTGTTGTATTTCAAGACATTTTGCAAGCAGCAGGATTTAAAATATTTCGAACATTATTAATAAAAGTAATTTTTTCACCAAAACTTAAATAAAGATGTCTCATACAAGTAAATTTAGAAAATTCTTCTCTATTTTTAGCATCAGAGTATTTAAATAAATCTAAAGAACTCGTACCACTACTAGATGAAGTGTACCTACCCATTTGAGTTTGTGTTGCATCAAGTCCAATTTCAGCGGCATAACATTTATCCAAGTGCTTGTTTATATTTCCATAGCCACCAGTAAATTTGTAAGATACACCACAATAGTTGCATATTCCCTTTGGACCTTCATTTTCAGTCCCGACTAAATGAAAATGAATTTTGAAAATACTAGAAGATCGAGACTTAAATTCTCTTCTTCATGTACCAATACTTTGGTCGCTCTCTTGGGTTGCCATAGTGGACATTGTGTTCTTAGATGAGCTTGTCATTTTTTTTGTTAATATTGAAGAATAAAAAAATTAAATCAATAATAAAAATTGAAGATGAGATAATTGAGAATGAGAGACTCTCTATTTGTTTTTCAAGTTATGTTGGCTAGAGGTTTTCATCAAAAACTCGACCTTTCCGAATTCTGATTGAGTTGAAATTTTACACAGTTGTTACTCTTTATGTCAAGTATCACCATAAAACAAATCAGCCAAAAATTATAATTTTATCCGTATAAAATAATAGCATAATGTAACAACACTTTATAGGATCCCAAATACATATTTTGATTTATTTTCATCAAAACGACATAACCTCAAAGTATATGATAACATTGTAAGGTTTTGGGGTTAGCGCGGAAGCATCCATGTGACTGAAATTTAAAATTTTCTTCCAAAAATACTTTAAGGATCGTGGTTATGTCGAATTATGACGTTAAATTAATCCCAATTAATTTAAACAAATATGCAACTAATTTTATTAATCAATATAAATAAAATTCATAAATTTAAAAACACACCTGGATATGTTTACTCTTTTCTTGCGCCTTTTTTGAATTTTATTCTTGAACTTTCCCTTATAATAGTGCACTAAGCGTTGCACCTCTAGTTTGCATACTAAATCCCTTATACGAACAAATTGCTCCCACTTTAAGAACAAAAAAAATTATTTTTTTCTTGGATGGTAGAAGTCAAGATTTAAAGATCCAAAGAAATCAACTTTCTTTGAAATAATCTTAGAACAAATTGGAACAAATCCAAGTGGGAGAGAGAAAGTGAAATTCGGTCAAGGGAGAAAACTATACCCCTTGGCCGAAATTCTTGACTTTAAATAGCACGGGATTTGCATCAATTATATCCCAGTACAACAAGGACAATTCAAGATCTCTACAAATCAAATTAGATCTCTTTAAGATTCTTACCCAAATTAAATTAGGGAATTTAACTAAATAAGACTTGCTTATTTAATTTAAATTGGAACTTAACTAATTAGGGTGCTAACCCATTAAATTAAGGCCCAATAAATTAACTATTAATTTGACCCAATAACTAATTAACTATTAATTAATTAATTAATCTCAACTTAATAATTTTAATTAATGATTAATTAAAATTAATTTCATTTAATATAAATATCAAATATTTATCGAAATAATTAAATCTAAATTTTATTTTTTATTTCTAATTTATTAATCAAATTAATATTTTCGTAATATTCTGAATATCCTAATATTATTATGAAATCTTATTTTAATTGAAAATCTAGTTTTCATATTAATTTTCAAAATAATCATATATTAACATTTAATAAACATCCTTGAACTTGTAATATAGACTAAAATTATATTTGTGCGACCGTCTTACGTTATCGAGTAGCAGTGGGATGATATTAACACTTTAGTATTTCATTTACATGATATCCTACAGACCATGGGTGAACGCCTAACAGTATGTCATGACCCTTAGTCAATGAATGAAGTGGGAAAACATATGAACCTATTAGAATACACTTCGAGTATGTCATCTCATTCCTTCCGATATTAATATTCCTTATCGAGTCTGGGATCATGGTGTTGGGGTTGGTGCTCACAGCGCCAATTCCTAGTTGTATTTCTTTATGAATACTTCTGTAAAACATTAATATTTTGAATAATATATGCAGTTTCTATAATATAATGTATCTTTTAATATGGTAAAGACGTAATGACCTTAGAATGACTAGTCATGGTACAGTTGCAAAGCGTCGCAACTGACATTGAGTTGTATCATGACGTTGTCATTCTCAGACAGTTCTTGGTCAAGGTTTACACTACTTGGTCAGTATAGTAAACCCGTTGAGACCGGTACATGTCATATACAAGAATATATGATTCCAATGTTTTCTCAATGAACCATAAGTCTTGGAGACTCACCGAAGATTCTTAATGGATGGTACACCAACGTCAATAAGAATCTTGTCGGGTTGAGTAGCACTTGTGATTCTTAGACTTGAGATGCCATTGTGGGCACATGAGACATCTTCTACACTTAGATGGCAGTCACGTCACCGATCTATTAAGATCATACCTCCGCCTATTCGTTGGGTGTAGATAGATCCTCAGGGTGTCCTGTGCGTATCAAGATAGGATTCGTCAGTTCTGTGTATCAGAGCATAGGTAGTCAATATGATTAGCAATCAGATAAAACCATGGGCCCGTGGTACAGTTTAGAAGTCAGTTCTAAACATTCTTTTTTAGATTGCTAATAGAATAGTCGACTGGATAATCCCCATAGAGATTTGACATTTAGATCTATATCTCTGGGATATATCCGGATACCTGTGACGGAGGAATTATACATTTGCCATGACCTCGACCTGTATGATTCAGCGAGTTTATCCGTGATCGTCATAATTTACGGGTGGATAAATTATGGACACGAAATTGGATTTCGTGACGGATATGTCTGAATCTAGAGAGTCTCAATAATGAAATATACTCGTAGAGCACTAGAGCAACATTTATAAATAATATTGATTATTTATAAAGTCGTTTAAAGGTTAAACGCAAAATACATGTTTAGGGACCCGATAGTCATTTCCTTAATTATTGTGTATTTACATTTAATACTTGATTAATTTAAATACAAATTAATTAATAGTCAAATTGAGATATTTGACTAATATCATAAATGTATATATGTATTTAATATTTAATGTAAATATAATACACATATTTAATATATTTGTATTTAATTAATTATTTAATTGTTAAATGATTAAATTAATTAAATATAAATATCTTAAGATTTAGATATTTGTTTTAATTGCTAAGTTGCCTTTGTTGACTTAATTAGAAATATCTTTAAAAGTGTTTTAGATATTTTAACAAGTTGATTAAATAAAATCCAACTGAAATTGAAATTAATATTTCTTGTTTTGGTTAAGGCCAAATTCGGCCAAGGCTAATTTGAAGCAAGTATATATTATTTTGTTTCATTTAGGGTTTTATATACCAAATTCACTTTATCAAAAATCCATTAAAACAAAACAAAGAAGGTAGAGAGAAAAGAAAAGAAAATCAAAGAAAAGCTTGGAATTTAGTGAGTATTTCCAACCTTCCATTAGAGAGTAATTTGTTCCTCTTGTTGTGGGCAACATCTTGTGATGTTCTTGATTTTTTCTATTCTTTATTCTTTGTACTTTTGATGGATAAAAGTTTGATGAAGGTGTAATGCATGTATGATGTTGGAAGTTTGTAACTAGTGTAGTTATAAGCATTTTTTTCATAGTTTTAGAACTTTGTTGCTAAACTAGAGTTGTTGGCCCACTCTTAAATGACCTAGATTTGATCTATAGTTGTTTCATTGTGTTGAGACTTTAATTGGATGGAAGAAACATGATTGAAGTAATTGATTTAACGAATTTGGTCTAATTTGTCCAATTTGAAGAAATTGAAAAATTAGAGTTTAAGACCTCATCCAAATTTGGGGCTTTTCATTTATGTGGTGTATTTGGATGTGTATATGATGAATATAAAATATTGGGTTGATTGGATTTTTCCTTGATGAGTTTTGAACCATGAAAATGCAAAATGCACAACCCCCCCCCCCCCCCCCCCTTTGGAGGCTCTCGGCCTAACTCAATTTTGGGTTTTTTGTTGCTATTGGTTTTTTGACATTTACGACATGTTAAGTTCATTTTAGAAATGATTTAGAATCATCCAAAATTGATTTGAACAATTTCGGACTAAAATGAACAAAATGCTAAGTGTAAGGGCAATTCGGTAAATTCACATAAATTTGATTTATTGAATTTTATTTCATAATTTTGTTATTGGGTAATTAAATAAATATGTTTATTTAATTAATCCGAGAAAAATTTTTGACATCGGAAAATTTGATTTTCCACCGCTTCCGCTGCGTTACCGGATTTAGCCCCTAAAACCCCCACAAAATTGTATCAGAGCGAGTCTGATTCTAGGCCCCCTAAAATTATTAGCCTTAATTAAATCAATGTTTAATCATGTTTTCTTGACTTAATACATGCTTATTATAATCTAATTTGGTTAGATTTAGGGTGTATGACACTTAGCGGAAAATCCCTAATTAATAAGGTTTAATGTAATTATGCATTTGATGCATGTTATGTGGTCCGTCTTGTCAATACGGTTTATAAATATTTCTCCATGACTACATCCGAGACCGTGCCTCTGCTGTGAGGGTGTAGCCGATAGAGATTTATTTATACCAGATGTATATTAGATACTAGATAAATTCAAGCGAAAGCAGAATCCTGAACGTGCCCTAGCTGTCAGGGTTACGCAAGTAACTTGAGTTTATCATTGACGAGTTTAACCTTGGTACGTCTCCTTGTGGGCCTGCCTTAGCAGTGACAACGAGAAACGACCAGGACCGGAAACCCATGAGTCACTAGTGAGTGATTGACAATGAGTTGTCTACCTGATGAATATACGTAGGCGAGACCGTGCCTCTGTTGTGAGCTGAAATATATTCACGGGATCCACTTTTCACTATTTGTATTTAATTTAATTATTAAATCTTTGTATTCTGTTTGGGGATTACAGTATTGCATGATTTAGTGGGAGGGGGATTTTTAGATTAAAAATCCATGATCTAGTTTATGCTTTTGATATTATATGAAACTGCTTAAATTTCTGCTAACCGTTTTTCATGATCTATATGATAGATTTGCGATGGCGGCACCATCCACAAATCAGTTTGCGCGTATGCTTGATGCGAACAAACTAAAAGGCGCTGAGAACTTCGCTGACTGGGAATTGGATTTGAGGATTACCCTCGATTCCGAGAAATTGGGATATGTTCTTGAGGGTCCGTTGACCCTTGTTGTTGGTGCGGATGCTACGGAGGAGGAACACCAAGTTTTTGAAACTTGGAAGAATGATGATTTAAGAGTTAAATCATACATCCTTAGTTCACTGTCTCCGGGACTCAAGAAATAATACTATGGCATGTTAGACGCGTATAGTATGATGACGCGATTGAGACAATCGTTTCAGAACCAAGAACAAGTGATTGTTCACAAAGTCGCAATGGAACTGTTCCATGCGCGGTTGGATGAGGGGCAAGCTGTTAGCCCGCATGTTCTTCAAATGATCGATTTGATCGATCAATTGAGGCAACATAATCTCATTCTAAATGACATTCTCGGTAGGAGTGTCATTTTTGGTTCTCTCTCAGCTTCTTATCGCCAGTTCGTGATGTACTTCAACATGAACGGGACTATCTGTACCTTCCATGAGTTGCATAGGATGTTGCCCATGGTGGAGGAGGACCTCAAGAAGGGAGTACCGACTCGCCCTCCGAGACATACTTCTATTTCTGCTTCTTCCCAGGCCTGGCCAAAGGGAAAGAAGAAGAAAGGGAATAAGAAGAAGGGTTTCGGTCCTCAACCACAGGCAAAGATATCTAAGCCCAAAATGGCTTCTGAAGACAAGTGCCATCACTGCAGCAAAGTCGGGCACTGGAAAATGAACTGTCCTGACTACATCGCCCAGCTAAGGAGGGAGAGAGAATCTACATCAGGTACATTTATTTTTCCAGTTATTGATATATCTTTGGCTTGTGAAGCCGTTACATCCAACTGGATTTTAGATTCTGCTTGTCCCATTCACATTTGCAATTCGTTGCAGGTGCTGAAGGAAAGTAGAAGACTGAAGCCTGGAGAGATGAAGTTGCAGTGGGAGTATGCGAGATCTCATTGCTGAATGGGACATTTTTGTTAAATGACTGCCATTTTGTGCCTGGATGTGTAGCTAATATTATATCACTTTTTGTATTAGATACAGAGGGCTTTTGTATTAATATTAAAAATTGTTCTTTATATTTATATGATAAAAGTAATATTCAGATCTTCAAAAGATATTTTAAATACTGGAGTTAATAAACGTAGTTTACCTGTAATTAATAATACTGAAATTTGGCATATGCGGCTGGGTCACATAGGCGTTAAACGCCTTACCCAATTGGTTAGGAATGGTTTGATACCAGATCGCATTGAATCCTATCCAACTTGTGAATCCTGTATTCAGGGTAAGATGACCAAAGCCCCATTTTCTGGTGTTCGACACCACGCCGCTAACTTACTGGAACTCGTACATTATGATGTTTGTGGTCCACTAAGTTAGACTGCTCACAGTGGTTATTCGTACTTCGTTACCTTTAACGATGATTTGTCACGCTACGGTTATGTGTATTTGATGCGACATAAATCGAAAACCTTTGAAAATTTCAAAGAATTCTGAAATGAAGTAGAAAAATAAACTGGACAATATATTAAATGCCTTCGATCTGATCAAGGCGGTGAATATATGAGTGGTGAGTTCATGGATTATATGAAGGAGAATGGGATTCTCGCTCAATATACTCCTCCAGGTACTCCACAACACAATGAAGTGTCTGAGAGGAGAAATCAGACTTTATTGGATATGTTCCGATCGATGTTGAGTTTCACAGATTTGACCTATTATTTATTGGGCTACTCTCTTTTAACAGCTGCACATCTTTTGAATAAGATTCCTTCAGAAGCTGTTACTACGACACCGTATGAGATATGGTTCGGTAGGAGACCAAATCTTAGTTACATTAAGGTTTGGGGTTGTCCTGCCTATGTTAGGGTGGCTCGGCAAGATAAGCTTTCGCCTCAAGGGCAAAAGTTTAGGTTTGTCGGATATCCTTCGAGTACGAGGGGATATCTGTGTTGAGTTCTAATATATGTCCCAAGATCAACAAATCAAGCAAGAAAACGCATGAATACACAACATAGGAGGTGCGGAATATACTCACAATGGTCGGTTTTGATGCGAAGAAGAACACAAGCCATTTTCGTCCTCCATTGAGTTCGGCAGTAGCTCTCCTTGACAGTGGGCTGTACGATTTTGGTCCTCTATGAACCTCCAAGAATCGGCCATGCAAGACTCCATTGAAGCTCCAAGCTTCAAGCTTTCCAAGCTCACAAACTCACTTCCCTATCACCATAATATAACCCTAGGTGTGTGCTAGCACTTGTCTTCTTCCTTTTATTCTCTTCTTGATTCGGCAAAAACCAGAAAAACAAGAAAGAAATCGGCTAGAACCGTGAGAAGAAGAAGAAGAAAAAGAGAGGGAAAAGAGAAGGAGAAAGGTTTTCACACGTGAAACCGTGAATGGAGAGAGAGTATGTAAAAAGAAAAAGTAATTTTGGTTTTTATATTTTCCAAAAAAAAATAAAATAAACCATATACAACTTTTTCAATTTTAAAATACCAAAAGTCTAAAGCCAAAAGGTAAAAAGCTTTCAATCAACTTTTCACCCATCACTTCTACTTTTTTCTTTAAGTCACATCACATCACTTTAATAAAGTGACATGTTGTCAAGTCACATCACTCAAAGTGACAATTGATTTGACAATTGACGCGACTATTGATTTGACGTTTGATGTGACTTGCGTGCCGCACTCGAATTCGAAATGCGAATGCGCTCGCAATCACTCTCGGGCTCGGGTTCGCTAATTCCAAATTAACGAATTTTCCGTCGCGTCGCAATTAAATGATTACGCCTAGCGAAATCACTATTCACGTCACTAACGAATTAATTCTAAATTAATTCGTTCGCCCGAATTAAAATCTAATTTTAATTCTGCGTCGAAATCCAATTTCTTATAATATATCGAATATATTATTTTTATCGATTAATTCCAAATTAATCGTTCTCTCTCTTTAATTAATATTTTATCCCAGATAAAATATCTCTGCAATTAATCCCAGATTAATTTTCTCTCTCTAGAAATTAATCTTCTCTCTTTACTAATTAATCCCAGGAAGCGACCCATGAGATCTCCGGATATGTTGGCAGTAAATACGGTCGTCGGATTATCCGAACACGTAAGTACCTCGTACTACGTTCATACCGATTTACAAGACAAGGTTGGCTTCTAGCAAAGCGCCATGCCTACCCAATTCTCCAGAAATATTCTTACAGGAATATATAGATCTGTATCAAGCGTAGTATACCGTAGTATTGTGTATATCGGCCCAGTATCGGATAGTCACGTGCCAGGGCTGGGGCTGGATAAGTCTCTCCACCCGTCCGAAGCACATGTCGGATGTCTGGTAACTAGTCTCTATAATCGGATATACATGACCTTGTCATAATATCTCGATGGCTGGCCAGCACTTAAGAGCACTAATACCGTATCCTGCGTGACATCATCTCCACTATAACTGAAGTGATACTTCCGTCTCGACATCACACCCAATACACAACGACTCTCTGATAAACCCAGAAGCGGTGTACGCAGAGCCGGTTAAAGCCCTGTACCACCAAGACCAAAGTCTACTGATTATCGCAAGTATTAGCGATGCAAGTCTCAGGTTAAGACTATACACACCTACCTTGATTTCGGCCTCCCATAGACACATAGTCATAATACCAATGGGATTCCGAGGGGTCTATCCAGAGCGAAGCTGTTTCCCAATTCTCCATCGGTAAAACACGACCTCCTATCGCACTTGCATAAGTATCCAATACTTAAATATGAGAACTATGCCGGTGTGCCCTCACAACGCGCACAAGTGCAATACTAGCCTATTCCGCATTATCGATGTCCTGTCTCGATAACACTACTCCGGCTAGGGATATTTAATGATTAATCCTTTGTGGACTGATACTGTCTCATATCATCTCAATCCAGGAACTAATCATATGGACCTCTCTTCATTTATATATTTATGGTGATCTAATCACAAATGATGAGAGTGCAATTTCCTTTTGTCACATAGTTAATTTGTACAACAACACCGTGATCTGTACAAATAGTGACGCTATGGGTCATATTATCCAACAATCTCTCACTTGGCACATAGCCAGTCACTCGAGTGTCTAACACCCGAACTATGTACGGTTCGCTCAAATTGCTGAGGAAAGGGTTTCGTCAGCGGATTTGCGTAATTATCTTTTGACGCGATTTATACAATCATCACATCGCCACGATGTATGATCCGAACGAATCAGATAAATATAGAAGTATATATCTGGATCGTCGATGAGACCATTAATTCTTTAGCCTATGCTGATGCCTAGCTCAGCTGCTAACAGAACTATATCTATCTAATTAGATTTATTATCGATCCAAATGGCTTCTATTGCTGCCTCAGCTGCAGCAATAATCCGCATTTGTTGTTAATTCGGCAACAGTTATCTTGCTCGGAATATACCAGCTTACTGTCCCGTTATTCAAACTTTATAGTACCGCAGTATTTACCGGTTGGAAACTTGCAGCAGTGATCCTAGTCACTTCAAGTTCTCCATCTCCATAGTTTAAGACAACATCTTTAGTTCTCTAGATACTAATAGATGTCCTTAACTTCAATCCAATGACTATCACTTGGATTGTCCCGATTGTGACTCCATATGCTCAAAGCGTATGAGACACCAATACAAGTACATTTTAAATGTACAATTTCCAGAGAGTGTTAACAACTCCAAATCTATCCCTGTAGATCTTTATTCATTGAATAAAGGTTGTTACTCCCCAGAATTCCACGGAGAATTTCTTATGAAAGCCAAGCTTTCACCGATTGTTTTATGGGAATTTCATTATCAGTGCTCTCCCACTAACCTCCTTATATACACAAGAATTATTTCGTTTTGAGTCAAATCATAAACCATTATGATTATATCAAAACGTCATTTCCAAGAACCTTATGCTTGTTTCAATCCAAACATGGATCGATAACCTGCAAACCTTGTTTGTCGGTTATACAAAATCGTCAGGATGTTGTAAGCATCCTCCAAAAGGTTTCCTTTTCAGGAAAGCGATTTTGATCTGCAACTGACACATTTCATAAATGAAATATGCAGTTATCAACAAGCATCTTCAAAATGGATTTACCATGGCAACAGGTAAAAGGTTAAACCGTTATTAACACAATGTTGATAACGTACCTTTCCGTCAAAAGCCCGGCTTTGTACGTTGGTATGTTGCCATTCATGTATGTCTTCCTTGAAGACGTTTAATGTACCAATAGGCACAATGCCTTGTGGTACAACAACTAGTATCCAAAATAGTTGTTATACATGGAATCCATTTCGGATTCATGGCACTTTGCCATAATATGGAGTCGATACCTCGTATCACTTCCTCAAAACGTAGTCGGCGGATATACCTTCATAAGATTGACATCTTTATGAGGTTAGATCAGAAACCCATACCCTAGGTCGTTTTCTGACTCTCTTTGATCTACGCGATTCTTGTGTACTCTCGAGATTAATGGTATAGATTCATCATAGATGAACTATTTGTGTTCCATTAAGGACTTCGTGCCTTGAACAGTATTACTACCGATTTTTCATTGAGTATCACTATCCTCCCACTGACCACTGCATATCGGTATTCCTCTCAGGAAAACCGCATGGTGAGCAACAATCACATTGTTCTCGTGTGAGATTTACAAGTACTATACTTATGGTTTCCTTTAGGATAACCAATATTGGCACTTATCCAATTTGGGTCCTTAGTTTGGTATCATCCAAACGTTATGCCTGGCATACCCAAATTGTCAGGAATGAGAAACCCGGTTTCTTTCCCGTTCATATCTAATATGTAATCTGTCAAACAGATTATTATGGAACTTTATTCTAAATAAGTTATTGCACTGTTAAAACTTATCCGTTGAAGGAAATAGTAGCTCAGAGCGACTCATGATTAGCCTTATCATGTCTAACATGATTCGGTTAATCCGTTCGGACACCCGTCACTTTGACGTGTTCCGGGAGGAGTCCTCATTTGAAAGAATACTATACTCTTTCAAGTATATAAGAAACTTATTGTTTAAGTATTTTCCATTACGGTCTTACCGTGACGGTATAATACTATAGCCGATCTGTTTGTCTATTTCGTGTCGAAACTCTAAAAGTTTCTGATTTGTGTTCTTCAAAAGAAACACATAACCATAACGTGATGCCACATCCGTTAAGGTCACGAAATATTCATGTTCACATCTAGCCTAGCTAGATATGGGCCCACTAACTTCACCATGAATAGGGCTAACAGATCGGTGGCCCTTTTACTATTACTAAGTAAATAGTATTTTAGGTACTTTACCTAATAAACTAGATTCGCAGACCTTATTTGAATAGTCAAATCAGTCCTAGTATCCACTCTTCAAAAGTGTGGATATACGAGTCTTGTATAATTGTGTCCCAGACAACAATGCCACAAATAAGTCTCTATTGATCAAATCAATTTGAGCTATTTATTTGTCAATTTATATGTTTGAGATTTTAATTATATTCAAAATATAAATTCTGTTATTCACATCTAATGTGTTTATCTCAGTATCATCTTTATATAATAAAACATTTTGTGTTCTATAATATAAAGGTTTTATCCGCAACGGATTAAACACTGATATAGAGATAATGTCTCTAGTCAAACTAGTTACATTATAACAGTTCCTAATTTAAGTACACACCCGAAGGGTAGTTCCTAAACTTAGGTATCTACGGTCGAAACAGCGACTTTCGTCCCGTTTCCGATTCGCAGAGCAATATCAGCTTGAAGTCAGTATCCTGCTCAAAGCAGATTCTGAACATCAATACATATATTTTATGTACCATACTAAGTATTTAAAATCTAATTTCAATACTAGCTGTGAACATAACTAAGACAAACATTTTTAAAGTAAGAGCCTTGCCCTTTCTTTAATTCCTTCGTGTCTGCCATATCCAAATGGTAGTCACTTTGGGATATTTCAATTATCTTTCAATATTTCAGAAACCTTTGGCCAAGCCTTGGGTTTCAGAATATCGAAACGATGTGCACCTCGTGCTACATGCCCAATTGCAAACTTTGACTTTATCTCCTCTAGAATAGTCAATTAATTCTCCAAGAATTATAAATTGCAATTTTAATACTTCTCAAATCTTAAATTAGATTTATGACAAGTATATTAAATTAAGCATTAAAGTCATCATCACATAAATCTTCCAAAGATTTTATGCTCTACTATTTTGCTTAATTTTGGGCTTAAGGTATAATAAGTTATTTTATCAAATAAATTAACCTATTATTTATTCCCAATTTGAAAATTAAATCATTTAAAATATTTCAATCCCAGATTATATTTAAATATCCAACTTTTCAATTTTATCTTGATTACAATAGTCCAACTATTTAATCAACGATTAGTGATACTATATATATTATAATGATTATAATAGTCCAACTATATAATCAAATATAATCCAAATTAATTAACCTCAATTACATTGATTACTATAATCCAATTATAAAATCAACTGTAAACTGAAATTAATTAATTCAAATATATTGATTAATATAATCCAATTATATATAATCAAGTATAATACAGTCCAACTGTTTATTAAAACAACAATTTAAATATTATTCCAACTAACATTTAATCTAATGACGAAATAATTAAATGAGCGCGTATGGCGAGTAATTGAACGAGTATTGCAAATTCAATTCTTGCCTCCCATTATTTTTCGTCGAGCCTCTAACCCTCTGTCGAGTACTCGGGAAACCGTGTTTCCTAGTGGGCTAGGATCCCGTTAAATATCACACAATCTTGACTTTGGCCAACAATTGTATGATAATTAACTAGGTAGATCTCGAAGATCAATTGGATCCCATCCAATTCCTAGATCCAGTAGGCGGATATCCAAATCCTAAACATATATCTTATATATGCCAATACATCCAATGTATTACCTAACCTTTTTCCTCTGAATCAACTAAGCCTTGGCTTTGGCACAACAAACCTAGTGATCCCAGTCAAGCGCGACCCATTGACCATGGAAAGCTTCGTAATCAATGTCGATGGACAAGAAGTGGTCTTGACTTTGGCCAACAAACCACAACTTGGACAAGACATCGATATGGAACAAAACTCTGGTGATTCAAACACATCTTTGACGGACAAAGGGCTTGACTTTGGCCAACAACCCAATGCAAATCTCGGATCTTGAGTGAGAATCACTCAATGGAAGGAAAAACACTTGATATTGAACGAGGTTTTTCGCGTGCAATTGGCTACCAATTTATTATCTTTGTTAAGGTCTCATCATCATACACCCTTAAACATGCATTCTAAACACATAATAAAGCGCATATGAAATAAAATAATAATGATATGCGGATGGATACTTTACATTGATCCTAGATCAAATCTCTCATTTTCTCTCTCCAAAGCTAGCACATGTATTTACTTCTACCCGTTACACTACACTTCTAAAGAAACCTCATGTACATTGAGGGGAATACGTGAGAAGAGAATACAAAGAGTATAGAGGTGATAAGGCTGGACACGCAGGTCCAATTAATAAATCAAATTTATTACAATTTCCAAAATATCCCACCACTAATATCCATCCGATATACATTATTCATGCATCGCAACCATGTATTCATACAAGCATGTTATCAATCAATCAAATCCAATTAATTAATCTGATAATTAGTGATCATCCAATGTTCAAACAACGATTTGATTTTTGCTCGAGTCAAACTCGTTTTGCGAATAAGTACTCAAAGTACGAATTCTTGAATTAAATTAAACTACATAATTAAATCCAATTTAATACGCATTTAATTCTAATTCACTATTTAATTCCAAATTAAATATTACACTTTTATTAACGAAACTTTTACGACTTAAATTCCAAATTTAATCGCAACGGGTCTCAAAGCCCGATTAACATCTAATGTTTATTTAATTAAAGTCCAATGGGCTTTTAATTAATTTCTATAAGGCGTGGACTTTTGGTCAACTCGGGTCAAACCGAAGAACCAAAATCCAATCCGGGAGTTACCCCATAAGCCTTTAAATTAATTTTGGCCCATTAGGCCCAATTAAATAATTAAGGTCCATTAAGTCATAATTGGACTTTATGGATGCGGTTTTAGGCCCAATTGGATCCAACCAAATTTGCCTAAACTCAACTTTGTTATAACAAAGCCCAAAAGCCCAATTACAACCTAACAAGCCCAATTTCCAAAATCAAGCCCAAATTAATTAACTTATAAAATTCCAAATTTCACAATTAATTAACCTAAGTGTAATACACAATCAATTACCCAATTAATATTTCTAAAACATCAATTAGCCTAATTAAACATGCACTTTAACAACCAAATAGTGTCCAACACAATTCAATTAAAATCAAACCCAATTTACATGCTTTCAAGTCTCGGCAATTAGGGGTTTTTCAATCCGATTCGGTTTCAATCCAATTGAATCCACAATCATCATTTCCCAAATCAATTCAATTCATCCAATGAATTAAAACAAAAAAAATCACAATGAATTTCATGTTCATTAAGATTCGGCCAAGCCACTTTAAAAGGGAAAAAATGTTCCAAATCAAAATTCAATCCAATTGAACTTCAAAACAACATTACCCAATTGTTTTAAGTCATCCAATGATCAAAAAACAAATTAATTCCAAGACATTAGGGTTCTTCCAATTTCGGTCATGCCTCCAATTTGGGGAAAATTGATCCAATCCAATTTTCTTGAAATTGATCACACACAATCTCAATTAAACATGTTTTAAGCATACTTAAACATCCAATTTAATTAAAACATGCTCAAACACATTTTACCCAATTTCAAGTTACATGTTCAACCTAAAGAATTGGGGAAAATTGATCATGCACAACTTCAATTAATCAACATACAAGCATACTTAATCAATCAATTCAACCAAATCATGCTTCAATTGATTTTACCCAATTGTCATGCCCAAAATTTGGGGAAAATTGAATCCAATCCATTTCATGAAATTGATCATGTACAACTTCAATTCATCAACATACAAGCATACTTAATCAATCAATCAACCAAATCATGCTTCAATTGATTATCCCCAATTTCAAACCCTAAAAGTTTCATGCTTGATAATAGCTCAAGATACCATTGTTGAGTTCTAATATATGTCCCAAGATCAACAAATCAAGCAAGAAAACGCATGAATACACAACATAGGAGGTGCGGAATATACTCACAATGGTCGGTTTTGATGCGAAGAAGAACACAAGCCATTTTCGTCCTCCATTGAGTTCGGCAGTAGCTCTCCTTGACAGTGGGCTGCACGATTTTGGTCCTCTATGAACCTCCAAGAATCGGCCATGCAAGACTCCATTGAAGCTCCAAGCTTCAAGCTTTCCAAGCTCACAAACTCACTTCCCTATCACCATAATATAACCCTAGGTGTGTGCTAGCACTTGTCTTCTTCCTTTTATCTCTTCTTGATTCGGCAAAAACCAGAAAAACAAGAAAGAAATCGGCTAGAACCGTGAGAAGAAGAAGAAGAAAATAGAGGGAAAAGAGAGGAGAAAGGTTTTCACGTGAAACCGTGAATGGGAGAGAGAGTATGTAAAAAGAAAAAGTAATTTTGGTTTCTATATTTTCCAAAAAAAAATAAACCATATACAACTTTTTCAATTTTAAAATACCAAAAGTCTAAAGCCAAAAGGTAAAAAGCTTTCAATCAACTTTTCACCCATCACTTCTACTTTTTTCTTTAAGTCACATCACATCACTTTAATAAAGTGACATGTTGTCAAGTCACATCACTCAAAGTGACAATTGATTTGACAATTGACGCGACTATTGATTTGACGCTTGATGTGACTTACGTGCCGCACTCGAATTCGAAATGCGAATGCGCTCGCAATCACTCTCGGGCTCGGGTTCGCTAATTCCAAATTAACGAATTTTCCGTCGCGTCGCAATTAAATGATTACGCCTAGCGAAATCACTATTCACGTCGCTAACGAATTAATTCTAAATTAATTCGTTCGCCCGAATTAAAATCTAATTTTAATTCTGCGTCGAAATCCAATTTCTTATAATATATCGAATATTATTTTTTTATCGATTAATTCCAAATTAATCGTTCTCTCTCTTTAATTATATTTTATCCCAGATAAAATATCTCCGCAATTAATCCCAGATTAATTTTCTCTCTCTAGAAATTAATCTTCTCTCTTTACTAATTAATCCCAGATTAATCAAAGTGCGAGTTATACATCATCGGTGAATCTTCAGGAAGCGACCCATGAGATCTCCGGATATGTTGGCAGTAATACGGTCGTCGGATTATCCAAACACGTAGTAGTACCTCGTACTACGTACGTTCATACCGATTTACAAGACAAGGTTGGCTTCTAGCAAAGCGCCATGCCTACCCAATTCTCCAGAAATATTCTTACAGGAATATATAGATCTGTATCAAGCGTAGTATACCGTAGTATTGTGTATATCGGCCCAGTATCGGATAGTCACGTGCCAGGGCTAGGGCTGGATAAGTGTCTACCCCGTCCGAAGCACATGTCGGATGTCTGGTAACTAGTCTCTATAATCGGATATACATGACCTTGTCATAATATCTCGATGGATGGCCAGCACTTAAGAGAACTAATACCGTATCCTGCGTGACATCATCTCCACTATAACTGAAGTGATACTTCCGTCTCGACATCACACCCAATACACTACGACTCTCTGATAAACCCAGAAGCGGTGTACGCAGAGCCGGTTAAAGCCCTGTACCACCAAGACCAAAGTCTACCGATTATCGCAAGTATTAGCGATGCAAGTCTCAGGTTAAGACTATACATACCTACCTTGATTTCTGCCTCCCATAGACACATAGTCATAATACCAATGGGATTCTGAGGGGTCTATCCAGAGCGAAGCTGTTTCCCGATTCTCCATCGGTGAAACACGACCTCCTATCGCACTTGCATAAGTATCCAATACTTAAATATATGAGGACTATGCCGGTGTGCCCTCACAACGCGCACAAGTGCAATACTAGCCTATTCCGCATTATCGATGTCCTGTCTCGATAACACTCCGGCTAGGGATATTTAATGATTAATCCTTCGTGGACTGATACTGTCTCATATCATCTCAATCCAGGAACTAATCATATGGACCTCTCTTCATTTATATATTTATGGTGATCTAATCACAAATGATGAGAGTGTAATTTCCTTGTCACATAGTTAATTTGTACAACAACACCGTGATCTGTACAAATAGTGACGCTATGGGTCATATTATCCAACAATCTGTTCTATGATACCGAGCATCGAAATGTGTTCGTAGCTCGCTTCGCAAAATTTCTAGAAGTAGAATTTTTTTCAGAAGGTGGTAATCAGAGACAAATTGAGCTTGATGAAGTCCAACCTGAAAACAACGAACCAACGGAGGAACCTGAAGTTTAAGTAGATGAAGGACCTTCAACATACACACTCCGTAGGTCTGAAAGGGTATCTAGACCTCCTGAACGCTTGTATTTGATACAAGAAAAGAGTCTGGATGTTCTCTTAGTTCAAGAGACTGATTCTTTCACCTATAGAGAATCGATGTTGGACATCGACTCCGTGAAATGGCAAAGTTCCATGAAATCCAAGTTAGACTCAATGCATGAGAATCAAGTTTGGGACTTGGTTCCGATTCCCGAAGGAATTGTTCCTATCGGTCGTAAATGGGTTTACAAGAGGAAGCGCGGGCCTGACGGTAAGGTTGAAGCTTACAAGGCCCGACTGGTTGCAAAAGGTTACACGCAGCGACCTGGCGTCGACTACGATGAAACTTTTTCACCAGTAGCAATGCTTAAGTCTATTCGGATTTTGCTTTCTATAGCTGCGTATCATGACTATGAGATTTGGCAAATGGATGTCAAAACGGCTTTTCTAAATGGATTTCTTGATGAAGAAATCTATATGGAACAGCCGGAAGGTTTTACGTCCAGCAAAAACTCGGGTATGGTATGTAAGCTTAAGAAGTCCATTTATGGACTTAAACAAGCTTCACGAAGTTGGAATCTTCGATTCGACGAGATTATTAGATCGTCTGGTTTTCTCAAGAATTCGGAAGAATCCTGTGTGTATCAGAAGGCCATTGGGAGCATGGTCATATTTTTAGTCCTATATGTTGATGACATCATAATCATTGGGAATGATTTAGGTATGTTACAAAGCGTCAAAGCGTACCTCTGTAAGAATTTCTCCATGAAGGACCTGTGAGAAGCTTCCTATGTTTTAGGGATAAAATTCTATAGAGATAGACAAAGGAGGCTGATTGGGTTATCCCAATCAACGTACATAGATAAGATCTTGGAACGATATAATTTTGGTAACTGTAAAACAAAAAACATACCATTCAGACATGGGATTCATCTTTCAAAGAAGATGAGTCCACAAACAGAAGATGAGAAGGTTAGAATGTCTAACCAACCTTATGCTTCGTGTTTGGGTAGCATAATGTATGTCATGTTATGTACGAGGCCTGATATCAATTTCGCTGTTAGCGTAACTAGTAGATATCAGTCCAATCCAGGTAATGACCATTGGATGGCCATTAAACATATCCTCAAGTATCTTAAAGGTACTAAGGATAAGTTAATTTATGGAGGAAATGAACTGCAAGTTGACAGGTATACGGATTCCGATTTCCAATCGGATCCCGATAATAGAAAGTCTACATCTGGATTCTTATTTACCCTTAACGGAGGTGCAGTTTCTTGGAAGAGTTCCAAACAGAGATCGACAGCAAATTCCACGACTGAGGCGGAATATATTGCAGCTTCTGAAGCTGCAAAAGAGGCTGTGTGGATAAAGAACTTTATCATAGAATTGGGAGTTGTCCCAAGTATCGGGGATACGATTCCGTTATACTGTGATAATACTGGAGCTATTGCGCAAGCAAAGGAAACGAGGGCGCATCAGAAGTCGAAGCATGTGGAACACAAGTACTGTTGGACAATTATTACCCAAAGCATCACTATTTGTACAGATCATGTTGTTGTTGTACAAATTAAATATGTAACAAATGAGATTGCTCTCTTATCATTTGTGATTAGATCACCAAGATGTATAAATGATAGGAGGTCCCTGTGATTTGTTCCTGGATTGAGATGATATGAGACAGTATCAGTCCACGAAGGATAAATAATTAAATATCCCTAGTCAGAGTATTATCGAGATTGGACATCGATAATGCGTAAAAGACTAGTATTACATTTGTGGGCATTTGTGAGGGCACAACGGTATAGTTCTCATATATTTGGGTATAGGATACTCATACAAGTGTAATAGGAGGTTGTGTTTTACCGATGGTACGGGAAACAGCTTCGCTCTGGATAGACCCCCTCGGAATTCCATTGGTAGTATGACTATGTGTCTATGGAAGTCCGAAATCAGGGTAGGTGTATTTGGTCTTAACTGAGACTTGCACCGCTAATACTTGCGACAATCAATATACTTTTGTTTTGGTCGTCCAGGGCTTTAACAGGTTCTGTGTACGCCGCTGCTGGGTATATTGAGAATCGTAGTGTGTTGGGTGTGATGCCAAGACGGAAGTATCACTCCAGTAATATGGAGATGATGGTCACGTAGGATACGGTACTAGTACTCTTATGTACTGTAGTCATCGGGATAAAATGAAAATGTCATGTTTATCCGATTATAGAGACTAGTTACCAGACATCCGACATGTGCTTCGTACGGGGCAGACACAATTCCAGCCCCAGGCCTAGCACGTGACATCCGATACTGGATCGACATACACAATACTACATATACTACACCTGATATAGATCGCTTATTCCTGTGAGCATGTTTCTGGAGAATTGGGTAGGCATGGCGCTTTGCTAGAAGCCAACCTTGTCTTGTAAATCAGTACAAATATAGTACGAGGTACTTACGTGTTTGGATAGTCCGAAGACCGAATTTACTGCCAACATATCCGGGGATCTCATGGGTCGCTTCCAGAAAATTCACCGATGACGTATGACTCGCACCTTAATTAATTTGGGATTAATTAGTAGAGAGAGAAAATTAATCTGGGATTAACTGTGGAGATATTTTATCTGGGATAAAATATCAATTAAAGAGAGATAACGATAAATTTGGAATTAATCGATAAAATAATATATTCGATATATTATACGAAATTGGATTTCGACGTGGAATTGAAATTAGATTTTAATTCGGACGAACGAGTTAATTTAGAATTAATTCGTTAGCGATGTGAATAGTGATTTCGCTAGGCATAATTATTTAATTACGTCGCAACGGAAAATTCGTTAATTTAGAATTAGCGAACTCGAGCCCGGGATTGTTTGCGAGCGCATTCGCATTTCGAATTCGAGTGCGGCACGCAAGTCAAATCAAGCATCAAATTGCTAGTCGCATCAAGCGTCAAATCATTAGTCACTTTGAGTGATGTGATAACTTGTCACTTTATTGATTGATTGATGTAAATAGTGATGTGAGTGGTTGGCAAGGATTTATTGCCATTTGACTTTTGGAAAGATTTTTGGTAAATCATTTTATTTGATTTTTGGAAAATGAATAAAGTGTATTTGATACACAAAATTTTTACCAACCAACACAACATACTCATCTCTCTCTCTTTCCTCATTGTTCACGGTTTGGAGCCAAAATGCTCTCTCTCTCTCTCTCTCACACGGTTTTGCACCTTCTGTTTCTCTTCTGTTTTCTGTCCAGAAATGCCGAGAAAGTGAAGGGGAAACCAATGGTGTTTTTGTGGCAAAAACATCAAGAGCTAGCACTCAAATGAGTACATACAAAGGTTATCAGGGAACTCACTTCATGAGCTTGGAATCACACCACAAAGCTTGGAGCTTTAAAGGACATCCATGGCCGAATTCAAATGACAATAAAACAGCCTACTGCCGAGCTTGGAGGAGGCAGAAAATGAGTTTTGTTCATCACCGCATCGACTCAACCGATCATTGTGAGTAATCCGCTCCTCCTTGAATGTATTCACTTTGTATTTTCATTGCTTAATATGATCTTGGGATGCTTAGACAATTCCAACAATGGTATCTATGAGCAAGGTTGAGCATGAAAATACATTAGGGTTAAAATTGGGTAAAATGATTTTGAGCATGATTTGGTTGAATTGTTTGATTAAGTGTTCTTAAATCAAGTTGAATTGAAGATTGATTGGATCAATTTCAAGAAATTGTGTTTGGAACAAATTTCCCCTAATTCCTTGGCTTGTCCGAATGGAAGAGTACCTTAAATGTCTTTGATTTTTGTTTTTTGATTCATTGGATGAGTTGGAATCATGTTGGGTAATGTTAATTTGGATTTAATTGGATTGAATTCGAAATTAATTTGAAAAATTCCCATTGCCGAGACTTTGAGCATGAATATTGGGTTTGATTTTTTTTTTATCAAAATGTGTTGGACACTAATTGATGTTGATAAGCATGATTAATTGTACAAATTTGTGTTTTGGAAATATTGATTTGGGTAATTAATTGTGTAATGCACTTTGAGTAATTAAATTTTGAAATTGGATTTTTTGTAATTTAATTATTTGGGCTTAAATTGAATTGGGCTTGACAGTTGTAAATGGGCTTATTGGGCTTGGTTGTACTAAGTTAGGTTTAGGGTAAATTGGTTGGATCCAATTGGGCCCAAAACCGCTTCCATAAAGCCCAAATGCGACTAATGGACCTTAATTATTTTAATTGGGCCTAATGGGCCTAAATTGATTTCTAGGCTTATGGGGTTATTCCTGATTGGGCTTTGGTTATTGGGTTTGACCCGAGTTGACCAAAAGTCCACGCCTTAAAGAAATTAATTAAAAGCCCATTGGACTTTAATTAAATTAATATTGGATATTAATCGGGCTTTGAGACCCGTAACGATTAAATTTGGAATTTAAGTCGTAAAGGTTCGTTAAATAAAGTGTAATATTTAATTTAGAATTAAATAGTGAATTAGTATTAAATACAAATTGAATTGGATTTAATTATGTAGTTTAATTTAATTCGAGAATTCGTACTTTGAGTACTTATTCGCAAAACGAGTTTGACTCGCACAAAATCAAATCGTTGTTTGAACATTGGATGGTCATTAATTATCAGATTAATTAATTTGATTAGATTTATTGATAACATGCTTATGTGAATACATGGTTGCGATGCATGAATAATGTATATCAGATGGATATTAGATGGGTGGGGCAATTTTAGAAATTGTTGTAATAAATTTGGAATTTATTAATTGGACCTGCGTGTCCAGCCTTATTACCTCCTTACTCTTTGTATTTCTCTTCTCACCTATTCCCCTCAATGTAAATGAGGTTTCTTTAGAAGTGTAGTGTAACGGGTAGAAGTAATATATGTGCTAGCGGGAGAGAGAAAGAGAGAGATTTGATCTAGGATCAATGTGTTAAGTATCCATCCGCATATCATTATTATTTATTTATACGCGCTTTATTATGTGTTTAGAATGCATGTTTAAGGGTGTATGATGATGAGACCTTAACAAAGATAATAAATTGGTTGCCAATTTGCACTCGAAAAACCCTCGCAAAATATTAAGCGTTTTTCCTTCCATTGAGTGATTCTTACTCAAGATCCGAGACTGGCATTGGCTTGTTGGCCAAAGTCAAGGCCTTTGTCCATCGAGGATGTGTTTGAATCACGAAGGCTTTGTTACATATTGGTGTCTTGTCCAAGTTGTGATTTGTTAGCCAAAGTCAAGATCACTTCTTGTCCATCGACATTGATTACGAAGCTTTCCATGGTCAATGGGTCGCGCTTGACTAGGATCACTAAGTTTGTTGTGCCAAAGCTAAGGCTTAGTGGATTCAGAGGAAAAAGGTTAGGCAATATATTAGATATATTGGCATATATATTGTATATATGTTTCGGACTTGGATGTCCCCCTACTGGATCTAGGAATTGGATTGGATCCAATTGATCTTAGAGATCTACCTAGTTAATTATCATACAATTTGTTGGCCAAAGTCAAGATTGTGTGACATTTAACGAGATCCTAGCCCACTAGGAAACACGGTTTCCCGAGTACTCGACAGAGGGTTAGAGGCTCGCCGAAAAATAGTAGGAGGCAAGAATTAAATTTGCAATATTCGTTTAATTACTTGCCATACGCGCTCAAATCAAATATCATTCGTCAAATAAATTAAATGTTAGTTGGACTAATATTTGATCGTTGTTTTAATAAATAGTTGGACTGTATTCAAACAATTTAAATTATAGTTGATCATATAGTTGGACTATAGTAATCATTATAATAAATAGTACATAAATCGTTGATTAAATAGTTAGACTATTAGAATCAAGATAAATTGAAAGATTGACATTTAAAAATGATCCTAGGGAAAATGTATTTAAATGGTTTAATTTTCAAATTGGGAATAAATTTCAGGATGGTCCTGGAAACTAATAAGTTACTTTATTTGATAAAATAACATATTAGGCCTAAGCCCGGAGTTGAGCAAATAGTAGAACATGATCTTTAGAAGATTCATGTGATGATAACTTTAGTACTTAATCCATTAAGCTTGCCAAATAGACTCCTTAATTTCTTTGTCAGAACTAAGGGTGAGATCCTTAAAGTATGATACTGAAATTGAAGGATCTTCATAGATCTTCATAGATCTTAGAAGTAAAATTACAATAATAACTCTTGGAGAGTTAATGACTACTCTCAAGGAGATAAAGTCAAAGTTTGCAATCAGGCAAGTAGCGCAAGGCGCACCAAACTTCGATATTCTTAGAAGGCCAAGGCTTGGCCAAAGGAATGCTGGAATGTTGAAAAGGGCAAAGGCAAAATCATTATAATCTTATGGGAAGATAAGTGACATATCCCAAAATGTCTGCTTAAAATTGTGGCAAACGGGATCGCGGAAGCGTGACTACCGTTGGACAAAGCAGACATGAAGGAATTGAAGACGGTGCAAGGCTCTGACTTCAAATATATTTGTCATAAATATGTTCACTACTAGTATTAAAATTGGATTTTAGATACTTAGTGTGACACGTAAATATATATTGATGTTCAGAATCTGCTATGAGCAGAATACTGACTTCAATTGAGATTTAATCTACAAATTGGAAATGGGACGAAAGTCGCTGTTTTAACCGTAGATACCTAGTTTAGGAACTACCTTTTGGGTGTGTACTTAAATTAGGAAACTGTTATAATGTAACTAGTTTGACTAGATACATTATCTCCATATCAGTGTTTATCCGTTGCGGATTTACCTTTATATTATAGAACACGAAAGTGTTTCATTATATAAAGATGATATTGAGATAAACACATTAGATGTGAATAACAGAATTTATATTTTGAATATAAATAATATCTCAAACATATAACATGACAAACAAATAGCTCAAACTGATTTGATCAGAAGTGACTTAATTGTGGCATTGTTGTCTGTGACATAATTAAACAAGACTCGTATATCCGCATTTTTGAAGAGTGGGTACTAGGACTTATTTGATTCTAATCAAATAAAGTCTACGAATCTAGTTTATTGGACAAAGTGCCTAAAACACCTTTACTTGGTAAAAGTGTAAATGCCACCGATCTGTTAGCCCTAGTTCATAGTGAAGCAAGTGGGCCCATATCTAGCTAGGCTAGAGGTGGATATGAATATTTCATGACTTTTACGGATGTGGCATCGCGTTATGGTTATGTATTTCTTTTGAAACAAAAATCTGAAACTTTTAAAGTTTCGACACGAAATAGACAAACAGATCGGCTAAAGTATTAAACCACCGTCACGGTAAAACCGTAATGGAAAATACTTAAGCAATAAGTTTCTCGTATATTTGAAAGAGTATAGTATTCTTTCAATGAGGATTCCTCCTGGAACACGTCAATTTGATGGTGTGTCCGAACGGATAAACCGAATTTTGTTAGACATGATAAGGTTAATCAAGAGTCGCTCTGAACTACCATTTCCTTCAACGGATATGTATTAACAGTGCAGAACTTATTTTGAATAAGGTTCCATAAAATCTGTTTGATAGATTTCATATTAGATATGAACAGGAAAGAAACTAGGTTTCTCATTCCTGAATATTTGGGTATGCTAGGCATATGTTTGGATGATACCAAACTAGAACCCAAATTGGATAAGTGCCAATTGTAGGATATCCTAGGGATACCAAAGTATAGTACTTATACATCTCACAAGAGAACAATGTAATTTTTGCTCACCATGCGGTTTTCCTAAGAGGAATACCCATATGTAGTGGTAAGTGGGAGGATAGTAAAACTCGATGAAAATCGGAGTAACACTATTCCTGGCACCGATTCCTTAATGGAACACAAATAGTTCATCAATGATGAAACTATACCAGTAATCTTCGAATACACAAGAACCACGTAAGTCGGAGAGAGTCCGAAGACAACCTGGGGTATGGGTTTCTGATCTCACCTCATAAAGATGTCAATCTTATTGAGAAACACCAACTGACTACGTATGAGGAAGTGATACAAGGTATCGACTCCCGATTATGGCAAAGTGCCATGAATCCGAAATGGATTCCATGTAAATCAACCAAGTTTGGATACTAGTTGATGTACCACAAGGCATTGTGCCTAATGGTACGATATAAGTCTTCAAGGAAGACATACATGGAAGGCAACATACCAACGTATGAAGCTAGGCTTGTAACGAAAAGGTATCGTTATCAACATTGTGTTGATTACAACGAAATCTTTTACTTGTTGCCACGGTAAATACATTTGGATAATGCTTGCTAATGCTGCATGTTTCATTTGTGAAATATGACAGCTTAACGGGAAAATCGCTTTCCTGAAAAGGAAACCTTTTGAAGGATGTTTACAACATCCTGTCGGTTTTGTCGTACCAAAACTAGCAAACAAGGTTTGCAGGTTATTCGATCCCTGTTTGTATTGAAGCAAGCATTAGGTTCTTGGAATTATCATTTTGATGTAATCATAATGGTATATGATTTAATTCAAAACGAAAATGATTCTTGTGTATATAAGGAGGTTAGTGGGAGCGCACTGACAATAAATGTCCTATATAATAATGATAATATGTCATTTCTTGGAAATGACATTCCCATAAAACTATCGGTGAAAGCTTGGCTTTCAGAAAACTCTTCGAGAATTCGTACATTGAAAAATATACGTTACTTGGTGTCTCATACGCTTTCAGCATATGAAATCACAATCGGGCCAACCCTAATGATGGTCACTGGATTGATATTAAGAACATCCATTAGTATCTTAGAGAACTAAGGACGCTGTCTTATACTATGGAGATGGATAACTTGAAGTGACTGGGATCACTGTAGCAAAGTTTCCTGACCGATAAAACGACTATAAGTCGTAACAACGATACTATACAGTTTGAAATAACGATACAGTGAGCTGGAAAACTTCATAGCAAGATACTGTTACCGAATAAACAACAAATGCGGGTTATTGCTGCAGCTGAGGCAGCAATAGAAGCTATTTAGGTCGACAATAAATCTAATCAGATTAGATATAGTTCTGTTAGCAGCTGAGCTAGGCTTCAGCGCAGGCTAAAGAATTAATGGTCTCATCAACGATCCAGATACATACTTCGATATTCATCTGATTTGTTCGGATTATACATCGTGGCGATGTGATGATCGAATAAATCGCATCAAATGATAATCATGCAAATCTGCTGACGAAAGCTTTTTTCAGCAATTTGAGCCAACCGCACATAGTTCGGGTGTAAGACACTCGAGTGACTGGCTATAGGCCAAGTGGGAGATTGTTGGACAATTATGACCCATAGCGTCACTGTTTGTACAGATCATGGTGTTGTTGTACAAATTAACTATGTGACAAAGGAGATTGCTCTATTATCATTTGTGATTAGATCACCAAGATGTATAAATGATAGGAGGTCCCTGTCATTTGTTCCTGGATTGAGAATGATATGAGACATTATCAGTCCACGAAGGATAAATCATTAAATATCCCTAGTCAGAGTATTATCGAGATTGGACATCGATAATGCGTAAAAGACTAGTATTACACTTGTGCGCGTTTGTGAGGGCACAACGACATAGTTCTCATATATTTGGGTATAAGATACTCATGCAAGTGTAATAGGAGGTTGTGTTTTACCGATGGTACGGGAAACAGCTTCGCTCTGGATAGACCCCCTCGGAATTCCATTGGTAGTATGACTATCTATCTATGGAAGTCCGAAATCAGGGTAGGTGTATTTGCTCTTAACCTGAGAATTGCACCGCTAATACTTGCGGCAATCAATATACTTTGGTTTTGGTCGTCCAGGGCTTTAACAGGTTCTGTGTATGCCTCTGCTGGGTATATTGAGAATCGTAGTGTGTTGGGTGTGATGTCAAGACGAAAGTATCACTCCAGTCATATGGAGATGATGGTCACGTACGATACGGTACTAGTACTCTTATGTACTGCTGTCATCGGGATAAAATGACAATGTCATGTTTATCCGATTATAGAGACTAGTTACCAGACATCCGACATGTGTTTCGTATGGGGTAGACACAATTCCAGCCCCAGGCCTAACACGTGACATCCGATACTGGATCGACATACACAATATTACGTATACTACGCCTGATATAGATCGCTTATTCCTGTAAGCATGTTTCTGGAGAATTGGGTAGGCATGGCGCTTTGCTAGAAGCCAACCTTGTCTTGTAAATCGGTACAAATGTAGTACGAGGTACTTACGTGTTCGGATAGTCCGACCATCGAATTTACTGCCAATATATCCGGGGATCTCATGGGTCGCTTCCCGAAGATTCACCGATGACGTATGACTCGCACTTTAATTAATCTGGGATTAATTAGTAGAGAGAGAAAATTAATCTGGGATTAATTGCAGAGATATTTTATCTGGGATAAAATATCAATTAAAGAGAGATAATGATTAATTTGGAATTAATCGATAAAATAATATATTCGATATATTATACGAAATTGGATTTCGACGCGGAATTGAAATTAGATTTTAATTCGGGCGAACAAGTTAATTTAGAATTAATTCGTTAGCGACGTAAATAGTGATTTCACTAGGCATAATTATTTAATTACGTCGCAACGAAAAATTCGTTAATTTAGAATTAGCGAACCCGAGTCCGGGATAGTTTGCGAGCGCATTCACATTTTGAATTCAAGTACGACACGCAAGTCAAATCAAGCGTCAAATCGCTAGTCACATCAAGCGTCAAATCATTAGTCACTTTGAGTGATGTGACAACTTGTCACTTTATTGATTGATTGATGTAAATAGTGATGTGAGTGGTTGGCAAGGATTTATTGCAATTTGAATTTTGGAAAGATTTTGGTAAATCATTTTATTTGATTTTTGGAAAATGAATAAAGTGTATTTGATACACAAAATTCTTACCAACCAACACAACATACTCATCTCTCTCTCTTTCCTCATTGTTCACGGTTTGGAGCCAAAATGATCTTTCTCTCTCTCACACGGTTTTGCACCTTCTGTTTCTCTTCTGTTTTCTGTCCAGAAATGCCGAGAAAGTGAAGGGGAAACCAATGGTGTTTTTGTGGCAAAAACATCAAGAGCTAGCACTCAAATGAGTACATACAAAGGTGATAGGGAACTCACTTCATGAGCTTGGAATCACACCACAAAGCTTAGAGCTTTAAAGGACATCCATGGTCGAATTCAAATGACAACAAAACAGCCCACTGTCGAGCTTGGAGGAGGCAGAAAATGAGTTTTGTTCATCACCGCATCGACTCAACCAATCATTGTGAGTATTCCGCACCTCCTTGAATGTATTCACTTTGTATTTTCATTGCTTGATATGATCTTGGGATTCTTAGACAATTCCAACAAGTACCACATCATTCGAGGGATTGTGTCACGAGGGGATATTTTCGTGTGCAAGGTACCGAGTGAAGATAATGTAGCAGACCCGCTGACGAATGCCATACCTCCGAAGTTGTTTGATAAACACGTGGAGTCTATCGATATTAAATACAATCGTTATTGGCACTAGAGCAAGTGGGAGTTTATGTTGGGGTTGGTGCTCACAGTGCCCATTCCCGGTTGTATTTCTTTATGAATACTTCTGTAAAACATTATTATTTTGAATAATATATGCAGTTTCTATAATATAATGTATCTTTTAATATGGTAAAGACGTAATGACCTTATAATGACTAGTCATGGTACAGTTGCAAAAGCGTCGCAACTGACATTGAGTTGTATCATGACGTTGTCATTCTCAGACAGTTCCTGGTCAAGGTTTACACTACTTGGTCAGTATAGTAAACCCGTTGAGACCGGTACATGTCGTATACTGGAATATATGATTCCAATGGTTTCTTAATGAACCATAAGTCTTGGAGACTAGTATAGACGTGTAGGTGTTTATAGCGGATAAACACTGAACGACTCACCAAAGATTCTTAATGGATGGTACACCAACGTCAATAAGAATCTTGTCGGGTTGAGTAGCACTTGTGATTCTTAGACTTGAGATGCCACTGTGGGCACATGAGACATCTTCTACACTTAGATGGCAGTCACGTCACCGATCTATTAAGATCATACCTCCGCCTGTTCGTTGGTTGTAGATAGATCCTCAGGGTGTCCTGTGCGTATCAAGATAGGATCCGTCAGTTCTGTGTATCAGAGCATAGGTAGTCCATATGATTAGCAATCAGATAAAACCATGGGCCCGTGGTACAGTTTAGAAGTCAGTTCTAAACATTCTTTTTGAGATTGCTAATAGAATAGTCAACTGGATAATCTCCATAGAGATTTGACGTTTACATCTATATCTCTGGGATATATCCGGATACCTGTGACAGAGGAATTATACATTTGCCATGACCTCGACCTGTATGATTCAGCGAGTTTATCCGTGATTGTCATAATTTACGGGTGGATAAATTATGGACACGAAATTGGATTTCGTGACGGATATGCCTGAATCTAGAGAGTTTCAATAATGAAATATACTCGTAGAGCACTAGAGAAACATTTATAAATAATATTGATTATTTATAAAGTCGTTTAAAGGTTAAAGGAAAAATACATATTTAGGGACCCGATAGTCATTTCCTTAATTATTGTGTATTTACATTTAATACTTGATTAATTTAAATACACATTAATTAGTAGTCAAATTGAGATATTTGACTAATATCATAAATGTATATATGTATTTAATATTTAATGTAAATATAATACATATATTTAATATATTTGTATTTAATTAATTATGTAATTGTTAAATGATTAAATTAATTAAAATATAAATATCTTAAGATTTAGATATTTGTTTTAATGGCTAAGTTGCCTTTGTTGACTTAATTAGAAATATCTTTAAAGTGTATTAGATATTTTAACAAGCTGATTAAATAAAATTCAAATGAAATTGAAATTAATATTTCTTGTTTTGGGTAAGGCCAAATTCGGCCAAGGCTAATTTGAAGCAAGTATATATTGTTTTGTTTCATTTAGGGTTTTATATACCAAATTCACTTTATCAAAACTCCATTAAAACAGAACAAAGAAGGTAGAGAGAAAAGAAAAGAAAATCAAAGAAAAGCTTGGAATTTAGTAAGTATTTCCAACCTTCCATTAGAGAGTAATTTGTTCCTCTTGTTGTGGGCAACATCTTGTGATGTTCTTGATTTTTTCTATTCTTTATTCTTTGTACTTTTGATGGATAAAAGTTTGATGAAGGTGTAATGCATGTATGATGTTGGAAGCTTGTAACTAGTGTAGTTATAAGCATTCTTTTCATAGTTTTAGAACTTTGTTGCTAATCTAGAGTTGTTGACCCACTCTTAAATGACCTAGATTTGATCAATAGTTGTTTCATTGTGTTGAGACTTTAATTGGATGGAAGAAACATGATTGAAGTAATTGATTTAACCAATTTGGTCTAATTTATCCAATTTGAAGAAATTGAAAAATTAGGGTTTAAGAGCTCATCCAAATTTGGGGATTTTCATTTATGTGGTGTATTTGAATGTGTATATGATGCATGTAAAATATTGGATTGATTGGATTTTGCCTTGATGAGTTTTGAACCATGAAAATGCAAAATGCACAACCCCCCCTGGAGGCTCTCGGCCAAGTGACTCAATTTTGGGTTTTTTGTTGCTTTTGGTGTTTTGACATTTAGGACATGCTAAGTTCATCTTAGAAATGATTTAGAATCATCCAAAATCGATTTTAACAATTTCGGACTAAAATGAACAAAATGCTAAGTGTAAGGGCAATTCGGTAAATTCACATAAATTTGATTTATTGAATTTTATTTCATAATTTTATTATTAGGTAATTAAATAAATATGTTTATTTAATTAATCCGAGAAAAAATTTTGAAATCGGAAAATTTGATTTTCCACCGTTTCCGCTGCATTACCGGATTTAGCCCCTAAACCCCTACACATGGTTAAGTCAAATCATATTCAGTCGATATATTTCAAACTCGATCTTGTGGATTTGATATCTCTAAGATATCGACTGCTTTGGTCAAAGACTTATATCCACAACTTTGAGTGTTCTTGGAACATCTCTAGTTTTTATTATCAAAGCTATCAGATTCCTTCTTGAAGCGCACATGACTTCATACGTTATTAGCTCAAAACCATCTATCATTTATTCATGTGACGTGGCTAGTCGAATGATGATATAATAGTGAATCACGAGTACTACTGTACAAGTCAACAAGCGATCTCAGGTCAGATGATATAACGACACTAATGTATTATTACAAAGATCAATAACCTTAAAAAAAATTATCATATGATCTTACGCTTCTATGGTCGAACTCGATATTTCATTCTACTAATGAAAATATCTATTATTTGTGTCCTTATGATATGAGACTCATCATCCATTCTATTAACATCAAATGTCAATTTAGGCGACACATAACAATATTAGTCAAGTGATATATTATTGTTCTGTATAATAATCACATTTTACCAAGAACTTAATTTGAGACTTATTCGTATAAATATCGTTGACTCTCATAATCACAAACGTCTTTTGTATTAATGATTTTCATTTGTCATAATGTCTCGAGATATACACATAAAGTATGGATGTAACGATATGTAGAAATTATATGTCTTTTATTAATAATTAATAAGTTGTATTATAAAATATTTCGCCTAAAACCATAACATTCATAACAGATTTTAGGACATACACTCTAACAGTTTTGAAGTTTTATATGCTATTAATTTCCTTCATGAATAATTTCTAAACACCCACCCAATTGAAAAGAGAACGATCAAATATTTAATTTAAAATAAAATAAAATAAAAAGAAAAGAAATTTAAGATTATCACGCAGCAAGTTAATTAGAATTAATTGCAAGCTTAAAAAACAGAGGCACAGGCATGCACACGTAAATAAAGCCCCATTGATGCCGTTCCTTGCTAAACCAAAACTCTTTTTTTCCTTCCTCTCACCGCACATGTCACATGAATTTAAAACTAATCATCATCACAGCACATGTTAACAAGTAGTGTTCATCAATCATTTCGATGTTTTTTTGTTTTTGTTTTTGTTGTTTGGTTTGTTTTGTTTTTTTGTTTTTGCAAAGTTGACTCATCACAATCACAGTTTCCTCCCAAAAAAAAAAAAACAAAAACAAAAAAACTAAGATAATAGTTGAAATGTTTAATTATCAGTCCTTGAACTTTCTTCTTAAGTTAGGATACATTTAGCCTTTGACTAATTACTTAGTTTTTGAGTGTCAACTAAATTGGTAAAATCTTTTGGGTTGAAAATAAGAGGTTTGAGATTCCAAATATCCGTTAGGAGGGGATTGAGTTGCTAATAAACTATTTTTTTAAAAAAAATAATAATAATAATTACGTACTCTCAAAAATTACACAAAAATTTATTGTTATTGGACATAATTTTATGAAAGAAATATTATTTTTTTATTTAAATTAGATAAGCAACATTTGAAAAAAAAAGAATATAACAAGTTACACGTTATTTTTGATTTTAAGTTACAAATTTCACGATAAATATAACAGAAACATTTTAGTAGGACTAAAGAAGTATTTACGCTCTTAAGTTATATGTTATATGTTACATGTTATTTTGGATTTTAATTTTCAAATTTCACTATAAATTTCATGAGTTTCAAACTAAATTTATCGTTGGAAAAGATCTATATTGATGGCAATAATTGTAATGATGCAGTTGTTACTGGCCGCGGTTTCGGAACCGCCGATTCCGCTTCCTCAAAAAGAGGAACTGGAATCGAATCGTGAAAGTGTGGTTCCGATTCCGGAACTGGAACCGGCAATTTTGGTTCTGATTCCGAACCGAAAATCTGTAAAAGATTAAAAAAAAATAGTTTTTAATTTTTTTTTTAAAAAAAAAATTAAAAGGGTTAATTTGAAAAAAAAAAGGTAAATTAAAGGGTTTGAACTTAAATTTTTTTTTTTTAAAATTAAGTTGCATATATTTCCTCTGGGGTCTGGAGGAATTAAAACACATGTAGTTCTCTTATCTTTTTATAAATAGAAATTGAGAGAATGGAATTGAGATTTATGAAATTATTGTTGAGAAAAAAATTGAGAGAAGAGGAGTATTTATAGGTAAAATATAAATAATTTAATTAAATTATAAAAATACTTTTTACCGTTGGAGGTAATAAATTACCTCCAACGGTCAAAATTAACAAGTGACCATTTACAGGCGAACCCCATAATCATCCAGTAACAGCCCCTGCTTTGGGGAGAGTGATCTGGGGCGTTATCAATAACAATGGCATAAAGCCCCACATGTGAGAAGATACCACGTTAGGAGAGGGGATTATAAGGAAGCCTTCAGCAAGGGACATGAGGATACCGAGGGCCATTTGAAGGATTGGTTCCAATGGGAGATGGGGATATAGGAGATGAGCATGTGAGGAGGTGCTCGAGATGATCAAGATATGGAGGTAGCGTCCCCGTTCACAAATGAGGTCTTAGAACTGGAGTTCCCGAGAAGGTTTTCCATGCCTGTAATGGACGTCTACAAGGGTAGTACAAACTCTATGTCCCATGATGAAAAATTCACTTTGCTTATGAAGATCAAAGGCAAGGTTAGGGAGGCGATATGTAAGGTATTCCCACTAGCTTTTGGGGGACCAGCCAGCTTATGGTTCAGGAACATAACATTAGATAGTATCAACAGCTTCTTTCAGTTGAGGAAGTCATTTGTGCGTCATTTCAAATGGACGTGCGCACCTAGAAAGACAATTGGGTCACTGAGGATGATGAAACAACGTGACAACAAGCCACTGAAGAGCTTTATCGATAGATGGCACAACTTTGTATTGGAAGTAAGGGCATATATATGAGTCCTCAAAAACGTTGGAGAGAATTAAACGAGCACTGAGGGTTGGAAGGTTGTAGTGTCACCTCATGATTCAGGAAGTGTTGGACTATGCAACAGTCTTGGAATAGACTATGAGGTTTGTGTTGCTATAGGAGGAAGAGAAGATAGCCCCAAGAAGTGCTGCTCAGGAAAAGAAAGAACCAAGGCAAGACATCCATCGTGATGGTAGCGATGGATGGAAAGGACCAGGCTCGAGGCAGCAAGAGTTCAGGCCCATGACTCGAGGTAACCCAGCAACCGAGATGAGGCCCTTAATCAAAGTGACGCATGTTATAAGGGGAACTGTTGGACAATTATGACCCATAGCATCACTATTTGTAATAAATATTGTGTTTTTGTACAAATTAATTATGTGACAAAAGGAAATTGCTATTTTATCATTATTGTAATTGGATTACTTGGATATATTTATTAATGATAAAAGTCTATATGCTTAAATCGGATTAATAAGATATGAGACAGTATTAATCCACGAACGATTTAATCATTAAATATCCCTAGTCGTAGTATTATCGAGACTGGACATCGATAATGCGGAATAGACTAGTATTGCACTTGTGCGCGTTATGGAAGCTTAACATCATAGTTCTCATATGTTTAAGTATTGGATACTTATGCAAGTGTGATAAGAGGTTCTGTAAGCCGTTGGATCGGGAACAGTTCACTCTGGATAGACCCACTCGGAATCTCATTGGTAGTATGACTATATGTCTATGGGAATCCGAATCAAGGTAGGTGTATGTGATCTTTAACCTGAGACTTACGTCGCTGGTACTTGCGACAATCAGTTTTCTTTGGTATTGGTCGTCCATAGCTTTAACAGGTTCTGTGTACGCCTGTACTGGGTTTACTAAGAATCGTAGTGTATTAGATGTGATGTCAAGATGAGAGTATCACTTCAGTCATATGAAGATGATGGTCACGCAGGATACGGTAATAGTACTCCTAAAAGCTGCAGCTATCGGGAAAGTATGACTAGGTCATGACTTTCCGATTACAGAGACTAGTTACTCGTGATCCGATATATGCTTCGTACGGGGCAGACACAGAGCCAGCCCTAGGCCTAGCATGTGACATCCGATACTGGATCATATTACGCATTACATTAGTATTACTACACCTGATACATATAATATTCCTCCGCAGATATTTCTGGAGAATTGGGTAGGCACGGTGCTTTTCTAGAAGCCAACCATGTCTTATAAATCGGTGAGAACATGGTACGGGGTACGCACCTGTCGGATAGTCCGACAACCGGATTTATTGCCAACATATTTAGGAATCTCTTGGGTCGCTTCCCAAAGATTCACCAATGACATTTGACTCAAATAGAATTAATCTGGGATTAATTAAGAGAGAGAAAATTAATATGGGATTAATTGCGGCAAGAATTAATTTGGGATTAAATTCGTACAGATTAGAGAACGCGATTAATTTCGAATTAATCGGTAAAATGAATTTAATAGTTAAATTGGTTTTCAATTTAAGTTATTTATTTGGGCTAAAATAATATATCAGATATATTAATTGAAATTGGATTCAATACGAAATTAAAATTGGATTTTAATACAAGCGAACAAATTAATTTGGAATTATTTTGTAAGGGACTTTCGTGATAATTTTGTGAGGCATTATTATTTAAATAAATTGGATTTAATTATTTAACGACGGAAAATTTGTTTATTCGGATTAAACGAACCTAGGCCCAAAGTCTAGTTGTGTGAGCCAACTTGAATTTTGAATTTAAAGTGGTGGGACCCACTTCACTTATATCAACTTGTCCAAAGTGTGATATGAATGGTTGGCAAAATTTATTGAAACCATTTTGCTTTTCACCAACCTTGTTTTGCTTTTTGGAAACCAATATACACACAACAACTTGGTTTTGGAAATACAAGTCAACAAAAACAAAACTTCTCTCTTTCTTCTTAGCTTGGCCGAACACTTGCTCTCTCCATTGGGAAAATTTTCTTCAATTTTCTTTCAATCTAGCACTTTAAAGAGTTGATTAAGGTGATAGGGACACTAACCCAAGAGTTTAGAACTCATCTTCAAGCTTGGAGCTTCTACATCCAAAGGAATTTTTAGAAAATCCTCAACCGATCAATGTAAGTTTTTTCCGCAACTTTATTCTTATTCACACACAAATCATCTTAGTAATCTTATGGCATGTGTAGGACACTAACATGAACGACCTACATGGCCCTCAATAGGCCTTTATCCCAGATAAACGATAGGTGTAAGATAAATGGTTGTTGATTGAGGCTGACCCCAGAAGATTTCTCGGTTGACAAAAGGGACACCAGTGCATATTGGTCTCATCACAATACGAGGGATAATGCCACCAAAACCTGCAGAGACCTGGAGGAGTAGGTTGAAGACTTGGTAGGTTCGGCTACCTCAAGGAATGCATCAATCATAAAGCCAATATGACGAGTCAACGCAAGGAACAAAGTCCCATGTTCACTATTGTTGGGGGGATACTGTTAGTAGGGGACTCCAATCGAGCCAGGAAATATTATTGCCGATCAACGGTCCCGAGGTGCTGACCACTGAGAGAGTCCCGAGGATTCATAAGTCTAGGTCGGTGCCGATAATGTTTATCGAGTATGACACTTAAGGTGTGATTTACCCTCCTAATGAGGTGCTGATAATCAAGGCTAATATTGGCGGGTCAAAGGTGGATATGATTTTGGTGGACTCGGGAATTACAGTGGATATCATATCCAAGGAGGCCCTTAATGGGCTATGAGTGAAGTTCACCACGCTAATTAAGAATTCAACTCTATTGTACGGGTTTTTGAGATCTACGGTTGTTTAAGTTGGTCGGGGGCAGCTAACAATGACTATTGGAACGGCCTCTCATACTCGGATTGTTATGATGAATTTCACTGTGGAAGATTGTATGAGTAGCTACCATGTGATTTTAGGGAGGCCTTCATGATGAAATCAAGGGCAGCTATGTCGAGCTATTACTTGAAATTGAAGTTCCCGACCCAGGAATAGGTCAGGGTAGTATGTGGAAGTCTGAAGGTGGTAATAAGTTATTTTGTAACTGTTAGTCTCTAAGACATGCCATAAGATCCTAAACATGATTATTATGTGTGAAAAATCAAGAAAAGTGGCGAAATCACTTACATTGATTTGGAGAATATTTCGAAATTTCTATGGATGAAGCTTCAAAATTATTATTTGTTCTTGGGTGAGTTTCCCTATCACCTCAAATGACTCCTCTAAGTGCTAGCTTTGATGAAATTTTGAAACAAAATTTCACACCATAAGAGAAGAGTTTCGGCAATGGAGGGAGAAGAAGAAGAGAGTGTGAGTTGTTTTCAAAAAAACTTGGTAGTTGTATGTTTAAGGCAATATAAAATTAAGCCAACTACTTCTATCAAAATTTGACCTTTGATGTAAGTCACGTGGTCCCACCACATTTAAATTCAAAATTTGGGTTGGCTTCCTAAACACACAACTTGACTTGGGCCCGGGTTTGTTTAATTCTGATTAAATGAATTTACCATTGCCACATAATTAAATCCAATTTAATTATTTAATTATGCCTCGCAAAAATTCTTACGATAGTCGCTTTCGAATTAATTCTAAATTAATTCGTTCGCCCGAATTAAGAACCAGTTTTAATTTCGTATTGAAATCTAATTTCAATTAATATATCCGATACATTATTTTAGCCTCAAATAAATAAATTAAATAGAAAAATCCAATTTAATTATTAAATTTATTTTATTGATTAATTCTAAATTAATCGCGTTCTCTCTTCTATATGAATTTAATCCCAGATTAATTCTTGCCGCAATTAATCTCAGATTAATTTTGTCTCTCATAATTAATCCCAGATTAATTCTATCTGAGTCAAATGTCATTGGTGAATCTTTGGGAAGCGACCCAAGAGATTCCGGGATATGTTGGTAGTAAAGATGGTTATCAGATTATCTGAACACATGAGTACCTTGTACCATGTTCTCACCGATTTACAAGACAAGGTTGGCTTCTAGCAAAGCACCGTGCCTACCCAATTCTCCATAAATATTCGACGAGGAATATCATCTGTATCAGGCGTAGTAATACCAATATTATATAATACGATCCAGTATCGGATGTCACATGCTAGGCCTAGGGCTGGCTCTGTGTTTGCCCCATACGAAGCATATATCGGATCCCGAGTAACTAATCTCTGTAATCGGGAAGTCATGACCTAGTCATACTATCCCGATAGCTGCAGCTTTTAACAGTACTAGTTCTGTATCCTATGTGACCATCATCTCCATATGACTGAAGTGATACTTCTATCTTGCCATCACATCCAATACACTACGATTCTCAGTAAACCCAATACAGGCGTACACAGAACCTATTAAAGCTCCAGACGACCAATACTAAAGTAAACTGATTGTCGCAAGTAATAGCGACGTAAGTCTCAGGTTAAAGATCACATACACCTACCCTGATTCGGATTCCCATAGACATATAGTCATACTACCAATGGGATTCCTAGTGGGTCTATCCAGAGGGAACTGTTCCCGGTCCAACGGCTAACAGATTCTCTTATTACACTTCCATAAGTATCCAATACCTAAATATATTAGAACTATGTCGTTAAGCTTCCATAACGCGCACAAATGTAATACTAGTTTATTCCGCATTATCAATGTCCAGTCTCGATAATACTTCGACTATGGAAATTTAATGATTAAACCGTTCGTGGATTAATATTGTCTCATATCTTATTAATCTGATTTATTTAATCATATGGACTTTTATCATTCATATATATTCAAGTAATCCAATTACAATAATGATAAAATAACAATTTCCTTTTGTCACATAATTAATTTGTACAAAAACACAATGTTCTTTACAAAAAGTGATGCTATAGGTCATAATTGTCCAACAATCTCCCACTTGGCCTATAGCCAATCACTCAGGTATCTAACACCTGAACTATGTACGTGTTGCTCAAACTTTTGTTGAGATATAGCCTTCATCAGCGGATCTACAATGTTATCATTTGATGTGATCTTTTCGATCTTCACATCGCCACGATGTATGATCTCACGAATCAGATGAAAACATCGAAGTACATGCTTGGATCGTTGATGAGACTGGGGTTCCTTAGCCTGTGCGATAGCCCCATTATTGTCACAATACAAAGGTATGGGCTCAGTTACTAACGGAACTACTCCTAATCCAATTAGGAATTTACGGATCCAAACTGCTTCTTTTACCGCCTTAGCTGCAGCAATATATTCCACTTCTGTTGTTGAATCGACAATAGTTTCTTGCTTGGAAGATTTCCAACTCACTGCTCCGTTGTTCAAATAAAATATGTACCATGATTGCGATTTACAGTCGTCTTTTTCGGTTGGCAAACTTGCAACGGTGAACCCAGTCACCTCAAGTTCTCCTTCCCCACAGACTAAGAAAACTTATTTAGTTCGTCTAAGATACTTAAGGTTGTTCTTTACAGCAATCCAGTGACCATCACCTGGATCGGCCTGATAGCGACTACACATGCTCAAAGGATATGAGACATCAGATCGCGTACATATCATGGCGTACATAATCGATCCGACTGCTGAAGCATAGAGGATCTGAATCATTGCATCTCTCTCATCTTGAGTTTAGGACACATATCATTTGATAGAGAGACACCATGTGACACCGGAAGCAGCCCCCTCTTGGACCGATCCATGTTGAATCTCTTCAACACTTTGTCAATGTACGAGCTCTGGGAGAGTGCTAGTAGCTTTCTAGATCTTTCTCGGTAGATCCTTATTCCTAGAATAAAGACTGCCTCTCCCAGGTCTTTCATGGAGAATTTTAATGAAAGCCAAGCTTTCACCTATTGTAGCATGGGAATATCATTTCCAAGAAGCAATACATCATCAACGTATAGGACAATGAATGTCAGTGAACTCCCACTAACCTTCTTATATACACAAGAATCATCTTCGTTTTGAATGAAACCATATTATTTTATGATCTCATCAAAACGTTGGTTCCAAGAACGTGATGTTTATTTTAATCCATAAATGGATCGGTTTAACTTGCAAACCTTATTTGCATGTATTGGTACGACAAAACCATCAGGTTGTTGCATATAAACATCCTCCAAAAGGTTTCCGTTAAGGAAAGTGGTTTTGACATCCATATGTCATATTTCATAATTGAAATATGTAGCAATATCAAGCATTATCCGAATAGATTTAATCATGGCAACGAGTGAAAAGGTTTCGTCGTAATCGACACCATGTCATTGACGATACCCTTTAGCTACAAGCCTAGCTTTGTACGTTTGTATGTTGCCTACCATGTCTGTCTTCTTTTTAAAGACCCATTTACAACCAATAGGCTTAATGCCTTCTGGTACATCAACCAGTGTCCAAACTTGGTTGGTATATATGGAATCCATTTCAGACTTCATGGCTTCTTGCCATAAGGCGGAGTCGATACCTTGTATCACTTCCTCATAAGTAGCCGGTTCATCTTCCTCAAAATGATTAATGTCTACATGAGGTGAGATCAGAAACCCTTACCTCTCAGGTTATTTTCTGACTCTCTCCGACTTACGCGGTTCTTGTGTATTAGAAGATTGTGGAACAGTCTCATCCCTGATGGACTGTTGGTGTTCCGTGAGGGGGTCGGTGCCAGGAATATTATCACTTCGATTTTCATCGAATTCTACTTTTCTCCCACGTACCACTGCATTCATGAATTCCTTTTCTAGGAAAACTGCATGAAGAGCAACAAATATTTTGTTCTCTTGTAGGATGTAGAAATAATATCCTTTCTTTTCCTTAGGATAACCTATAAATAGACACTTATCTGATTTGGGTTCTAGTTTGGTACTATCCAAACGTTTAACATATGCTCATCATCCCCAAATCTTCAGGAATAACAAACACGGTTTCTTTCCTGTCCATATCTCATATGGAGTCTGTTTAACAGACATTGACGGAACCTTATTAAAAATAAGTATTGCATCGTTTAATGCGTATCCCCAGAAGGAAATCGGTAGCTCTGTACGACTCATCATTGACCTTACCATGTCCAACAATGTTTGGTTTCTCCATTCGGACACACCGTTCAATTGAGGTGTTCCGGGAGGAGTCCACTGTGAAAGAATATCATATTCTTTCAAGTAATCTTGAAACTCATTGCTTAAGTATTCTCCACCACGATCCAATCGCAATGTTTTAATACTTTTGCCAGTCTGTTTTTTCTACTTCGTGTCGAAACTCTTTGAATTTCTCAAAAGTTTCCGACTTGTGTTTCATAAGATACACATAACCATAACGCGATGCATCATCCGTAAAGGTTATGAAGTATTCATATCCACCACTAGCCTGGCTAGACATGGGCCTGCATACGTCACTATGAACGGGGGCTAACAGCTCGGTAACACGTACATCTTTACCACTAAAAGGTGTTTTAGGCATTTTGCATAACAAACAAGATTCGCAGACATCATATGAATTAGGATCAAATCCGTCCAAGTATCCATTCTTCGAAAGTGTGGATATACGAGTTTTGTTAATGTGTCCCAGACGACAATGCCACAAATAAGTCTCATCCATTTTACTCAATTTGAGCCTTTTGTTTGTCATGTTATATGTTTGATATTTGTTTATATTCAAAATATAAAGACCATTATTCACATTTGATGTACATATCTCAATATCATCTTTATAAACAAAACACCCAGTGTTCCTGAATACAAAGGTTTACCTGCATCGGGTTAAACTAGATAAAGAGATAATATTCCTAGTCAAACTAGGTACAAAATAACAGTCTCCTAATGTAAGTACATGTCTTGAGGGCAGATTCAAAATATAGGTGCCAACGGCCAAAACAGTGACTTTCGTCCCATTTCCGACTCGCATGTCGATCTCCCCTGAAGCCAGTCTCCTGCTAATCTGAAGATCATGCACATCAGTACATATGTGAGTTACACATTCAGTATCAAAAATCCAATTTTTAAAACTGGTAGTAGACATGTTTATTTCAATAACAAACATACATGAAGCCGGAGCCTTGCCCGCCTTCGCTTCCTTCAAGTCCACCTTGAACTTATAGCAGTCACGCTTCCAGTGTCCCCGTTTGCCATAGTGTAGGTAGACATCTTGGGATTTTTCCTTTGTCTTCCTATAAGACTGTGATGATTGAGCCTTGCCCTTCTTCTTCTTCAGCTTCACACCCCTAGAAGTCTTCGGCCAAGCCTTGGCCTTCTTGGATGTCGAAGTAAGATGCGCCTCCCGCTTATTGAATTTCAGAAGCTCTGGCTCTGCCTCTTTCAGCATAGCCATTAACTCTCCAAGAGTTTTCTCTTGGTTCATCATATTATAGTTCATGACAAACCCGCCCCAGCAGTCGGGCAGAGACTGTAAGATCAAATCTATCGAAGTCTCAGCCTCGAAGGTAATATCCAGCTGACCCAGCTGTTCGATGTCAGAAATCATCTGTGACGCGTAGTGTTTGACAGATGTACCCTCTGACATATGAGAGCAAAAAAGCTTCTTCTACAAATCATACTTCTGAGATCTAAGATTAGATCTATGAAGATCCTTCAATTTCAACATCATCGTATAAGGATCCAATCCCTTATTCTGACGACGAAACTGAGGAGTTATTGCAGCAAGCATAATGGATTGAGCAGTAAATTTATCATCACGATGAGTATTCCAAAGCTCATGCGCTAATGGCTGCTCAAGTCCGGGCTCAGGCCCGAGAGGTATCTCTATTACATATAGTAACTTCTCAACTCCCAGGACTATCCTGAGGTTCATTTCCCAGTCTGGAAAATTTGCACCGTTAAAGACATTCTCACCCATGATTATGTCCCTAACGCTTATCTTTCCAGCCATTTTGATTGCTATAGTCCAACTATCCAATCAAATGTTTCAGGTACACTCAAATGCAATGGTTACTATAGTCCAACTATATAACCAACTACAAATGAAGTGGTGTTGAGTACAATCTAACTGTTCAAAGAAAATAATAAATAATAATATTAGTCCAACCAATATATATCATAACGAGAAATAATAATAAAGTGCGCATATTAGCAAGTATTAAACGAAATTACAAATTTAAGCCTCCCACTAATTTTCGACGAGCCTCTAACCCTCCATTGAGGACTCGGGAAACCTAGTTTCCTAGTGGGCTAGGATCCCGTTAAATAATACACAACCTTGACTTTGGCCAACAAGTTGTATAAAATTTAATTAGGTAGATCTCTAAGATCAATTGGATCCCATCCAATTCCTAGATCCAGTAGGTGGACATCCAAGTCCGAAACATATATCTAATATATTTCCTAACATGTTTCCTTTGAATCAACTAAGCCTTGGCTTTGGCTCAACAAGCTTAATGATTCCAATTAAGTGCGACCCATTGATAGTGGGAAAGCTTCGTAATCCATGTCGATGAACAAGAGTGACTTTGACTTTGGCCAACAAGTCACAACTGCCCAAGACATGCGATATTAACAAAGCTTTCATGGTTCAAACACAGCCGCGGTAGACTTGACTTTGGCCAAAAAATCAAAGCCAATCTTGGATCTTGAGAGAGAACCACCCAATGGAAGGAAACACTTAATATTAACTGCGAGGGCGTTTTCGTAATTGGCAACAAATTTATTATCTTTGATTGGTCTTATCATACACCCTTAAACATGCATTCTAAAAGCATAATAAGGCGCGATAAATATAATAATGATATATGGATGGATATTCAATTACATTTTGTTCCTAGAACAAATCTCTCTCCCGCTAGCACTTTACATTCTTCTATATACCCAATTACATAACACTATAAGAAACCTCATTAACATTGAGGGTAATTGGTGAGAAGAGAAATACAATGAGAATAAGAGGTGATAGGCTGGACGCGTAGGTCCAATTTCAAATAAATACCATATTTTCAACAATTTCCAAAATTGCCCTCACCCATCTAATATCCATCTGATATACATAATTCAAACAAATACATCCAAGCATTCACACATTGCATGTTTTCAATAAATGTAATCCAATTAATTAATTCTTCAATTAATGATCATCCAATGTTTATACAACGATTTGATTTGCGCGAGTCCAACTCGTTTAAGAATAAATACTCAAAGTAAGTATTCTTGAATTATATCGAACTACAATATTAAATCCAATTTAATTTGTATTCAATACTAATTCAATTTTAATTCCAAATTAAACAATTACACTTATTATATTATAATAATGCCTTTTTTTAAGACTTGGATTCCAAATCCAATCCAAATGGTCTCAAAGGCTCATTTAGCATCCAATGCCAATTCTATTAGGTCCAATGGGCTTTAATTAGTTCTTTAGGCATGGCCTTTTGGCCATTATGGATCAAGCCCATAATGCCTTGGCCCATTTAGGATTCACCATATGCCATAAATTAATTTTGGCCTATTAGGCCCAATTAGATTATTAAAGGCATAAAAGTCATATTTTGGACTTTTATGGAAATAGTTTAGGTCCAATTGGATCCAACCCAATTGTCCACAACCAAACTTGGCCTAATCAAGCCCATTAATCCAAATATAACCAAATTAGCCCAATTAGTATTTTAGGGACTAATTTACATTAATACAATATTTCAAATATTACATTAATCCAATTTAAGTGTAATTAACATAACTAATTAATTAATCTAACATTTCCAAAATATTAATTAATCTAATTAATCATGCTTATCATTCCAATTCATGTCCAACACAAATTGAAGCAAAATCAAGTCTCCAACAACATGCTTCTCACGGCAATGACAAGAAATTAACATCCAATTTGATTCCAATCCAATTAAATCAATATTCAACATATATTTCATGCCATTAACACATCCAAGTGTCAAATTTTTAAAAATCACCATGAGTAAATCTAGGGTTATATTCGGCCAACATAATGGAATTGGGGAAATTTGATCCAATCATTTTTTCAATAATCTAACAATGCACAACACCAAGTTATCATCATCTAACATCAACCAACAACTCAATTTTGAATTTTCATGCTCCAAGAAAAAATTCCTAATTAAAGCTTATGAACCCTAGTTTTCAAAATCATATTTAGCAAGGCTTTGATACCATTGTTAGTCTCTAAGACATGCCACAAGATCCTAAACATGATTATTATGTGTGAAAAATCAAGAAAAGTTACGGAATCACTTACATTGATTTGGAGAATATTTTGAAATTTCTATGGATGAAGCTCCAAGCTTGTTGTTTGTTCTTGGGTGAGTTTCCCTATCACCTCAAATGACTCCTCCAAGTGCTAGCTTTGATGAAATTTTGAAACAAAATTTCACACCATAAGAGAAGAGTTTCGGCAATGGAGGGAGAAGAAGAAAAGAGTGTGAGTTGTTTTAAAAAAAACTTGGTAGTTGTGTGTTTAAGACAATATTAAATTAAGCCAACTACTTCCATCAAAATTTGACCTTTGATGTAAGTCATGTGATCCCACCACATTTAAATTCAAAATTTGGGTTGGCTTTCTCAAGACACAACTTGACTTGGGCCCGGGTTCGTTTAATTCCGATTAAAAAAATTTTTCGTCGCTACATAATTAAATCCAATTTAATTAAATAATTATGCCTCACAAAATTATTACGTTAGTCGCTTTCGAATTAATTATAAATTAATTTTTTCGCCCAAATTAAAATCCAATTTCAATTAATATATCTGATATATTATTTTAGCCCCAAATAAATAAATTAAATAGAAAAATCCAATTTAATTATTAAATTTAGTTTATCGATTAATTCTAAATTAATCGCGTTATCTCTTCTATATGAATTTAATCCTAGATTAATTCTTGCCGCAATTAATCTTAGATTAATTTTCGCTCTCATAATTAATCCTAGATTAATTCTATCTAAGTCAAATGTCATTGGTAAATCTTTGGGAAGTGACCCAAGATATTCCTGGATATGTTGGTAGTAAATATGGTTATCGGACTATTCGAACATATGCATACCCTGTACCATGTTCTCACTGATTTACAAGATATGGTTGGCTTCTAGCAAATCACCATGCCTACCCAATTCTCCAGAAATATTCGCCGAGGAATATCATTTGTATCAGATGTAGTAATACTAATATTATTTAATGCATATTACGATCCAGTATCGGATGTCACATGCTAGACCTGAGGTTGGAATTGTGTCTACCTCGTACGAAGCATATATCGGATCACTAGCAATTAGTCTCTGTAATCGGATAATCATTACCTAGTCATACTATCCTGATAGCTGCAGCTTTTAAGAGTACTAGTTTCGTATCCTGTGTGACCATCATCTCCATATGACTGAAGTGATACTCTCATCTTGACATCATATCCAATACACTATGATTCTCAGTAAACCCAATATAGGCATACACAGAACCTGTTAAAGCTCCAGACGACCAATACTAAAGTAAACTGATTGTCGCAAGTAATAGCGACGTAAGTCTCAGGTTAAAGATCACATACACCTACCCTGATTCGGATTCCCATAGACACATAGTCATACTACCAATGAGATTCTGAGTGGGTCTATCCAGAGCGAACTGTTCTCGGTCTAACGGCTAACAGAACCTCTTATTACACTTGCATAAGTATCCAATACCTAAATATATGAGAATTATACCGTTAAGCTTCCATAACGTGCACAAATGTAATACTAGTCTATTCCGCATTATCAATGTCCAGTCTCGATAATACTTCGACTAGGAATATTTAATGATTAAACCGTTCGTGGATTAATACTGTCTCATATCTTATTAATCCGATTTAATCATATGGACTTTTATCATTAATATATATCCAAGTAATCCAATTACAATAATGATAAAATAGCAATTTCCTTTTGTCATATAGTTAATTTGTACAAAAACACAATGTTCTTTACAGATAGTGATGTTATGAGTCATAATTGCCAACAGTAGCGACATCTATGAAACCATGTGTATTGATGATATTACAGGGCAAAATAGGAAGGAAATAGAAGATGATTTGATTGATGTAGAGTCAGCTTACCCTCGACCTAAGGACCCCACAGAGTATGAAGGAGTGGGAGATGATCTAGAGTCAGTAGAGCTCTATGGCTTGGAGAAAATAGTCAAGGTTGGGGTTAGGTTGGAACAAAGTTTGAAGATAGAGCTCATTGAATTCCTGAAAGAATATATGGATGTCTTCGTATGGAGCCATAAAGACATGATTGGGATAGACCCTCAGTTCATTAGTCATCGCATGTCAATAGACTATACCCATAAAGAAGTGAAGCCGACGAGGAAACCATGAGCGGTATGAGGCTATCCACATAGAGGTAGATAAATTGATGCTAGTTGGGTTTATTAAGGAAATTAAATACCCAAAGTGGGTATCAAATGTGGTCTTGGTCAAGAAGGCCAACGGCAAGTGGAGAATGTGTGTGGACTTCTCCGATTTGAAATAGGTAATGAGTTTCGTACGAGCATTGTATGTGTAAGTTAGCAATATGTATATGTTGTTGAATGATGTGATCTTTGATGTATCGATTGTTGTGTGTGCTTCGTGGTTTGTTGCTTGATGTTTATAAATATATTTAATGTATGTATGTGCATGATAGACCCCGTGTTATGTATAGATCATGTATACTTATGTGAAATGAATGGATGATTTGAAACCGATGAGAATATCAGAGGTTATAATGCGTGTTTGCTAAGTTGTATTGTTATGTACATATATGTATAAGAATTATGAAATTGTATTTGCATGTATATAAGAGAAGTATGTTAAGTTCTGTGTGAATGCAAATGAACCCCAAGTGTTAAGTTATTGTAAGGTCATAATGGTTAAAGAAAATTTATTTTAGTATTGAAGATCGTTTGTAACCAAATAGAAGAAATTTTATTTGATGTTTCAATGATGTTTATTCGTGATAAAATTATAATATATGATTGTATATTTCATGTGATTAAAATGGATTTTATGTTAAATGATGCGCTCGGTGATATTTAGATTCTTGTCTTGCATGTTTTGAATGTTTTAGCTTTTAGATTGACACATGTATATGTAAATAGATTTGAGTATTTCATATGTAATAGAAAAACGGTTTGTTAAAAGTTGATAAAGCTAAATTTGTAACTTGGTAATGTTGAAAAGTTCCTAGTATGCTTGACTTTATGTTTTTTTTTTGTTGCATGAGCATGGTTACTTACTGAATTTTATAGCTCACACCAAACCAGTTTGTAATTTTCCAGGTTAGCTCCTGACAGGTTAACCATGTTAGCTTTGGAAGTCATGCTCGAGACATGGATCACCCAAGCAACGGTCACCCTCGCAAGTGTCCTGGGAGAAGTTTTATAAGCTTAAGATATTTGATTTATTATTTTATTTATCGTGATGAGCACATCATTTGTATTAAGTAAATTATTTGATTACTTATAATATTGTAGGCACAAAGCCCTTGAGTGTTGATAGATGACATGGGCACATAGCCCTCAAGTGATGATTTTGATGTGTTGGTGTGGACATGAGGTTTATTTTGGTATAAGATGTTTATTTCAAGTCCATTTTGATGCTAGACTGAGATTCAGGTTGTCCAGTTTTAGGATACATCATGCCACATTTTTCATCGTGCCTCTGGTGGGGTGTTACAGTTGTGGTATCAAAGCCAATGTTTAATTGTCGGTGACTGCAACTACATGGTATCTGATCGTCTGAGTAAGTTTTCTGCTACGTACAGACTATATAGATCTTATGTTTGAAATTTGATTCAATTTCTTGTATATGGTGGTGTGCAATGGTTTGATTAATATGAGTGATTTGGATTATCTGTATATATGTTCGTATACTACGAATATATATATATATATATATATGTATAGATATACTAAGTAAGTAATGTGAATTCAATGTTATCTGAGGTATAAGTAATTCTATGATGTTGATAGTCTGAATTTTGAACTGATATTTTAAACCATGTTTTGAAAACTTGGTATTTGATTTTTGACATAAAAGTATTTTGAAAAAAAAAATGAAAGGAAAGAAAGAAGAAAAATGTTTTTGGATATTTTTATTTTGATTATAAAGGATAAAGAAATATTTCCGCCTCGACGCTTTACTCACGTTTTCATGTTTTAAGATTTATCGATATTTTTCCGTTGAGGTGCTTGATAATATGTTTCCGTCTTGGCGCTCGAATATGATTTTGATATTTTTAAACTATAAAACTTTATTTCCATCGAGACGCTTGATAATCTGTTTCCGTTACGGTGCTTGATGATTTTATGTTCTTGACCCTCTTTGGCGCTTGTATATGATTCGTTCCGGCTTGGCCAGGGCACTTGTTATGGGGTCGAGACCATCAGAAAAAGGTTTGCCCACTCACTGTCGACATGGTCCGTACACTGTCTGGTCTATGCGCGTGACTGAACAGTGGACGCTCGATATGTATTTTGAAAAATTTGCATCAAAGATTTATTTTTGATTTACACATATTTATGTTTTGGGGGGAATAATGATTTCAAAAGAATTACATTCTGAATTTGATGCATTTCGATATTTTTTATGATAATATACGATATGATTTGTTTCCGTCACGGCGCCTGTATATGGGTTCTACAGTCTTATAATTTTACATGATATGTTTCCATCGTGGCACTTGTATAGGGGTTTGTCCAACTACAATGGGCCGACCCGACCCTATGTCAACAGGGGATCGTTTCATTCATTCTCCGATCTGTGCGCGCAATTTGGCCATTGGGTGCTTGTTATGTTTCGTCTAGTTGCGTTAGGCTGGATGCTCGATATGGATTTACATTGATGGATTTTGAAACTGATTTTGTTTACAATAAAATAGTTTTCTAATGTATTTTCGAGATGGTTTTTGAAAAAGATCATTTTATGTTTTCCATTTAATGATGATAGAGATTAACAGATTTTAGACTATCAACATCATAAGAGTATTATCGGTGCGTCACTTCTGGTTGTGACAATAGATGTATTTATTTGTATAAAAGTTTATGTTTGTTACGAGAAAACGTATGTAAGTTTATAGTTACTCATGAATCTTTTAAGTATTGTAATGATGATGTATGTCATGTTGTCAGCCATATAAGTTGTATGTGCGATGGGATATATACATACATAAATTTTGATATTGATGTCGTTTACATGTAAGATATAGAATTATATGAATATGAAATAGATAATATGAAATTCGTGTTAAGTTTCTATTTTGATACTGTATTGGATTTCCTGTAAAGAACTTGTGCTATGTTCTTCATTTCGTATGATGTATATGATTGGTTGTAAAGAATCCATGTTCGACTCTCTTTATATGTTGATGAAAGAGTGTGAATTGAAATGACAAGTTTGATGTGATATTGGTATGAAATGTTTGATACGACTTATTTTACTTGAAATAGTAAGGTTTCTATTGATGTATGAAATACGTAATTTATAGTAATGTGTAAAGTAAGAGGATTCCCGAATACGGATAAAATCAAAGCTCTCAGAGAGTACTACAAGTTGGCAATGTCGATTTTGAGGAATGGAACTTGGTTTTGCTGGAATCGAGAGAGAAAGATTCGGATGAATAGTGACCCATGGTAAACAGTAGCTCTGATCGGAATTTCGTTCGTGAGATCGTTTGGAGTTCGTATATGCCCTTAAAATCTCGGTAAGACCACCCGGTAAAAATCCGCAAATTTCAAATTTTCCGCTAAATATTCGGATGTATCCAATAGTTTCTTAGAATAACATATTGATATAAATTGAATTGTTTGAGCATAAGTATATTGAATTTATGCATTTGGTAGAATCTGAGTGATAACGGAACGAGTTTGGTCGATCCGATATAATATACAAGTTTATGATAAACGTTGGTTTTTGTATATAATGATTTGTTTTGATTTTAACGATAGTTATGAGTTATATATGATATTACAAACATGATTGGATAAATTCGGGTAGGTTCGAAGGGTTCAGGACCCTTCCGCAACAGTAACGAAAATTGTTTCGGAAGATTTTCTAAAAATACGTAAACCGAGAATTTAAGTTAATTGATGAATTGGGTTAGTTTATAATGATGTTTTAAGATTACTGATACTGAAAGTATTGAAATCAGACTTTATTTGGTTGTTTTGGAAAGATCCAAAATTTTGTCATAGTATAGTCGAGAACTCCATAAGTCATGATTCTGACGGCGTTTCGCCATTGGACAGATTTGACATATATGACTAGGACTTGGAGTGCTCGCGAAGCAAGGTCAGTAACTCATGCGATGAGAGCTTAATTGGTGAATTCTTGTTTTGAATATACATATATATATATATATATAGATGTTTGGTATGTTAGGTTAAAAAGAAGATAGTGATTGGTGGTAAACACACACGTAACGCTAGCGCACGTATCACTCAAGTAGTATAAAATATATCGATCCCACGAGGACTTAATACCTAAGCTATCAATTTATGAAGCTAAATGTCTACGAGTATCTAATTGATTTGATTGTTGGTTGGAATGTGATTTTAACTAAGAACAATAATTAAAACAACGCGGAAGTAAATTCTAAAAAGTAATCAATATTATGAAACTATCTAGGGTTGTGAATCCTTCCAATATTATTCTAAAGATGAAGTGATTATCTTACGTTTGTGCAATATATCGGTTTATTAACCTGGAAGACGAGAATATGCAAAAGCCTCTGTCGATGGTCAGATACAAACACCTAAAGTAACCCAATTAACTATATGTCTATGTTAACCAAGTTTCTTGAATTCATTAAGTTCAAGTTCCAATTATGGCTACCCACGCCCGACAGGTATTTGTCTATCCTGTAAGGAAATCTCTAAGGTGAATGTGAGATCGTGAGCTATTGAGTCTAAGGCTAAAACATAAAATCCCTTTGTCAAGGTCATTTTAAGTTTACCAAATCAATCTTATTAGTGGCCAGTTAATAAGAAGCATTAAGATTAAGACTCAATAAATAAACCTATATATCACAAAAGACACAAAATAACCAACTTATAAGCCTATGATATTGGAATTCATCACAACCCTAGATAAGGTATTTAATTACAACACATATCTAGGATTACTAAAGACATAAATAAATAAAATTTTATAAAACAAATTTGAAAATTAAAAAGGTAAAGATTACAACAATGAAATAAAATACTGAGGTTTGGGGATCCACTTTTATTATTTCAAATCTAGAAATCTCTTTTATTATAATATATAAATTTGCGTTATATTACCAACCGACCATATATGTGGTATCTTGATTAAGTCAGATTTTTAATTAATTCCAACAGACTATAAAAGCGGTATCCAATTAAGTCAGGTTAAAATTAATTTAATTAAGTCCAACTGACCAATAAGGCGGTATCCAATTAAGTCAGGTTTTAAAATAATTTATATATTATAAATTAAGGAGATTAATCTAAATTATTATAATAAAAGTTTCACCTTCACCCTAGCAGAAAAAAGTTACCTACTCATGCTTTTAAATAAAACAAAGAAAGATTTATTGCTTAAAATAAAAATTAAATACAAGAAAACTGAAATTAAAACAACAAGATACTCTCTTCTTAGTATTCTAAGGAAATTCCCCAGAAGAAAGTATGAAGAATTCAAATGAAATCAGCCTCTATTTATAGGTTCCAAAATCGATGCGCGTCACGACACGTAGAGCTTTTACATCGCGACACGTGCTACATGAATTGACGGCTATCGGAAGACTCCATTATTCGCTCGGCGTCGCGACGCGTTGAGGGTTGGCATCGCGACGGTGACGTCAAGACGCATGTCGGCAGATTGAATTATTATGCTGACACCATGATGACGCGATGATGACGCACGTGATGACGTGGTGATGACGTGTGTCGGCAACTTAATAATTGAGGTGTGTCGTGACGCAGAAGGCTTACGTGGTGCGATGGGTAAATAGTTAATTTCCCATTTTGCCCCTTTTCATCCGTTTTTCATCGTTTTAGCCCCGATTTGACTCTAGGAAGTCTAGAAATCTTATTTATCTACAAAATAACATAAAACACATCAAAATATTCACAAAACTCGAGAAATTATAAAAAATATTAAGTAAAAGGGGTGGCAAATATTGATATATTTTCCGCTAATCACACCCTCAAACCTAACATTTTGCTAGTCCTCAAGAAAAACAAATAAAATAAAATGCAATAATAAAAATAAAATTCAACTAAGCCACTTTCAAAGGGATCACGGTTGCATTTAGCGTATGCAACAAGCCTTTAAACCCTTAGGTGTCCCTAGTGGACGAGTTGTAGTCTCTTGAGGGCTTACATCGACGATACCCACAAACGTCAATCAAATGTACAATCAAACACATAAAACAAGTCAGTGACTAAATAGGTGAAATTCTTATCCAAGTTAATAGTTGTTTTCTTTCTTTCTAAATTACCAAATAAGTAAATTCTCAGATTATTTTTATCATTCTCTATATACAAAACCATTAAGGTATTAATCAAATCATTGTGCCCACAATATTCATAAGTGTAGTTGAAAAGAAAGTAATATTTTTATCCTAAAGTTATATCAGAATTCTCACCTTTTTGGCAATGGATTTATATATATATATATATATATAACATCTTCAATCCTTGTAGCGAGCTTTGGGCCAATGACTCCCAAACTAGTTGGCTTTAGAGAACTAGGTGGTAAAACACCCATATGGACTTAATTACTCAGATCTCAGATGTTAAAAGTTCTATCGTTTCACGCGAACAATCACTGCTTACTGAGGCAAGACGTCTGGTTACTAAGTAAAAGCATGGTTAATTATTTATATACATAATTTTTTTATTCCATCGCATTCAGATGCTTCCTCCAATAAACTAGAGCACTGAATATTACAAACTTTTCACTTACGACCAATGTCCATATGTTACCATACATGTTGATAATACCTTTCAAATGAGCATATGAAGTTTAAATTTAAGTCAATATTATAGAGAATTCACGAATTTAAATAATTCAAAATGAAATAAATAAAAATTAACTTGTTACGAATTAAGCTGAGATACGTCTCAGGAGTGGAAATTCCTTACACAGCTATCTCAAAACACAATTCCACCTGGTTAGTCAAGTTAAAAACATAAAAAAAATAAAAAAATTTGACTAAAAAAACAAACAAAAACAACACAACGAAAAATAAAAACAAGATACTGGTCAACTATTCCCCACCCCCAAACCTAATTGAGACATTGTCCCCAATGTCTAAAAAGAAGAAGAAAAGTTTAGAAGACAGTACCTGGTTAGCGTGGAATTCTACATCTAAAAAGAAAACTAAAGGTTAAGATCCAGATTTATCCGAAGCTTCTTACCACAATCATTATCAGACCAATTTATCTTGGAAATGATAGGGTCAATTTTTGGTTCGAAGGCTAATAGTTGGTCAATTAAATCATTGGCTGTTCTGGTAGTGAAGATGATATCTTTTACGGGTTTTGAAAGGAACCCATTTCTACGGGCATCTTCAAGAAACATAAAAAAATTCAAAAAAAAAACCATCTACATTAAATAGTCCAATTAGTTTCTGGTGTATGTTCAAGTTCGCCCAAGATAGCACTGTAAAAATTTCATCCATCGTGCCTAAGCCATCTGGCAAAACAATAAAAGCATCAACACGATTAATCATTTCAACAAGTCATTCAAACATACCTGGCACGATGCATTCCTCTCCTTTTGATTGTTCGATAAGATTCGCCTATGCAAATGGTTTTAGGATGATTCCCAAAACTTGACTGTTAATGTCCTAGACATGTCCAATGATCTCTAAACATGATATAAGTGTGAATAATTCAAGTGGAGTTGTGGAAATACTCACATGGAACAGATGAGAAATTTCAAAACTTTCTTTGTTGTAGAAGCTCGAAGCTTTGTGAATGAGTTCCAAACTCTTGGGTGAGTTTCCCTATCACCTTAAAATGACTCCCAACGCTAGCTTTGATCAAAAAATTGAAGCAAAATCTCACCTCCAAGAAGCAAGAAATTCAGCCAAGAGAGGGAAGAGAGAAGATGAGTGAATAGTTTTGTTTTCCAAAAACAATTAATTTCAAAAACTTGTCAAGTTGTTGTGTTAAAGATTTGCATTAAATGAGCTCAACTACTTCCATCAACTTGTGACAAGTGATGTATATAAAGTGGGTCCCACCACTTTAAATTAAAATTTGAGTTGGCTCACACAACTTGACTTGGACCCGGTTCCGTCGCGACGTAATTAAATCCAATTTAATTAAATAATAATGCCTAGCAAAATTATTATGAAAGTCGCTTACGAATTAATTCCAAATTAATTCTTTCGCCCGAACTAAAATCAATTTTAATTCCACGTTGAAATCCAATTTCAATTAATATATTCAATATATTATTTTAGCCCAATAAATAAATTAAATAGTAAAATCCAATTTAACTATTAAATTTACTTTGCCGATTAATTCCAAATTAATCGCGTTCTCTCTTCTAGACGAATTTAATCCAGATAAAATTCTTGCCGCAATTAATCCCAGATTAATTCTTTCTCTCATAATTAATCCCAGATTAATTTTGTTCGAGTCAAATATCATCGGTGAATCTTTGGGAAGTGACCCAAGAGATCCCTGGATATGTTGGTAGTAAATACGATTGTCGGACTATCCGACATGTGCGTACCCGGTACCACGTTCTCACCGATTTACAAGACATGGTTGGCTTCTAGCAAAGCATCGTGCCTACCCAATTCTCCAGAAATATATTCAACATGGAATATATATAATCTGTTTCAGGCGTAGTATACAATGTATTGCGTAATACGATCCAGTATCGGATGTCACATGATAGGCCTAGGGCTGGAATTGTGTCTGCCCCGTACGAAGCATATATCAGATAACTAGCAACTAGTCTCTGTAATCGGATAATCATGACCTAATCATACTATCCCGATAGCTGCAGCATTTAAGAGTACTAGTTCTGTATCTCTGCGTGATCATCGTCTCCATATGACTGAAGTGATACTTACATCTTGACATCACACCCAATACACTACGATTCTTTGTATACCCAGAAGAGGCGTACACAGAACCTGTTAAAGCTCCGGACGACCAAAACCAAAGTATACAGATTATCGCAAGTATTAGCGATGCAAGTCTCAGGTTAATACCACATACACCTACCCTGATTCGGATTCCCATAGACGCATAGTCATACTACCAATGGAACTTCGAGGGGTCTATCCAGAGTGAAGCTGTTCCCGGTCCAACGACTAACAGAACCTCCTATCACACTTGCATAAGTATCCAATACTTAAATATATGAGAACTATGTCGTTAAGCTTCCATAACGGGCATAAGTGTAATACTAGCCTATTCTGCATTATCGATGCCCAGTCTCGATAATACTACGACTAAGGATATTTAATGATTAAACGTTTCGTGGATTAATACTGTCTCATATCTTATTAATCCGGTACTAATCATATGGACTTTTATCATTTATATATCCAAGTAATCCAATTACAAAATGATAAAAGAGCAATTTCCTTTGTCACATAGTTAATTTGCACAAAAATACCATGTCTTTTACAAATAATGATGCTATGGGTCATAATTATCCAACAATCTCCCACTTGGCCTATAGCCAATCACTCAAGTGTCCAACACCTGAACTATGTACGGGTCACTCATGTTTATGCTGAGATATCGCTTTCGCCAGCGGATATGCAAGGTTATCATCTGAAACGATCTTTTCGATCCTGACATCACCACGATGTATGATCTCACGAATCAGATGAAACCATCAAAGTACATACTTGGATCATTGATGAGACCGTGATTCCTTAGCCTCTGCTGTATCCCAGCTCAGAACTACTCCTAATCCAATTAGGAATTTTATAGATCCATAATGCTTCTTTTGCTGCCTCAGCCGCCGTAATGTATTCCAGTTTTGTTGTTAAATCGACAACAGTATCTTGCTTGGAAGATTTCTAGCTCACTGTTCCATTGTTCAAACAAAATATGTACCCTTATTGCGACTTACAGTCGTCTTTACCGGTTTGGAAACTTGCAACGGTGATCCCAGTCACCTCAAGTTCTCCATCTCCATAAATTAAGAAAGCATCCTTAGTTCGTCTAAGATACTTAAGGATGTTCTTAATATCAATCCAGTGACCATCACCTGGATCGGCCTGATTGTGACTACATATGCTCAAAGCGTATGAGACACCAGGTCGCATACATGTTATGGCATACATGATCGATCTGACAGCTTAAGCGAACGGGATCCGATTAATTACATCTCTCTCATCTTTAGTTTCAGGACACATGTCCTTAGATAGAGAGACGCCATGTTATACTGGAAGCAGTCTCTTCTAGGACTGATCCATGTTGAATCTCTTCAACAATGTCAATGTATGAGTTCTCGGAGAGTGCCGAAAACTTTTACATCTATCCAGTAGATCCTTATTCCTAGAATAAAGGTTGCCTCTCCCAAGAATTTCATGGAGAATTTTAATGAAAGCCAAGCTTTCACCGATTTTAGTATGGGAATGTCATTGCTAAGAAGCAATACATCATCAACATATAGGACAATCAATGTCAGTGCACTCCCACTAACCTTCTTATATATACAAGAATCATCATCATTTTGAATGAAACCATATTGTAATATGATCTCATCAAAACGTTGGTTCCAAGAACGAAATGCTTGCTTCAATCCATAAATGGATCGATTTAACTTGCAAACCTTGTTTGCATGTTTTGGCATGACAAAACCGTCAGGCTGTGTATATAAACATCCTCTAAAAGGTTTCCGTTAAGGAAAGCAATTTTGACGTCCATCTGTAATATTTCATAATCGAAATATGCAGCAATAACAAGGATTATCCGAATGGATTTAATCATGGCAACGGGTGAAAGGTTTCATCGTAATCAACACCATGTTGATTACGATACCCTTTCGCTACAATCCTAGCTTTGTACGTTTGTTTGTTGCCATCCATGTCTGTCTTCACCATGAAAACTCATTTGCTACTAATAGGCACAATGCCTTCTAGTACATCAACCAGTGTCCAAACTTCGTTAGTATACATGGAATCCATTTCGGACTTTATGGCATATTGCCATAAAACGGAGTCGATACCTTGTATCGCTTCCTCATACGTAGCCGGTTTATATCCCTCAATTAGATTAATATCTACATGAGGTGAGATCAGAAACCCATACCTCTTAGGTTGTTTTCTGACTCTCTCCAACCTACGTGGTTCTTGTGTATTAGAAGATTGTGGAACAGTCTCATCCCTGATGAACTATTCGTGTTCCGTGAGGGGATCGGTGCCACGAACAGTATCACTCCGATTTTCATCGAGTTCTACTTTTCTCCCACTTACCACTGCATTTAGGAATTCCTTTAAGGAAAAGCGCATGGAGAGCAACAAATATTTTATTCTCTTATGGGTTGTGGAAATAACATCTTTTGGTTTCCCTAGGATAACCAATTAAAAATAGGCACTTATCCGATTTGGGTTCTAGTTTTGTACCTTCCAAACATTTAACATATGCCCAACATACCCAAATCTTCAGGAATGAGAAACCCGGTTTCTTTCTTGTCAATATTTCATACGGAGTCTGTCCAATAGATTTTGACGGAACCTTATTCAAAATAAGTATTGCACTATTCAATGCGTATCCCAAAAAGGAAATTGGTAGCTCAGTGCGACTCATCATTAACCTTACCATGTCCAACAAGGTTCGGTTTCTCAGTTCGGACACACCGTTCTATTGAGGTGTTCCAGAAGGAGTCCACTGTGAAAGAATACCATACTCTTTCAAGTAATCGAGAAACTTATTGCTCAATTATTTTCCACCACGGTCCAACCGTAATGTTTTAATACTTTTTCTGTCTGTTTTTCTACTTCTTTTCAAAACTCTTTGAATTTATCAAAAGTTTCCGACTTGTGTTTCATAAGATACACATAACCCTAACGTGATGCAACATCCGTAAAGGTTATGAAGTATTTATAACCACCTCTAGCCTAGCTAGACATGAGCCCGTATACGTCACTATGATCGAGGGCTAAAATCTCGGTGGCACGTACACTTTTAACGCTAAAAGGCATTTTAGGAACTTTACCTAATAAATAAGATTCGCAGACGTGATATGAATTAGGATCAAATCCGTCCAAGTATCCACTCTTCGAAAGTGTGGATATACGAGTCTTGTCAATGTGTCCCAGACGACAATGCCACAAATATGTTTCATCTGTTTTACTCAATTTGAGCCTTTTGTTTGTCAAGTTATATGTTTGAGATTCATTTATATTCAAAATATAAAGACCATTATTAACATCTGATGTACATATCAAAATGTCATCTTTATATACAAAACACCCAGTGTTCCTCAATACCAAGGTATACCCGCATCGGGTTAAACAAGATACAGAGATGATGTTCCTTAGTCAAACTAGGTACAAAATAACAGTCACCTAATGTAATTACATGCGCCAATGGAAGATACAAAATATAGGTCCCAACGGCCAAAACAGTGACTCTCGTCCCATTTCTGACTCATAGGTCGATCTGGCCTGTAGGCATTGCATTTTTGCATATCAGCCCAATGATGAGCCTCGAATGGAGGCACTACTTTTTAGTTACGGAAGTTGCGGAAAGCGGTCGTCGGAAGGGAAAAGTCAAAAATTGACATTTTGTGGATTTTATTCTCTCGTTTTGCTTCGGGTTCGTCGTCGCCTTTTCCATTTCAAAATCATCCTTCGCTCCGAACCTTTTCCTCGCTCTTTCTCACACGTATTCTCTCTCTCTAACTTTCCATGCTTGTAACCCATTTCAACCCATGCACCTTCCTTTTAACTCCAAACACTAACCAACAAAAGCCCCCATGTGAAGCCCCATCACCACCCATACACTGCCACACATCTCTTCAAATAAACAAAAACCCATAACCTTCCATGCAACACCCATTCCTACACCCCATACACTGCAACAACCCATTCCTTCACATTCACACAGCACGTGATGCCCATACAACACCGATACAAAGGATCATTTCTTCACCCCACGTGCAACCACCCATACACGACACTCAAACCCTACACCTTATCACAGCTCACTGCCCCTTTCATGGAATCAGTCCTTCACGCCATACGCAGCCCCTTCATTCTTCAGAAAATCATCACAGCTCAACAACCCTTCAAGCCTCACGTTCAACAGACCTGCACCCTCACATAGCTACTAAAACACATGTAACCACCTTCATGAACCCACTGACTTTCACGGCAGTTGACAGCTCCCTCTCCATCATCTTCTTCCCCACGAAAAAAACCCTAGACACAGCCCTCACACCACTGTCTTGCCCCTCACCTTCATGCACTGCTGACCATCACCTTCTCGGCATTACCTTGATCAATCTTCATCATCACCATCAATGATCATTGCTCACTGCATCTTCACACGCCACAGTAGCCTCTTCTCCATGCCAACCAGCTCCACGTAAATCCTCATGCCCACACAGTCCATACACAAGCTTAGCTCTCACGTCCCTCAACCGTATCATTCTTCACGCCCTCTACCACTTCATCACAGCCAAGATTAACACACCAAGAACTGATCATGCACTTCACCGAACCTTAACAGCCCTTCAATGCACAAGGACACAACCACCAACAGCCCCTTATCACAACCTCACTCACTGCACGCTCACTGCTCATCCTTCACAGCAGCCCTCGTCCACCAAGGCCACCTGCAACCCTAACCCTTCCAAGGCCACTGCAACCCTAACCCTTCACGCACCAAAAGCCTTTGCACGCAACACAGCCCAAAACCAATCCCTCACTGCCTGAAACAAACTCAACACACACGCTCACTGTACATGTGAACTGCAAGCCACTCACCACACATACTGCTCATCAAACAGCCACTGGAACCAGCCCTATTCACGCCAAAATAGCCCCTGAAAAAATACCCTTGAAATCACCGAAAAATACCCCAGAAACAGCCCTCCATTCACGCCCAAACCGTGACTGAAACCCTAACCTTGACAGCCCAAAAAACCGTGACAGAAATAACTCCAAAACGAGCCAAGAATAATCCAAGAGAGAACATGAGAATTTGAGTTGGAAACAGAGAGAACACACGAGTGAAAATAGAAGAAAAATAGACAGAAAAATGACGAGTGAAAATAGAAGAAAAATGCAGAAAAATCATGAGTGAAAATAACGAGTGAAACGGCAGAAACGGCGAGTTGAAACTGTGAGAATACGGAGAAAATAGTAAACTGTAACCGCGGGTGAAAATGGCGAACCCGGAAAAAACAGCGGAAACAACGGATCAGGAGAACAGTGGGATGATAACCCTTCTGGCACCGTGGAACGCACTTCCGGATAGCGACTAAAAGGTAAGACCTGAGTGTACCTATTTTATTTATCATCATTTATTTTCGTAGTTAATTTGTTATTTTTATTCGCATGAATTAATGAATTAGAAAGCATGTAATTTGTTTTATTTGTATGGATTAGTGAATTAAGAGGCATGTAATTTATTTTATTCGTATGAAATAATGACTTAGGGAATGTGTTTAGCTTGAGTAGTTAGTTTAGCATGTTGTTTGGAAATTGTTCGCATGAAATAATGACTTAGTATGTGATGTGATTTCGGGTGAATGAATGGAGTATGTAATCTTGCTTGCGGTATATCGGATGGAAACCCGGACGTAAATTCCGTAGCCGATTCCGAATGGACGGTAGTGCGGTCTGCACTCGGGATACAATGCCACGTACCACTTAAGATACACATATCTCGTCTCATCCGAATTTGTATTTGAGCATGTTATAGCCTTTAGGTTATTCGTTTATTATTTAAAGCATGATTTAGTTTAGTTTATTATTTATTTGTTAAAGCATATTTAGGTTGTCCTTTATGCACGTTATTAGTTTATGATGCGTTTGGGTAATGATTTATACATGTTAATGTAATGATTCAATGTGCTCGTTGTGTTATATTGCGTGGAATTATTTGGATGAAAGCATGTTAGATCTAAGTACCCTTGAGCATGCATGCTAAGTAGACTTGGTTAATATTACACAAATCACAAACATTACAAGTGACATAAAGTAAGAGACCATTCCGAACCCAACGGTTTGAGGTCTTCTCCTGCGAGGAGTGAGTGCGGCCTTAAATCTTTATCCCGGTTCACACCGGGTGGCGACTCCATGTTATTTCATACTTCTCAGCTAGGCCGCGAGCCTAGGACAGCGTCGCCCAGCTCCTGTTGTCTACAGTCTGGCGACTCCACTGGGGATATAGAGAATTGGCTCCGAAATGATATCTTGTAATGTTTGTGATTTGTGTTTTAATTAATCATGACTACTGTGTTTATGCCTGTGTTTTAGACTGTTGTCATTTGTGTTTATGTTTTGTTTTGGACTGTTGTCATTTGGATTTATTTGGACTCTTTGTTAAAAGATATGAACTCGTTTTCGTTTTAAATCGGGACAAGTTCATGTCCTTTTGACAATTAGGTCAAAATTTCTGAAATGCCGATGGGCCAGTTTGTTTTATGTTTGTGTTTTGGACCGTTGTCATTTGGATTTAGTTGGACTTTGTTAAAAAGATATGAACTCGTTGTCGTTTAAACCGGGACAAGTTCATGTCCTTTTGACAATTAGGCCGAAATTTCTGAAATGCCGATGGGCCAGTTTGTGTTTGGGCCTTTTATCATTTGAAGTTATTTAGCCGTGTTATCGCAAAAGTGTAAACTTGTTGGGCCTTTTCAACTGGGACAAGTTTGCATTGCGCAATAGTGTGATTGAATACTTTAAAATGATAACGAGCCAATTAGTGTAAATTATTTTTGAATATGTTTACATCATACATCATGTCACGCATACACGCATCATGTTAACCCTTTTTGTCTTAAAAGCCATAGTAGACTCCCGTTGGATTAGGAAAGAAGAAAGATCCGTCAAAAGAATCGTCAACCAGAATAAGTGAGGCAGTCAACGAAGAATCCCGCCTGGATCAATTGGAAGCCAAGGTAGCCGAGATTTTTGAGCAGTTGCAAGTCCTGAACAATGATGTGACCAGTTTGACCGTGCCCTATACAGCTAGTAACAGAGACTTGTGCAACCAGAATGAAAAGATCATTGGGAAACCTTCAAAGACCGAGTCTACTTCCTCAAAGACTTCTCCTATCAGAAACAGACAACTCTCCAGTTTGAGTAAACCGTTGTCAAAAGATGTTTGAAAAACTGAAGATGCAATGAGAATAAGAGTTAAAGGGATAATTGTTGTTCTACCTCAGAAGTCTGGCACAGAAATTCTCTGACTTTAGATTTCAGCACTTGTCGAAAAAAATCAGATGACTGACACATTGGTGACACTAGCTGCGGCTTGAGAAAATCCAGAGAAATTGGTGATGGGACCACTTGTGCTGACAACTGCAAGCAAGCCGGTGTATGAGACATGAGAGATATCGGATGTGGAAGCCGATGACAGAAGGCCTTGGTATTATGATGTTCAGAGGTATCTGAAACATGGAGAATTCTCAGAAGAAATAAGCAGAAAAGACAGAAGATTGGGAAACAAGGCAATGAGACTACCGGATTTGGGAAATGAGGAATTCACCAAGTCGGTCGACGTAAGCAGATTGAAACTGCACTTTGCTGGAAAAAAAAAATTGAGCGGTCACCGAGGGAACAGGCGGAAGACCTAACCCAACAGGATAGGAAATACATACATGCATACACGTAACTTGCATTCTTGTTTTGTGTTTTGTTTTTACAGATTTCAAACAGATGGGAACCATCAAGGGGCGACCGGGGACATATGGCGCCGAGGAGCACAATGAGGATCCAACCCATCACGAAAAGGGAGTATCTCTACACTTGCATACTTACATGCACACGTATTTATTCTGTTGTTTTGTATTTGCAGGTTTAAAGAAAAAAAAGAAAGAGAGAAAGAAGAGAAAGCAGCAAAAATAAAAAAAAAACGGCGAGCACAAAAAGACGACGGTGAAGCCACGATGACAGAAGAATTTCGGTCATGTCTGGCTGAAGACGATGAACAAAGGCGGAGCAAGGAAAGCAGCGAAGATCAAAAGCGGCAAGCACTAAAGACGACGGTGATGCCACACTGACAGAAGAACTTCGATCATGTCTGGCTGAAGACAATGAAGTTAATGCTGAAAGGGAGGCAACCTATGCAAGTTGTTGTGATTCCTGTTTCATGTTCTTGTAAAATCTCTAATTTTGTGTTATTTTTGCAGGTGAAAGCAAAGGCGGACGGAGCAGTTAGGACATAGGGATTGGTGCTTGGCAATCACAAGAATGGGAGATAATTCATTAATGGTGGCAGAAATCTATAACTGTTTGGACCATTCACGACATGTTGAAGTGGAAGAGATCCACAACTTTTTGACATTTTAGAGCTTCCTTTGGTATTTTCTGTTATTTTCGTTGAAAGAATCCACAGCTTTTTGACGTATCACGATCTCCTTTGTTATTTTCTGTTATTTTCCTGGAACGAATCCACAACTTTTTGACATCTCACGATTTCTCTCGTTGTTTTTGGCAGACATGATCCGATGGCCTTTCTTGACTTCTGATGACTTCTTTTGTGATCTAGCTAACCGTCATTCAGTGGAATATGTTATTGCAATTATTATTCACCTCTTTTGCAGGTCCTATAAATTCAGCGGCATTGCTCTCCTCAACACATTCAAATATACATCCAAGTAAGAAAAAAAAAAAGATGGAAGCTACCTCACAGCAACGATTCAAGAAAATTTGTGTCTTCTGTGGATCTAACCCTGGTAACATACCTAAATTCTTGGAAGCTGCTAAGGAATTGGGGCGAGTCATGGCTGCGAAAAACATGCACTTGGTATATGGCGGTGGCAATCTGGGAATGATGGGAGCTGTTTCAAAAGCCGTTCAAGATGGTGGCGGTAATGTTTTGGGAATCATCCCGAGACCTTTGGCAGATGAACAGTTAATCGGGCCAACAAATGGAGACGAGCGCATTGTATCAGGTATGTCTGAACGACTCCATGAAATGATTAATACTGCAGATGCGTTCATTGCATTACCAGGTGGACTTGGCACATTCGAAGAAATATTTACAGTGGCGTCATGGGCACACCTAAACGTTCACCGGAAACCCATCGGGTTGCTTAATATTGAGCACTTCTTCGATTTCCTGTTTGTGTTTCTTGCGGAAGCCAAGAGACATGAATTTGTCACCAAATCTGTGGAAGACATTTTCCTGACGGCAACAAAGGCCGAAGAGTTGATTGACCAGATCCTGGCTTTTGAGCCGAAGCTTGACCCTATCATCTCCAAATTGGACTGGACTGATAGTGATCGTGGCAAGAAGCGCAAATTGGACATTGATCTGAATCGGTAATGTGCCCTGCTGACCAGGTATCCCAAGGCCTATTTGAAAGTTTGTGTTTTATTTGAAAAGTTTGTATTTCATTTTAATTATAAAAAAAAAAAATGAATGAAAAAAAAGTAAAAAAAAAAGAGTGAAAAAAGAGAGTGAAAAAAAAAAAAATTGAAAAAAAAGAAGAAGAAAAAAAAATGAGTGAGAGAAGTCTTTGATAATTAGACATATGTCCTGTGATGACATTGCATGCTGTAGGGAGAAACCCTAGAAACAAAAAGTGCGAGACGCGCTTTCATCCAGTATTTTGAATGGATTGATCTCAGTTAGACTCACGAGCACTTGATTATGGGATCCTAGCAGTAGAAGCCTGAGTGGTTAGCTAGGTGACTAGTTGAAGAGATGATGTATTGGTGAATGACCGTTTGCCAGAATGTCCACACTTGTTTGCTGATGCTATGATATGATATATGATATGGTTGAATAAAAAACAAGTCTCTGAAAAAAAAAAATAGACCACCTATAACCGATAAGCGTGAAGCTACCCATGGGCGAGTATTAGGACCACCATGAGGAGAAATGCTACCTTAAAGGGTAGGTGTTCAGAAAAAAAGAAAAAAAAAAAAGAGAAAAAAAAAAAGAAAAAAGAAAAAAAAAAAGAAAATGAAAAGAAAGAGGCAAAAAAAAAAAAAATGAAAACCATATCATGTTGAGTATGCTGAAGTAATCACAGAATGTGATTAAGACATCCAGGTTGGTTAGACCCACTGGTTCGATTCTCTGAAACGAAATCACCAAGTTGGCTTACTTAAGGACTAAGCTGCGAAAGAGCCCTGCACACACACACGAGGAGTCTAACTCAGATCACCCATTCAGACAGATTGGATTTGAGTATATGAGTACTTTGAAGATTCTCGGTTTTGACACGAAGCATTCGTTGAGGACGAAAATATGTCTAGCTATCAAGATTATCTCGTGTGAGAGCAATACAATGTGAATTGAAATAAATCATTTTTGCATCACATCAGTCTTTGCGAGTATGGCACTCTGGGGGCGAGGCCACATCATTATCAGTCCTTTGCCGGGTATGGCACTCTGCGGGTTGAGGCCCACATCCTCTGGGGCAGGCCCACATCAGTGGCACTCTGGGGCGAGGCCCATACATCAGTATCAGCTGGGCGAGGCCCATATCAGTTCACTCTGGGGGCGAGGCCCAAATCAGATCAGTTCAGGGATGAGTTCTCAGGGCCGAGGCCCACATCAGCTTCGCATCAGTTTTCAGAGATAGTCACAGGGCGAGGCCCACACTAGTATCAGTTTGGGGTGAGGCCCACACTAGTATAATTTTTCGGGGATGAGTCACAAAGGGTCGAGGCCCACGTCACATCAAATCAGTTTCGGGATGAGTCTCAGGGTCGTGGCCCACATCAATATAGTATCAGTTTTTGGGGATGCGTCTCATGGTTGAGACCCACATCATCATCTTCAGCAGTTTGGGGATGCGTCCCAGGGCCGAGGCCAACGTCAATATCAGTATCAGTTTCAGGGATGAGTCCTAGGGTTGAGGCCTACATCAGCATCAGAATCAGTTTTAGGGATGAGTTCCAGGGTTGAGGCCCACATCATTTCAGATTTGAGGATGCGTCCTAGGGGCGACGCCCACATCGCTATCAGTAGTTTGGGGATGAGTCCCACGGTCGAGGCCCACATCTACATCAGTAACAGTTTTGGGGATGCGTCCCAGGGTCGAGGCCCACATTATATCAGTAGTTTTGGGGATGCGTCCCAGGGTTGTAACCCACTTTATCAGTATCAGTTTGGGCGAGGCCCATATCAGTATCAGTTTGGGCGAGGCCCATATCAGTATCAGTTGGGGCGAGGCCCATATCAGTATTAGTCTGGGGGCGAGGCTCACATCAGTATCAGTCTGGGGGCGAGGCCCACATCAGTATCAGTTTTGGCGAGGCCCATATTAGTATCAGTTGGGGCGAGGCCCATATCAGTATCAGTCTGGGGGCGAGGACCGCATCAGTATCACTCTGGGGCGAGGCCCACATCAGTATCAGTTTGGGGCGAGGCCCATATCAGTATCAGTTGGGGGGAGGCCCACGTTAGCATCAGTTTGGGGCGAGGCCCATATCAGTATCAGTTTGGGCGAGGCCCATATCAGTATCAGTTTGGGCGAGGCCCATATCAGTATCAGTTTGGGGCGAGGCCCACATCAGTATTAGTCTGGGGCCGAGGCCCATATCAGTATCAGTCTGGGGGCGAGGCCCATATCAGTATCAGTTTGAGGCGAGGCCACATTAGTATCAGTTTGGGGCGAGGCCCATATCAGTTTGGGGCGAGGCCCATATCAGTTTGAGGCGAGACCCACATCAGTTTCAGTTTGGGGCGAGGCCCCCATTTCAGTTTGGGGGCGAGGCCCACATTAGTATCCGTTTGGGCGAGGCCCATATCAGTTTGGGGCGAGGCCCATATCAGTTTGGGGCGAGGCCCATATCAGTTTGGCGAGGCCCACATCAGTTCAGTTTGGGCGAGGCCCATATCAGTTGGGGGCGAGGCCCACATCAGTTAGTCTGGGGGCGAGGCCCATATCAGTATCAGCTTGGGCGAGGCCCATATCAATGTCAATTTGGGGGCGAGGCCCACATCAGTGTCAATCCGAGGGCGAGGCCCACATCAGTATCAGTTGGGTCGAGGTGCCCCCGTTATCGGTGGTCGGGTTGAGTGCCCAGGGTCGAGGTGCCCACTACATCATCAGTTCGAGGGTGAGGTCCCTATTGTCAGCGGTGTTGTCGGTCGAGGTGCCCCCGTTGTCGGTTGTAGTTCCGGGTCGAGGTGCCCAGGGTCGAGGTGCCCACTACATCATCAGTTCGAGGGCGAGGTCCCTATTGTCAGCGGTGTTGGGTCGAGGTGCCCAGGGTCGAGGTGCCCCCGTTGTCGGTTGTAGTTCCGGGTCGAGGTGCCCACTACATCATCAGTTCGAGGGCGAGGTCCCTATTGCCAGCGGTGTTGGGTCGAGGTGCCCAGGGTCGAGGTGCCCCCGTTGTCGGTTGTAGTTCCGGGTCGAGGTGCCCAGGGTCGAGGTGCCCACTACATCATCAGTTCGAGGGCGAGGTCCCTATTGTCAGCGGTGTTGGGTCGAGGTGCCCAGGGTCGAGGTGCCCCCGTTGTCGGTTGTAGTTCCGGGTCGAGGTGCCCAGGGTCGAGGTGCCCACTACATCATCAGTTCGAGGGCGAGGTCCCTATTGTCAGCGGTGTTGGGTCGAGGTGCCCAGGGTCGAGGTGCCCCCGTTGTCGGTTGTAGTTCCGGGTCGAGGTGCCCACTACATCATCAGTTCGAGGGCGAGGTCCCTATTGTCAGCGTGGGTTTGTTGGGTCGGTCGGTGCCCCCGTTGTCGGTTGTAGTTCCGGGTCGAAGTGTGCCCAGGGTCGAGGTGCCCACTACATCATCAGTTCGAGGGCGAGGTCCCTATTGTCAGCGGTGTTGGGTCGAGGTGCCCAGGGTCGAGGTGCCCCCGTTGTCTGTTGCAGTTCCGGGATGCGTCCCAGGGTCGAGGGCCCACTGCATCATCATCACAGTTCACATTCGGTGGTTCGGGAACAAAGCCCAGAGGTCGAGGCACCTCGCCATCATATCAATTCAGTTCGAAGCAGCAGGTAAGTCAGGTGGCAGCTGGCGAGCCAGGTAAGTAAAAATGTATTGCACGAACTTTGATAAGACTGTCATTGTCACACACTGCACAGATCCCATCAAAGTGGGGGCGACTGTAGGCATTGCATTTTTGCATATCAGCCCAATGATGAGCCTCGAATGGAGGCACTACTTTTTAGTTGCGGAAGTTGCGGAAAACGGTCGTCGGAAGGGAAAAGTCAAAAATTGACATTTTGTGGATTTTATTCGCTCGTTTTGCTTCGGGTTCGTCGTCGCCTTTTCCATTTCAAAATCATCCTTCGCTCGGAACCTTTTCCTCGCTCTTTCTCACACGTATTCTCTCTCTCTAACTTTCCATGCTTGTAACCCATTCCAACCCATGCACCTTCCTTTTAACTCCAAACACTAACCAACAAAAGCCCCCATGTGAAGCCCCATCACCACCCATACACTGCCACACATCTCTTCAAATAAACAAAAACCCATAACCTTCCATGCAACACCCATTCCTACACCCCATACACTGCAACAACCCATTCCTTCACATTCACACAGCACGTGATGCCCATACAACACCGATACAAAGCATCATTTCTTCACCCCACGTGCAACCACCCATACACGACACTCAAACCCTACACCTTATCACAGCTCACTGCCCCTTTCACGTGGAATCAGTCCTTCACGCCATACGCAGCCCCTTCATTCTTCAGAAAATCATCACAGCTCAACAACCCTTCAAGCCTCACGTTCAACAGACCTGCACCCTCACATAGCTACTAAAACACATGTAACCACCTTCATGAACCCACTGACTTTCACGGCAGTTGACAGCTCCCTCTCCATCATCTTCTTCCCCACGAAAAAAACCCTAGACACAGCCCTCACACCACTGTCTTGCCCCTCACCTTCATGCACTGCTGACCATCACCTTCTCGGCATTACCTTGATCAATCTTCATCATCACCATCAATGATCATTGCTCACTGCATCTTCACACGCCACAGTAGCCTCTTCTCCATGCCAACCAGCTCCACGTAAATCCTCATGCCCACACAGTCCATACACAAGCTTAGCTCTCACGTCCCTCAACCGTATCATTCTTCACGCCCTCTACCACTTCATCACAGCCAAGATTAACACACCAAGAACTGATCATGCACTTCACCGAACCTTAACAGCCCTTCAATGCACAAGGACACAACCACCAACAGCCCCTTATCACAACCTCACTCACTGCACGCTCACTGCTCATCCTTCACAGCAGCCCTCGTCCACCAAGGCCACTGCAACCCTAACCCTTCACGCACCAAAAGCCTTTGCACGCAACACAGCCCAAAACCAATCCCTCACTGCCTGAAACAAACTCAACACACACGCTCACTGTACATGTGAACTGCAAGCCACTCACCACACATACTGCTCATCAAACAGCCACTGGAACCAGCCCTATTCACGCCAAAATAGCCCCTGAAAAAATACCCTTGAAATCACCGAAAAATACCCCAGAAACAGCCCTCCATTCACGCCCAAACCGTGACTGAAACCCTAACCTTGACAGCCCAAAAAACCGTGACAGAAATAACTCCAAAACGAGCCAAGAATAATCCAAGAGAGAACATGAGAATTTGAGTTGGAAACAGAGAGAACAGCGAGTGAAAATAGAAGAAAAATACAGAAAAATGACGAGTGAAAATAGAAGAAAAATGCAGAAAAATCATGAGTGAAAATAACGAGTGAAACGGCAGAAACGGCGAGTTGAAACTGTGAGAATACGGAGAAAATAGTAAACTGTAACCGCGGGTGAAAACGGCGAACCCGGACAAAACAGCGGAAACAACGGATCAGGAGAACAGTGGGATGATAACCCTTCCGGCACCGTGGAACGCACTTCCGGATAGCGACTAAAAGGTAAGACCTGAGGGCACCTATTTTATTTATCATCATTTATTTTCGTAGTTAATTTGTTATTTTTATTCGCATGAATTAATGAATTAGAAAGCATGTAATTTGTTTTATTTGTATGGATTAGTGAATTAAGAGGCATGTAATTTATTTTATTCGTATGAAATAATGACTTAGGGAATGTGTTTAGCTTGAGTAGTTAGTTTAGCATGTTGTTTGGAAATTGTTCGCATGAAATAATGACTTAGTATGTGATGTGATTTCGGGTGAATGGAGTATGTAATCTTGCTTGCGGTATATCGGATGGAAACCCGGACGTAAATTCCGTAGCCGATTCCGAATGGACGGTAGTGCGGTCTGCACTCGGGATACAATGCCACGTACCACTTAAGATACACATATCTCGTCTCATCCGAATTTGTATTTGAGCATGTTATAGCCTTTAGTTATTCGTTTATTATTTAAAGCATGATTTAGTTTAGTTTATTATTTATTTGTTAAAGCATATTTAGGTTGTCCTTTATGCACGTTATTAGTTTATGATGCGTTTGGGTAATGATTTATACATGTTAATGTAATGATTCAATGTGCTCGTTGTGTTATATTGCGTGGAATTATTTGGATGAAAGCATGTTAGATCTAAGTACCCTTGAGCATGCATGCTAAGTAGACTTGGTTAATATTACACAAATCACAAACATTACAAGTGACATAAAGTAAGAGACCATTCCGAACCCAACGGTTTGAGGTCTTCTCCTGCGAGGAGTGAGTGCGGCCTTAAATCTTTATCCCGGTTCACACCGGGTGGCGACTCCATGTTATTTCATACTTCTCAGCTAGGCCGCGAGCCTAGGACAGCGTGCCCAGCCCCAGCTCCTGTTGTCACATGGCCTGGAGCAGTATCCTGCTAATCAGCAGATCCTGCACATCAGTACATATGTGAGTACCCACATCCAGAATTAAAATCCAATTTTTAAAACCAGTAGTGGACATGTTTGTAACAAACATACCTGAAGGCAGAACCTTGCCCTTCTTCACTTCCTTCAACTCCGCCTTGTACTCACGACAGTCACGCTCCCAGTGACCCCGTTTGCCACAATGTAGGTAGACGTCTTGGGATATGTCTTTAGTCTTCCCAAAAGACTGTGATGATTTAGCCTTGCCCTTTTTCTTCCTTTTCTTCACATCCCTGGAAGCCTTCAGCCAAGCCTTGGCCATCTGGGATGTCGAAGTAAAGTGCGCCTCGCGCTTCTTGCCCTTTAGAAGCTCTGGCTCTGCTTTTTTCAGCATTGCCATTAACTCTCCAAGAGTCTTTTCTTGATTTATCATGTTATAGTTCATGACGAACCCGCCCTAGCAGTCGGACATAGACTGTATCAAATCTATGGAAATCTTGGCCTCGAAAGTTATGGAAAGCTGACCTAACTGTTCAATGTCAGCAATCATTTGCGACGCATAGTGTTGGATAATATGACCCATAGCGTCACTATTTGTACAGGTCATAGTGTTGTTGTACAAATTAACTATGTGACAAGGAAATTGCACTCTCATCATTTGTGATTAGATCACCTTAGATATAAATGAAGAGAGGTCCATATGATTAGTTCCTGGATTGAGATGATATGAGACAGTATCAGTCCACGAAGGATTAATCATTAAATATCCCTAGCCGGAGTATTATCGAGACTGGACATCGATAATGCGGAATAGGCTAGTATTGCACTTGTGCGCGTTGTGAGGGCACAACGACATAGTTCTCATATATTTGGGTATTGGATACTCATGCAAGTGCGATAGGAGGTTTTGTTTCGCCGATGGTACGGGAAACAGCTTCGCTCTGGATAGACCCCTCGGAATCCCATTGGTATTATGACTATGTGTCTATGGGAGTCCGACATCAGGGTAGGTGTGTATGGTCTTAACCTGACACTTGCACCGCTAATGCTTACGACAATCAATATGCTTTATTTGAGGTCGTCCAGGACTCTAATCGGTTCTGTGTACGCCAATTCTGGGTATATTGAATCGTAGAGTATTGGGTGTGATGTCAAGACGGAAGTATCACTCCAGTCATAGTGGAGATGATGTCACGCAGGATACGGTATTAGTGCTCTTAAGTGCTGGCCGGCCATCGGGATATTATGACAAGGTCATGTATATCCGATTATAGAGACTAGTTACCAGACATCCGATATGTGCTTCGGACGGGGCAGACACTTATCCAGCCCCAGCCCTAGCACGTGACTATCCGATACTGGGCCGATATACACGATACTTGGTATACTACGCTTGATATAGATCTTAAATATTCTTAGAGAATATGACCGGAGAATTGGATAGACTTCGTGCTTTGCTAGAAGCCGATCTTGTCTCGTAAATCGGTAGAACGTAGTACTTGGTACGTACGTGATTCGGATATTCCGACGACCGTATTTACTGCCGAATTATCCGGGGATCTCATGGGTCGCTTCCCGATAATCCACCGATGACGCACAACTCGCACTCTTGAATAATCTGGGATTAAATAGAAGAGAGAGAAAATTAATCTAGGATTAATTACAGAGATATTTTATCTAGGATAAAATATCGTCTAGAGAGAGATAACGATTAATTTGGAATTAATCGATAAATTAATATATTCGATATATAAACGAAATTGGATTTCGACGCGGAATTGAAATTGGATTTTAATTCGGGTGAACGAATTAATTTAGAATTAATTCGTTAGCGACGTGAATAGTGAATTCGCTAGGCGTAATCATTTAATTACGACGCAACGGAAAACTCGCTAATTTGGAATTAGCGAAACCGAGCCCGAGTGTGATTGCGAGCGCATTCGTATTTCGAATTCGAGTGCGGCAACGCAAGTCACATCAAGCGTCAAATCATTCGTCACATCAAGCGTCAAATCAAATGTCACTTTGAGTGATGTGATTGATTGATGTGATTGATTGAATGAAAGATGTGACTAGATGTGAGTTAATGGAGTGGTTGGAATGTTTGGTAAATGAATTGATTTTAGAAATCAATTAAATGATTTTTACCATTTGACTTTTGGAAAATTAATTGGTAAATCATTAATATATTTTGGAAAATATATAAACCAAACATTTTACACTTTTCTAATCAATTCATCACATTTCTTCTCTCTCATTTTGCTCTCTCCTCTCACGCCCTTGGAGGGCTGTTTCTGCTTCTGTTCTTGGCAGTGAACTGCCGTGGAAGTGGAGCAAAAAAAGGGAAGCAAGAGTTGGGTTTTCATGGTGAAAATCCAAGTGCTAGCACACTACGAGTCTTGCGAAGGTGGTAGGGAGGTTCACCCATGAGCCGGGATCCGTCCAACGAAGCTTGGAGCTCCGTTTTGCATCTCAAAGTTTCTGTTTTTGAAGGCAGTGGACTGCTGCAGTTTGGGCGTGAATGGCAGTGCGTTTTTAACCTTCAATCGTCTTCAAATCGTCTCAACCGATCGATGTGAGTATTCCGCAACTTCGTCGATATGTATTCGCAATGTTTTTCATGCTTATAATCGATCCGGGAGCTTAATAGAAACCAACAATGGCATCAAGAGCCTAGGTTGAGCATGAAAATTTTAGGGCTTAAAATTGGGTAAATGTGTGTTGAGCATGATTTGAATGAATTGATTGTTTAAGTATGCTTAAAACATGTTGAATTGCATTTTGGTTGGACCAATTTGTTGAAAATTGATTTGGAATAATTTTCCCCAAAATATTGATGTTGGCCGAATGTGAGGATAAAATTTTAATTCTTGGAATTTTTTGATTTTTATTCATTAGATGAATTAGAATCATTAAGGATGATGTTAATTTAAGGTCAATTGGATTGAATTTTGAATTGAACATAAATCCCTAATTTTTCCCCTTGGCCGAATTGATTATGCCTTAATAAAGTCTTGGTAATTTTGATTTTGTGACATTGGATGTGTATGAAATCAAAATGGATGGTGATTTAATGTCGATTGTGGGTTCGATTGGATTGAAACCGAATCGGATATAAAATCCCTCCTTTGGCCGAGAGCTTTAAAGCATGTAATGGGTTTGATTTTTTCATTTATGTGTTGGACATGTAATAATGATAATGAACATGATTAATTGGACTAATTTCATGTTTTGGAAATATTGATTTGGGTGATTAATCATGTAATGCACTTTAGGTAATTAAATTGCGGAATTGGATTCATGTAATTTAGTTATTTAGGCCTTAAATTGGATTTGGGCTTATTATGTTGTAATTGGGCTTATTGGGCTTGATTTTATCAAGATGGGTTTAGGCCATGTGGATTGGATCCAATTGGGCCCAAAACCATAACCGTTAAGCCCAAATGCGACTTATAAACCTTTAAAGTTTAATTGGGCCTAATGGGCCTAAATTGATTTCTAGGCTTATGGGGTTACTCCTTGATTGGGCTTTGGTTGCCGAAGCCCACGCCTTAAAGAAATTAATTAAAGCCCATTAGACTTGAATTGAATTGACGTTGGACGTTAATCGGGCTTTGAGACCCGAAGCGATTAAATTTGGAATTTAAATCGTTAAAGGTTTATTAAATAAAGTGTAATATTTAATTTGGAATTGAATAGTGAATTAGTATTAAATACATGTTGAATTGGATTTAATGATGTAGTTTAATTTAATTCAAGAATTCGTACTTTGAGTACTTATTCGCAAAAACGAGTTTGACTCGAGCAAAATCAAATCGTTGTTTGAACATTGGATGATCACATAATTATCAGATTAATTAATTTGATTAGATTGATTGATAGCATGCTATGTGTGAATACGTGGTTGTGATGAATGAATAATGTATATCGGATGGATATTAGTCGGGTGGGGGCAATTTTGGAAATTGTTGTAATAAATTCGATTTATTAAATTGGACCTGCGTGTCCAGCCTTATCACCTTTATTCTCTTTGTATTCTCTTCTCACCTATTCCCCTCAATGTAAATGAAGTTTCTTTAGAAGTGTAGTGTAACGGGTAGAAGTAATACAAGTGCTAGCTAGACAAGTGCTAGCTTGAGTGAAAAGGAGAGATTTGATCTAGGATCAATGTGTTAAGTATCCATCCGCATATCATTATTATTTATTTTCATACTCGCTTTATTATGTATTTAGAATGCATGTTTAAGGGTGTATGATGATGAGACCTTAACAAAGATATAATGAAATTGGTAGCCAATTTGCACGCGAAAAGCCCTCATCAAATATCATGCGTCTTTTCCTTCCATTGAGTGATTCTTGCTCAAGATCCTAGATTGGCATGGGTTGTTGGCCAAAGTCAAGCCCTTGTCCGTCGAAGATGTGTTTGAATCACGAAGCTTTGTTCTATATTGGTGTCTTGTCCAAGTTGTGGTTTGTTGGCCAAAGTCAAGACCACTTCTTGTCCATCGACATTGATTACGAAGCTTCCATGGTCAATGGGTCCGCGCTTGACTGGGATCATCAGGTTTGTTGTGCCAAAGCCAAGGCCTAGTTGATTCAGAGGAAAAAGGTTAGGTTATATATTGGATATATAGGCATATATAAGATATATGTTTCGGACTTGGATGTCCACCTACCGGATCTAGGAGTTGGATGAGATCCAATTGATCTTAGAGATCTACCTAGTTGATTATCATACAATTTGTTGGCCAAAGTCAAGATTGTGTGATATTTAACGGGATCCTAGCCCACTAGGAAACACGGTTTCCCGAGTACTCGACAGAGGGTTAGAGGCTCGACGAAAAATAGTGGGAGGCAAGAATTAAATTGCAATATTCGTTCAATTACTCGCCATACGCGCTCAAACAAATATCACTCGTCATATATTAAAAGTATTAGTTGGACTAATATTTAATGTTGTTTTTTTAATATACAGTTGGACTGTATTATAGTTGATTATATATAATTGGATTATATTAATCAATATATTTGAATTAATTAATTTCAGTTTACAGTTGATTTTATAATTGGATTATAGTAATCAATGTAATTGAGGTTAATTAATTTAGATTATATTTGATTATATAGTTGGACTATTATAATCATTATAATATATATAGTACCACTGATCGTTGATTAAATAGTTGGACTATTGTAATCAAGATAAAATTGAAAAGTTGGATATTTAAAATATAATCTGGGATTAAAATATTTTAAATGATTTAATTTTCAAATAGGGAATAAATAATAGGTTATTTTATTTGATAAAATAACTTATTATACCTTAAGCCCAAAAAAAAATTAAGCAAAATAAGTAGAGCATAAAATCTTTGGAAGATTTATGTGATGATGACTTTAATGCTTAATTTAATATACTTGTCATAAATCTAATTTTAGATTTAAGAAGTATTAAAATTGCAATAAATAATTCTTGGAGAATTAATTGACTATTCTAGAGGTGAAAAGTCAAAGTTTGCAATTGGGCATGTAGCACAAGGTGCACATCGTTTCGATATTCTAAAAACCCAAGGCTTGGCCTAAGGTTCCTGAAATATTGAAAAGGATAATTGACATATCCCAAAGTGACTACCATTTGGATATGGCAGACACGAAGGATTTAAAGAAAGGGCAAGGCTCTTACTTTAAAAATGATTGTCAAAGTTATGTTCACTACTAGTATTGAAATTAGATTTTAAATACTTAGTGTGGTACATAAAATATATGTATTGATGTTCAGAATCTGCTTTGAGCAGGATACTGACTTCAAGCTGAGATTACTCTGCGAATCGGAAACGGGACGAAAGTCGCTGTTTCGACCGTAGATACCTAAGTTTAGGAACTACCCTTCGGGTGTGTACTTAAATTAGGAACTGTTATAATGTAACTAGTTTGACTAGAGACATTATCTCTATATCAGTGTTTAATCCATTGTGGGTAAACCTTTATATTCTAGAACACTAAGTGTTTCATTATATAAGATGATACTGAGATAAACACATTAGATGTGAATAACAGAATTATATTTTGAATATAATTAAAATCTCAAAACATATAAAATGACAAATAAATAGCTCAAATTGATTTGATCAATAGAGACTTATTTGTGGCATTGTTGTCTGGGACACAATTAAACAAGATTCGTATATCTACACTTTTGAAGAGTGGGTACTAGGACTGATTTGACTATTCAAATAAAGTCTACGAATCTAGTTTGTTAGGTAAAGTACCTAAAACACTGTTTACTTGGTAATAGTATAAATGCCACCGATCTGTTAGCCCTATTCATGGTGAAGTTAGTGGGCCCATATCTAGCTAGGCTAGATGTGAACATGAATATTTCGTGACCTTAACGGATGTGGCATCACGTTATGGTTATGTGTCTCTTTTGAAGAACACAGATCAGAAACTTTTAGAGTTTCGACACGAAGTAGATAAACAGATCGACTATAGTATTATGCCGTCATGGTAAGATCGTAATGGAAAATACTTAACCAGTAAGTTTCAAACATACATGAAAGAGTATAGTATTCTTTCAGATGAGGACTCCTCCCGAGACACGTCAGTTAGACGGTGTGTCCGAACGAAAACCGAATTTTGTTGAACATGATAAGGTTTATCACGAGTCGCTCTGAGCTATCATTTCCTTCAACAGGATATGTATTAACAGTGCAAAACTTATTTAGAATAAGGTTCCATATAAATCTTGACAGATATCATATAGGATATGAACAGGAAAGAAACAGGGTTTCTCATTCCTAATAATTTGGGTATGCCGGGCATAACGTTTGGATGATACCAAACTAAGAACCCAAATTGGATAAGTGCCAATAATAGGTTATCCTACGGGAAACCATAAGTATAGTACTTATAAATCTCACATGAGAACAATATAATTGTTGCTCACCATGCGGTTTTCCTAAGAGGAACATCGATATGCAGTGGTCAGTGGGAGGATAGTGATACTCGATGAAAATCGGAGTAATACTATTCGAGGCACGAAGTCCTTAATGGAACACAAACAGTTCATCAATGATGAATCTGTACCATTAATCTTCGAATACACAAGAACCGCGTAGATCGGAGAGAATCAGGAAACAACCTGGGGTATGGGTTTCTGATGTAACCCCTTAAAGATGTAAATCTTACGGAGGTATACCAACGACTACGTACGAGGAAGTGATACAAGGTATCGACTCCCTATTATGGCAAAGTGCCATGAGTCCGAAATGGATTCCATGTATAACAACTAGTTTGGATAACTAGTTGTTGTACCGCAAGGCATTGTGCCTATTGGTACTATAAACGTCTTCAAGGAAGACATACATGGATGGAAACATACCAACGTACAAAGCTAGGCTTTTGACGGAAAGGTATCGTTATCAACATTGTGTTGATTACGGTTCAACCTTTGACCTGTTGCCATGGTAAATCCATTTTGAAGATGCTTGTAGATACTGCATATTTCATTTATGAAATGTGTCAGTTAATGATCAAAATCGCTTTTCTGAAAAGGAAACCGTTTGGAGGATGCTTACAACATCCTGACGATTTTGTATAACCGACAAACAAGGTTTGCGGGTTATTCGATCCATGTTTGGATTGAAGCAAGCATAAGGTTCTTGGAACTGTCGTTTTGAAATAATCATAATGGTTAATGGTTTGATTCAAAACGAAATGATTCTTGTGTATATAAGGAGGTTAGTGGGAGCGCACTAACAAGGAAATTCCCATAAAGAAATTGGTGAAAGCTTGGCTTTCATAGAAATTCTCCGTAGAATTCTGGAGAGTAACAACCTTTATTCAAGGAATAAAGATCTACTGGGATAGATTTGGAGTTGTTAACACTCTCTGGGAAATTGTACATTTAAAATGTACTTGATATGGTGTCTCATACGCTTTGAGCATATGGAGTCACAATCGAGTCAATCCAAGTGATAGTCACTGGATTGAAGTTAAGGACATCTATTAGTATCTTAGAGAACTAAAGATGTTGTCTAAAACTATGGAGAAGGAGAACTTGAAGTGACTGGGATCACTGCTGCAAGTTTCCAAACAGTTAAATACTGCGGTACTATAAAGTTTGAACAACGGGACAGTGAGCTGGAAATCTTCCGAGCAAGATACTGTTGCCGAATAAACAACAAATGCGGATTATTGCTGCAGCTGAGGCAGCAATAGAAGCCATTTGGGTCGATAATAAATCTAATTAGATTAGATATAGTTCTGTAGCAGCTGAGCTAGGCGTCAGCACAAGGCTAAAGAATTAAAGGTCTCATCGACGATCCAGATATATACTTCTATATCATCTGATTCGTTCGGATCATACATCGTGGCGATGTGTGATGATCGTATAAATCGCGTCAGACGATAATCATGGAAATCCGTTGACGAAAACCTTTTCTCAGCAATTTGAGCGAACCGTACATAGTTCGGGTGTTCGACACTTGAGTGACTGGCTATGTGCCAAGTGGGAGATTGTTGGATAATATGACCCATAGCGTCACTATTTGTACAGATCATAGTGTTGTTGTACAAATTAACTATGTGACAAGGAAATGCACTCTTATCATTTGTGATTAGATCACCTTAGATATATAAATGAAGAGAGGTCCATATGATTAGTTCCTGGATTGAGATGATATGAGACAGTATCAGTCCACGAAGGATTAATTCATTAAATATCCCTAGCCGGAGTATTATCGAGACTGGACATCGATAATGCGGAATAGGCTAGTATTGCACTTGTGCGCGTTGTGAGGGCACAACGACATAGTTTCATATATTTGGGTATTGGATACTCATGCAAGTGCGATAGGAGGTTTTGTTTCGCCGATGGTACGGGAAACAGCTTCGCTCTGGATAGACCCCTCGGAATCCCATTGGTATTATGACTATGTGTCTATGGGAGTCCGACATCAGGGTAGGTGTGTATGGTCTTAACCTGAGACTTGCACCGCTAATGCTTACGACAATCAATATGCTTTAGTTGAGGTCGTCCAGGACTCTAACCGGTTCTGTGTACGCCAATTCTGGGTATATTGAGAATCGCAGAGTATTGGGTGTGATGTCAAGACGGAAGTTATCACTCCAGTCATAGTGGAGATGATGTCACGCAGGATACGGTATTAGTGCTCTTAAGTGATGGCCGGCCATCGGGATATTATGACAAGGTCATGTATATCCGATTATAGAGACTAGTTACCAGACATCCGATATGTGCTTCGGACGGGCAGACACTTATCCAGCCCAGCCCTAGCACGTGACTATCCGATACTGGGCCGATATACACGATACTTGGTATACTACGCTTGATATAGATCTTACATATTCTTAGAGAATATGACCGGAGAATTGGATAGACTTCGTGCTTTGCTAGAAGCCGATCTTGTCTCGTAAATCGGTAGAACGTAGTACTTGGTACGTACGTGATTCGGATATTCCGACTACCGTATTTACTGCCGAATTATCCGGGGATCTCATGGGTCGCTTCCCGATAATCCACCGATGATGCACAACTCGCACTCTTGAATAATCTGGGATATAATAGAAGAGAGAGAAAATTAATCTAGGATTAACTACAGAGATATTTTATCTAGGATAAAATATCGTCTAGAGAGAGATAACGATTAATTTGGAATTAATTGATAAATTAATATATTCGATATATTAAACGAAATTGGATTTCGACGCGGAATTGAAATTGGATTTTAATTCGGGCGAACGAATTAATTTAGAATTAATTCGTTAGCGACGTGAATAGTGAATTCGCTAGGCGTAATCATTTAATTACGACGCAACGGAAAACTCGCTAATTTGGAATTAGCGAAACCGAGCCCGAGTGTGATTGCGAGCGCATTCGTATTTCGAATTCGAGTGCGGCAACGCAAGTCACATCAAGCGTCAAATCATTCGTCACATCAAGCGTCAAATCAAATGTCACTTTGAGTGATGTGATTGATTGATGATTGATTGATTGAATGAAAGATGTGACTAGATAGATGGGAGTTAGTGGAGTGGTTGGAATGTTTGGTAAATGAATTGATTTGAGAAATCAATTAAATGATTTTTACCATTTGACTTTGGAAAATTAATTGGTAAATCATTAATATATTTTGGAAAATATATAAACAAACATTTTACACTTTTCTAATCAATTCATCACATTTCTCTCTCTCATTTTGCTCTCTCCTCTCACGCCCTTGGAGGGCTGTTTCTGTTTCTGCTGTTCTTGGCAGTGAACTGCCGTGGAAGTGGAGCAAAAAAAGGGAAGCAAGAGTGGGTTTTCATGGTGAAAATCCAAGTGCTAGCACACTACGAGTCTTGCGAAGGTGGTAGGGAGGTTCACCCATGAGCCGGGATCCGTCCAACGAAGCTTGGAGCTCCGTTTTGCATCTCAAAGTTTCTGTTTTTGAAGGCAGTGGACTGCTGCAGTTTGGGCGTGAATGGCAGTGCGTTTTTAGCCTTCAATCGTCTTCAAATCGTCTCAACCGATCGATGTGAGTATTCCGCAACTTCGTCGATATGTATTCGCAATGTTTTTCATGCTTATAATCGATCCGGGACCTTAATAGAAACCAACACATAGTGCTTAAAATATGTACCCTCTGACATACGCGAGCGAAAGAGCTTCTTTCGGAATTCATACTTATGAGATCTAAGATTAGATCTATGAAGATCCTTCAATTTCTATATCATACTATAAGGATTCAATCCATTGTTCTGACGACGAAACTGAGGAGTCATTGCGGCAAGAATGACAGATTGTGCACTAAAGTTATCATCACGATGAGTCTTCCAAAGCTCATGCACTAGTATATGCTCAACTCCGGGCTCAGGCCCGAAAGGTTTCCCTATGACATAGAGTAACTTCTCAGCTCTCAGGACTATCCTGAGGTTCATCTCCCAATTTGGAAAATTTGAGCCGTTAAAGACATTATCGCCCATGATGATGTCCCTAACGCTAATATTTCCAACCATCTCTATTGCAATAGTCCAACTATCCAATCAACGATATCGGCTACACTCAAAATGTAATGGTTACTATAGTCTAACTATATAACCAACTACAAGTGGAATAGTGTGAAAACAGTCCAACTGTTCAATGAAAGCAATATTTAATTTTAGTCCAACTAATATATTTATAAAAACGATAAATTAAATAAAAGAGCGCGTGTAACAAGTATTAAACGAAATTGCAAATTTAATACTGGCCTCCCACTATTTTTTGGTGAGCCTCTAACCCTCTATGGAGTACTCAGGAAACCCAGTTTCCTAGTGGGCTAGGATCCCGTTAAATAACACACAACCTTGACTTTGGCCAACAAGCTGTATGAAACTTAACTAGGTAGATCTCTAAGATCAATTGGATCCTATCCAATTCCTAGATCCGGTAGGTGGACCTCCAGTCCAAAATATATATCCAATATATATTTCCTAACATTTTCCTTTGAATCAACTAAGCCTTGGCTTTGGCTCAAAAAGCTTAATGATTCCAGTTAAGCGCGACCCATTGACAGTGGGAAAGTTTCGTAATCCACGTCGATGTACAGAAGTGACATTGACTTTGGCCAACAAGTCACAACTGCCCAAGACATGCGATATGTAACAAAACTTTCGTGGTTCAAACACAACCGCGATGGACAATGATCTTGACTTTGGCCAACAAACCAATTGCCAATCTTGGATCTTGAGAGAGAACCACTCAATGGAAAGAAAACGCTTAATATTAAAGTGAGGATTTTTCACGTAAATTGGCAACCAATTTATTATCTTTGATTAGGTCTCATAATACACCCTTAAATATGCATTCTAAAATATAATAAGGCGCGATTAAAATAATAATGATATGTGAATGGATATATAACAATTTGTTCCTAGAATAAATCTCTCTCTTTCCCTCTCCCGCTAGCACTTTACATACTACTGCCCAATTACATAATACATTAAAGAAACCTCATTTGCATTGAGGAGAATTGGTGAGAAGAAAAATACAAAGAGATAAGGAGGTGAAAGGTTGGACACGCAGGTCAAATTTAATAAATAAGTACCATACTTACAACAATTTCCAAAGTTACCCCCACCCTTCAATATCCATCCGATATACATTATTCATACAAATACATCCAAGTATTCACACAAAGCATATTGTTCAATCAATCTAATCCAATTAAATAATCTTTGAATTAATGACCATCCAATGTTCATACAACGATTTGATTTGCGCGAGTCCAACTCGTTTAAGAATAAATACTCAAAGTAGGTATTCTTGAATTATATCGAACTACAATTTCAAATCCAATTTAAATTGTATTCAGTACTAATTCATATTTAATTCCAAATTAAATAATTACACTTACAATAGTCCTTTTAGACTTGGATTCCAAATCCAATCTAAATGGGTCTCAAAGGCCCAATTAGCATCCAATACTATTTAATTAAAGTCCAATGAGCTTTCAATTAATTCCTTAGGCATGGGCTTTGGCCATTATGGATCCAACCCAAGACGCCAAGGCCCAAGTTAGGAATCACCCTATGCCACAAAATCAATTTAGGCCCATTAAACCCAATTAAATTTTTAAAGGCCCAAAAGTCACATTTAGACTTTATGGAAATGGTATAACAAATTAGCCCAATCCAATTTAAAAACTAATTTATTATTAACATAATATTACAAATATCACATTAATTTAATTAAAGTCTAATTACCATAATTAATTGAATAATTCAATATTTCCAAAACATCAATTAATCAATTTAATCGTACTTTAATTCTCAAATTCATGTCCAACACAAAATTGAGGCAAAATCAATCCATTCCAACATGCTCAAGCTCACGGCAATACATAAAATTAACATCCAATTTTCATTTCAATCTAATTAAATCAACAATTAATATTCAATTTCATGCCAATTTACATATCCAATTTTTCAAATTTCAAAATTTTCCATGAGCATTTCTAGGGCATACATTCAGACATGCTAAGGAATTGCGGATTTTTGATCCAATCAATTTATCACAAATCCAATGATGCATAAATTCAATTCATCATCATACTAACACAACCAAACAATCAATTTAGACAAATCATGCTCCAAGAAAAAGATCCCAAATTAAAGTCCATAAACCATAGATTTAAAATCAAGTTTAGGTGGCTCTGATACCATTGTTAGTGTCCTAGACATGTCCAATGATCTCTAAACATGATATAAGTGTGAATAATTCAAGTGGAGTTGTGGAAATACTCACATGGAACAGATGAGAAATTTCAAAACTTTCTTTGTTGTAGAAGCTCCAAGCTTTGTGAATGAGTTCCAAACTCTTGGGTGAGTTTCCCTATCACCTTAAAATGACTCCCAAAGTACTAGCTTTGATCAAAAAATTGAAGCAAAATTTCACCTCCAAGAAGCAAGAAATTCGGCCAAGAGAGGGAATTGAGAAGATGAGTGAATAGTTATGTTTTCCAAAAACAATTAGTTTCAAAAACTTGTCAAGTTGGTGTGTTAAAGATTTACATTAAATGAGCTTAACTACTTCCATCAACTTGTGACAATTGATGTAAGTAAAGTGGGTCCCACCACTTTAAATTCAAAATTTGAGTTGGCTCACACAACTTGACTTGGGCCCAGTTTCGTTTAATCCGATTAAACAAATTTTCCGTCGCGACGTAATTAAATCCAATTTAATTAAATAATAATGCCTAGCAAAAATATTACGAAAGTCGCTTACGAATTAATTCCAAATTAATTCGTTCACCCGAATTAAAATCCAATTTTAATTCCGCGTTGTAATCCAATTTCAATTAATATATCCAATATATTATTTTAGCACAATAAATAAATTAAATAGTAAAATTCAATTTAACTATTAAATTTACTTTTTCGATTAATTAAAAATTAATCGCGTTCTCTCTTCTAGACGAATTTAATCCCAGATAAAATTATTGCCGCAATTAATCACAGATTAATTCTTTCTCTCATAATTAATCCCATATTAATTTTGTTCCAGTCAAATGTCATCGGTGAATCTTTGGGAAGCGACCCAAGAGATCCTTGGATATGTTGGCAGTAAATACGATTGTCAGACTATCCGACACGTGCGTACCCCATACCACATTCTCACCGATTTACAAGACATGGTTGGCTTCTAGCAAAGTACAGTGCCTACCCAATTCTCCATAAATATATTCAACATGGAATATATATAATTTGTATCAGGCGTAGTATACAATGTATTACGTAATACGATCCAGTATCGGATGTCACATACTAGGCCTAGGGCAGGAATTTTGTCTACCCTATACGAAGCATATATCAAATCACTAGCAATTAGTCTCTGTAATCGGATAATCATGACCTAGTCATACTATCTCGATAGCTGCAATATTTAAAAGTACTAGTTATGTATCCCTGCGTGATCATCGTCTCCATATGACTGAAGTGATACTTCCATCTTGACATCACACCCAATACACTACGATTATCAGTATACCCAGAAGAGGCGTACACAGAACCTGTTAAAGCTCCGAACGACCAAAACCAAAGTATACTGATTGTCGCAAGTATTAGCGATGTAAGTCTCAGGTTAAGACCATATACACCTACCCTGATTCGGATTCCCATAGAGATATAGTCATACTACCAATGGAACTCTGAGGGGTCTATCTAGAGTGAAGCTGTTCCCGATCCAATGGCTAACAGAACCTCCTATCACACTTGTATAAGTAACCAATACTTAAATATATGAGAACTATACCGTTAAGCTTCCATAACGCGCACAAGTGTAATACTAGCCTATTCCACTTTATCGATGTCCAGTCTCGATAATACTACGATTAGGGATATTTAATGATTAAACCATTCGTGGATTAATACTGTCTCATATCTTATTAATCTGGTACTAATTATATGGACTTTTATCATTTATATATCCAAGTAATCCAATTACAAAATGATAAAAGAGCAATTTCCTTTGTCACATAGTTAGTTTGAACAAAAACACCATGTCTTTTACAAATAGTGATGTTATCGGTCATAATTGTCCAACATTGACTACCTCCTTCCTGTACGGCCCTTGAAACTTACCCCATTAGTCCAAGATTGCCACTACCATATACTAAGTGCATATTTCTCTCAGCCATGACTCGACCCAATTCTTTTGCTACCTCAGCGAATTCTAGTTTAGAACCAGAACTAGTACCACAAACACACAGATGTTAACAACTCGTCTTCTTGAAGTTACTTCCATTTGTTTATTACTCCCTCTCTAATCTGGATATGTTGAAGAGAGCAAGGACGAGCCGAATTTATAGATCCTAAAAAACGGTGAGTAATAATAGCACTAGTACTTGCCAAATGATAATTATTAGCTAAACAGTAAAATAAATCGTGAAAGTCAAAAAGTCTGGATCTTGTCGGCGAAAATAAAAGAAAATAACAAAAAAAATCATAATTATTAGTTAAAGACAAAGAAATCAAAATTATGTACATGTAGTAACGGCTTGAATGACATCTATATTTCAGGGGCAAGCTTCCCATCCAATTTTCTTATAAATTGGCAAATATGGTCTTTTAAAGTCAAATTTTCGAGACTTAATTGTTGTCTTTCTCTTCGAAACTGTGTATGTAAATTGTGAATCGCGTGATACACATATCCACTGGGATGCGTCTCAAGATTCAATGATGTCATCTAAAGACTCCTTACTTATGCCATCCCTAATGAATTTGATTTCATCTTCGCGGTTGATTTCGCCCAAAAGGTACTTGCGGTTACTTGCAGTTATCACAGTATTGTTGGGGTGTTGATTCCTCAGAGAGATGGTTACAAAGAACTGGTTTACTCAAACAAAACGTCAGCAGTAACTAAATTAAATAAAAAGAATGAATTGATAATGTAAGGTAAAAACTATATAAAAGTAATTAAGAATATCAGTATAGAGATATGGCAAAGCATTAGGATTCCCTATTGTATTAAACTCCTATGTTCAGTTATTGATTCCTGTTATTATTCAGTTGAAGGTTTCACATCCCAAACCAACAACCGGAAGATATTCAATTCTACATATGTATTATTCTCAGGTAATCAATGATTATTTTATCTATGTTAATAGCACACAAAATTTATCATTACGAGCTATCTAACGTCGATAATATACCCTTAGGCAATACTGCAGCATAAGACCAACACATTAAACAGCTTTACCAGTTACAACTGGGTTAGTAAATCACACATAGAAGAAGCATGACTGGATCTATATGGGAGTTGACAAAACACGGCCACTGGGTTCAAAAATCATAAAATAATAAAGAAACGTTAAAAGAGTTTCTAGGAACCAACAACAGAAATATAAGAAGTTTAGATTCAAGAGTTCATCCTTAGCTTTGCCTAGTAGATTAGTTCTCCATGCGGAATAGAGATACAACCTTGATAGATCGGAAAGACGCCATGATTTCATTGAAGTTCTTTGTTCTCCTCTCTTGATTTTATGTTTGTGGCTATTTTTTCTCCATTTTTCTCTTGTTTCTCTCTGATTTTCTCCTCCTTTTAGGGATTGGACGAAGTTGGGTTTATATAGAAAAGTTATGGAGTCATTATGCGCATCAAACTAGTCAAAATTAGGGTTTTGGGGAGTTCGGGGCACTGCGGTGCTGGTGTTTGGGCGCTGGGGGTGCCAATCTTGCTGGTTTCTGTATAGAACGCAGGAACTGGGGTGCGTCGCGATGCCCAATATTGGCCCGTCGCGACGTGTGGTAGGGGAAAATTCTAGTTTTGTGCTTTCTTCATTTCAGCTCTTCCTGCGTGCTTCCGATGCTTCCGTAAGGTCCCGAAACATTGTAATTACTCCAAATTTCATATTCCATTGCTCCTAATAACAAAGCACAAAATAAACTCTAGTTAAGATTAAAACATATGATAATCAAACCGAATTAGCGGTGTTCAAAGTACACTTTCATGCACTTATCACAACCCCCAACCAGCTTATTGCTAGTCCCTAGCAATTCAAGCGTAAAATAAAATAAGAACTAAATAAATAAATAAAAATTATCTAAGCCACTTTAGTAGGGTTCACGATTGCATTTAGCGTATGCAACAAGCCTTTAAATCCCTATGTGTCTCTAGTGGACGAGTTATACTCTCGTGAGGGCTTACAGCGACGACACCCAGAAACGTCATTTAAAACATGCATTCATGCAAACTGAAAATAACAAAACAAACTAGTCCCAATAGTTACACATATTATTGTCCTCAAAGAATGCCTAGTAATGAAGTCAGAGAACCTTTAAAGTACTAAATGCAACTCAAATCCAAGTCCTCGAATAAATCATCTAAGTCAGACTCACAGTGTTTGTGTGTAAAGGTTCATTCACAGCTTGATTCCTAGGTAAGTCAACTCAATGATTTCGTTTAAAAATTGGGATTGATGGGTCAAACCTAGATATCTCATTTAAGCTCTGTAACTGCTTTTATGTGCTCAATATGGTATGCTTTTTCTTTTCTTGTCTCTTTTGTTTTTTTTTCTTTTTTTACCAACTTTGTTTTTCTTTTCCAACACACATACCGTTTAAGGTAGCATTTCTCCTTATGGTGGTCTTAATAATCGCCCATGGGTAGCTTCACACTTATCGATTATAGGTGGTTAAATTTCTTTCTTTTGAGACTTTTTCTTTTATTTTTAATTATACCACACATCATAACACTAGCAAATCAGGATAGACATCTAAGCAAACGGTCATTCATCGACATGCAATTGCTTTAACTAGTCACTTTGCCAACTACTCAGGTTTTCACTACTAGAAACCTATAATTAAGTGCTTTCGAGTCTAACCTAGATCAATTACTCAAAGCATCAACTAAAAGTACATTAAAGGACTTATCGTGTCTAAGATTCCCACCCTAAAGCAAACAATATCATCATTGGACTTATGATTAACTATTAATGACTAAAAACAAACAAAATAATAAAAAATTATAACAGGTATTATCATGCGCATGCATACACCCCACACTTAAAGCTTGCATTCTCCGCAATGTATGATAAATGTAAAGAAAACAGATTAAGGAACAACACTACCAGAAGCGGAGTTGATTAGGTTCATGCTGGTGAGACTTTAGCTTGTGGCTGTGTAAGTTGTGCTGACACCTGCATAATTACTCATGCAAATAATAAAAATAAAACATGCAATTAGCACACAATAAAATAAAACTAAAGTAAATAAAATAAGTAAATACAGATGCAAGGGTTGCCTCCCCGCTAGCGCTAAGTTTAACGTCTTCAGCCAGACGTAACCACTCAGATTGTCATGGTGGCTTCCATCTAGCGATCTGATGAAGACATGGGAGAGAATTTTTGTCCAGCTGGGGTAGTTTACCATTGATCCCCCAGGGTCTGGTGGCTGAAATTTGGTACTGTACATAAGGAAAAGTTGGCTCAATCTCATTTTTAATCTCCCAGGTATCATCATTATTTGAGCCCTAATTTTCATTTTCCTCATTTTTCGATTCTTTGGGGTCACTTTCACTTCTGGAGGATTTGATTCATGGTGTAAAGAAGCTGTTTCCGGCAGGACTGTTTCTAGCATGTATGAATACTGACACTCATCATCACCATTTGGTTGTTTCTCGACATAAAAAATGTTAAGTGCTTGAGGAAATGGTACTCTAATTGGGAAATGTGGCATTTGTTTTTCCTGAGATGTGTTAGCACTATTATCCTTAGGGTCCTTTATAGTTTTGGAAGTGTTTTGCACGCCTGCCTTCTTACCACTCCTAATGAATATAGCATTGACACATTTTACATTGGTTGCCTCATGATCAGCCTGTGCCATGTGTTGCCCTTGTGGATTTGGTTGAGCCTGAGATGGAAATTTTCCTTGTTCGTGCACACTCAGGACATTAGTTAACTTAGAGATTTGTCTCTTAATCTCCCTATAATCTCAGCTACCTAAGCTATCAGTGACTCAAACCTTTGGTTGGTTTTGTTATGTGCTTCCATAATTGCCTTCTATGCCTCCATAAATGCTTGCACAGTATCCTCTAAAGAATTCTTAGGAACAGTAGGTGTGTGATACTGAGGAGCACTGTAATCTCTAGGTGGTGGTGCTTGAATAGGCTGATGAGACTCATGTCTCCAACTAAAATTGGAATGGTTCCGCCAACTAGGGTTATAGGTATCTGGATATGGTGTATAAGGCTTCTGGTACGTCCATAATGCATCATATTATTCTTTATATGTCCCTCTTATTAGGAAGCGGTCGCGAGTGCGCAGTGGAAAATTTAAATTATTATGCCGATTTCCCTTTGCCCAAGACCTATTTGTTTTGATTATTCTACAAGCCTAGGCATGTTACTATATATTCTAAGCATAAAACTCATAAAACATGCAAAGAACATAAACCTAAACATGCTAACTATCATAAGAACTATAATTAAAATAAAGAAAGAAAAAGACTTACTTGAACTGAAGACTCCTCCAGTCCTCCCTCCAATCTACAAGCTTTTCTCGAACTCAGCAAGCTCTTCCACGTTCCAAAGAGCCACCCAAGTGTGTGGCCTGTAAAGATGCACACACCAAAGCCAAAACTCAACGGCAAGACTACGCCTCGAGTGCACGGGTATTTTGCCCTTGGTGCTAGCCTATGCAAATACCTCAAAACTTTTAACTCGAGGATCATCTAGTCAATTAGACTTAAGGATCCTTAAAATCAGTGGCTTACTCTTAAAATTTAGAGTTTTGTCACGTATATAAACCCAAGATATGAAAGGTTTGGTGTAAAAATTTATGAAGAATTCTTTGGGTTTATATAGTGCTCCAAAGACAACAAAATTAATTAAGAATCCGATGTGGGATAAAAGCTAATTTAATCTTAGCCATTATATCTTAATTTAGTGGTTTAATGAGATTATAAAACCATAATAAGAGTTTGGGCCGAATTGGAATTCATAACAAATAAAAAAAAATTACTATTCATATTACTATTCATTTGAATATTAATTTTTTTTCCAATACCTAAAGTGCCTCTATCTTCATTCACTAATCCCTAAGCCAGTATGGAACCTCATAAATGATCTGTTCAATAATTAAACACATTTAACCATTTATGAACAATTCCTACAATAATCATATATGCTGTTATATTTGTACTGTGCATTGTTAACCATTGATTTCGACTTTGTTATGTGTGACCTTTTGGGTTCCCCTCAAGTTGGACATGAAATGAATCGTGATAATTTAATCGAACAAAAATTATCCTCCGATCAGATGGTCGTTTGATTTCAATGACCAAGGTTGACATCTTGAAACATGCCAAGGCCTCCAAATAAGAAGGAAATATATATATACCCATTCTATATGCGATTTACATATGATACGATCCCTCGCCTCACTGTATCCCCACTGTTGGACAATTATGACCCATAGCATCACTATTTGTACAGAACATGGTGTTGTTGTACAAATTAACTATGTTACAAAGTAAATTGCTCTTTTATCATTTGTAATTTGATTACCTGGATATATAAATGATAAAAGTCCTTATGATTAGTTCCAGATTAATAAGATATGAGACAATATTAATCCATAAAGGTTTAATCATTAAATATCCCTAGTCGTAGTATTATTGAGACTGGACATCGATAATGAGGAATAGGCTAGTATTACACTTGTGCGTGTTATTGAAGTGTAACAGCACAGTTCTCATATATTTGGGTATTGGATACTCATGCATGTGTAATAGGAGGTTCTGGTTACCGATGGTACGGAAACAGCTTCGCTCTGGATAGACCCCTCAGAATCCCATTGGTAATATGACTATGTGTCTATGGGAATCCGAATCAGGGTAGGTGTATTTGGTCTTAACCCGAGACTTGCATCGCTAATACTTGCGACAATCAATATACTTTGGTTTTGGTCGTCCAGGGCTCTAACAGGTTCTGTGTATGCCTCTTCTAGGTATACTGAGAATCGTAGTGTATTGGGTGTGATGTCAAGAAGGAAGTATCACTTCAGTCATATGGAGATGATGATCATGCATGGATACAAAACTGGTACTCTAAGTGCTATAGCCATCGGGGAAGTATGACTAGGTCATGAATTTCTGATCATAAAGAGACTAGTTGCTAGTGATCCGATATATGCTTCGTACGTGGCAGACACAACTCCAGCCCCAAGCCTTGCATGTGACATCCGTGTAGGACACAGAAATCAGCGACGATGTTCTAGGCTCGCGGCCTAGTTAGGAGTACGAATAGCCAGCGGGGGAACTAAACCGGAGAAATAACATGGAGTCACCACCCAGTGTGAACTGGGAAAATATGATTTAAGGCCGCACTCACCCCTCGCAAGGGAATACCTCAAACCGTTGGGTTCGGAATGGTCATTTACTTATCTCACTTGTAATGATATGATTTGTGCAATAATTAACCGAATCTACTCAACATGTATGCTCAAAGGTAACTTAGATCTAGTCCGCTTTCATCAAAATAAATCCTATGTCTAAGTTTGCATGCTTGAAAAGTAAGTCACCATAACGGCAAACGCACGATAACACACGATAATCTCATGAACATACTTCAATTATATAATGCGGAAAACAAATAACAACATAAACATAATGCAAATTCCAAACGCAAAATAAATACCTAATCATGCTTAAAAATAAATAACTAAACAACATACTAGACTAAATCATGCTTGAATACAAGGTTGGATGAAACGAAATACCGTCCATTCGGATTTGGCTACGGAATTTACGTCCGGGTTTCCATGCGATATACCACAAAAGAAAACACGCATTCCGTTCATCCAAAATTCACATCATGCCTCAATAAACGACTCTCATGTGATAATATATTAAAATAAGTAAAAGAAACGAAAGATAATAAATAAAGAAGGTGCCCTCAGGTCTAACCTCTTTTGTCGTCTCTCGAAAGCGTGTTACACGGCCATCAGAAGGGTTGATGTTCCATAACTTTTCTGGTTCACTAATCCAACGCTTTTCTTCGCTGTTTCGCTGTTTGGGATGCTGTTTTCACTCCGTTTCGCTGCTATTTTTGTTGTATTTTTTGGTCACTATTTTAAGGAAAATAAGGGACTGTTTTGTGGTGAATGGGGGCTGTTTTAGGGCTAATGGCGTATTTGTTTGTGCTGTGCCGAAAGAGTAAAGAGGATTTGTTTATCTTGGATTCACGTGGTGGGCCTGAATGATTTTGTTTGTTTGTACGTGGATACATGGTGTGAGAGAGACGCATCTAGGTTTATTGGTTAGGGTTTATTGCTTTATCATTCGCGGTTGGATTGATATTTTAGTCGGATGTTGAATGGTCAAGGGGTAGTGAGCGTTGAAGGTCGTGAATGGCTTCTAATTTGTGGGGGAGATTCTTTGTGGCTGGTTTGATCTCAGCTGATGAGGGTGTTTTAAGGGGTTATGATGGAAATGGATGTGGTGCATGGGGGTTTCAACGTACGTAGCTAAGGTTTACGTTTTTTATTCCTCTTTGCTCTCGGCTTAGGGTTTCTTGTTGAAGGGCATGGTGAGTCTGTGAGAGTGTTTGTTTTGTTTGTAGCGTGAGTGTGGAGGGGCTTTAGGTGTGTGTGTGAGGCAATGTGTGAATGGGTGATGGCGTGGAGCAGTGTTGTGCGTGGGAATAGGCTTAGAATATTAGGGTTGATTTCGTGAGAATGAGCCAGGGTCTCAAGGTTGGTTTGTGGTTCTTTTTATAGGCCAAGGTTGGGGGTTGTGTTTATCCTTGTTTGAATAGGAAAGAGATTTGTGTAATTATGAGGGATATTTTTAATTAGTGTGGGATAAGGAAAAATCTTTTATTTAGGGAAGTGATTTGATTTGATTTGATTTGTTCTCTTTTGATTAGGGATATGATTTGATTTGTATCTTTTAATTAGGGAATGTAATTTAAGTGAATTAGGAAAGCTTTTGATGGGATTTTATTTGACTTTATTTAATTTTGGTATGTGATTTATTTAATTTAGGAAGGTGATTTGGTTTGATTTCAACATGTGTTTAATGTGTGGATTTTTCAGGGAAGTGATTTAATGGGTTTTGTGTGTGTCTTGCGGGGTTTTGGGCTAAGGGTGTGTTTTAAAATGGAGGTCCAACAAGCGAACCCGCAGCTACTCCAGCGAATTAAATCAAACAAAAGTGTCAATTCTTGACTCTTTCCTCCCGATGTCCGTTTCTCGCGGCTTCCACAATTAAAGAGGTAGTGTCTCCATACGAGACTCATCATCAGGACTTATATGCAAAAATTCAGTGCCTACAGTCGCCCCCACTTTGATGGGACTTGTGCACTGTGTGATAATGACAATCCTATCAAAGTACGTGCAATGCATTTTCACTTACCTGGCTCGCCACATGCCACTTGGCTTGCCTGTTGTTCTGAACTGAATTGATGATGTGCCATTCCTAGCGTGCTAAACCTCGTACCTAGGGTATCGCGGTAGTCCACAATAGTCCACAATACTCCACGGTAGTCCACAATACTCCATGATAGTCCACGGTAGTCCACAATACTCTACGATAGTCCACGGTAGTCCACGATAATCTACGGTAGTCCACAATGCTCCACGATCATCCACGGTAGTCCACAATAATCTACGTTAGTCCACAATACTCCACGATAGTCCACGGTAGTCCATGATAGTCCACGGTAGTCCACAATACTCCACGATAGTCCATGGTAGTCTACGATAGTCCACAATACTCCACGATAGTCCACGGTAGTCCACGATAATCCATATACCGTACCTTGCATGCTAAACCTTGTACCTAGGGTGTCGCGGTAGTCCACAATAGTCTACAATAGTACACATGTCGTACCTGGCGTGCTAAACCCCGTACCTAGGGTGTCGCAGTAGTCCATAATAGTCCACGATAGTCCATATGCCGTACCTGGCATGCTAAACCCCGTACCTATGGTGTCGCGGTAGTCCACAATAGTCCACATTAGTCCACGATAGTCCACATGTCGTACCTGGCATGTTAAACCCCATACCTAGGGTGTCGCAGTAGTCCACAATAGTCCATGATAGTCCACATGCCGTACCTGGCATGCTAAACCGCGTACCTAGGGTGTCGCAGTGATGTCTCCATACCCGGAGTGCCGTACCTACCGTACTAGAACCCATACCCGAGGTGTTGCAGTTGCGTCTCCATACCTAGAGTGTCGCTGTGATATCTCCATACCCGGAGTGTCGTACCTGGCGTGCTAAACCCCATACCCGAGGTGTCGCAGTTGCGTCTCCATACCTAGAGTGCCGCAGTGATATCTCCATACCCGGAGTGCCGTACCTAGCGTGGTAAACACCATACCCAAGGTATCACAGTTGTGTCTCCATACCTAGAGTGCCGCAGTGATATCTCCATATCCGGAGTGCCGTACCCGGCATGCTAAACCCTATATCCGAGGTGTCGCAGTTGCGTCTCCATACCTAGAGTTCTGCAGAGATATCTCCATACCCGGAGTGTCGTACCTGGCAAAACTGATGCTGATTTTGATGTGGGCCTCGCCCCCAAAGTGCCATACCTAGCAAGACTGATACCGATAATGATGTGGGCCTCGCCCCCAGAGTGCGCTACCCGGCAAGACTGATACTAATGTTGATGTGTCTCCATACCCGGAGTGCCATACCTGGCAAAACTGATGTTGTGTCTCCATACCCAGAGTGCCATACCCGACAGAGCTGATGCTGTATCTCCATACCCGGAGTGCCATACTCGGCAGAACTGATGCTGTATCTCCACACCTGGAGTGCCATACCCGGCAGAACTGATACTAGTAATGATATGGGCCTCGCCCCCATAGTGCCGTACCTGGCAAGACTGATACTGATAATGTGATGGTTCGTTCTCGAACCATGCTGTGAGGTGGTCTATTCTCGAACCGTTACTGTGTGAGGTGATCCATTCCCGAACCCTTACTATGATGTGGTCCATTCCCGAACCATTACTGTGATGTGGTCCATTCCCGAACCTTGCTCCATTCTCGGAGTGCCATTTTTGGCGTCTGCTGATAGTGGTCCATTTCCGCACCATGCTCCATTTTCGGAGTGCCATTTTCTGCGTGTTCATTCCCGAACTTTGCTCTATTCTCGGAGTGCCATTCCCGGCTTGTTCATTCTTGAATTATGCTCCATTCTCGGAGTGCCATTCCCGGCTTGTTCATTCTCGAACTGTGCTCCATTCTCGGAGTGCCATACCCGGCTTGTTCATTCTTGGACTATGCTCCATTCTCGGAGTGCCATTCTCGGCTTGTTCATTCTCAAACTGTGCTTCATTCTCGGAGTGCCATTCCCGGCTTATTCATTCTCGAACTGTGCTCTATTCTCGGAGTGGCATTCCCGGCTTGTTCATTCCCGAACTGTGCTCCATTCTCGGAGTGCCATTCCCGGCTTGTTCATTCTCGAATTGTGCTCCATTCTCGGAGTGCCATTCCCGGCTTTCTGATGATATGTGGGCCTCAACCCTGGGACTCATCCCCAAAACTGACACTGATGATGTGTGGGCCTCAACCCTGAATTGATACTAATGTGGGCTTCACCCCCAAATTGATACTGATGTGGGCCTCAACCCTAGGACTGATACTGATATGGGCCTCACCCCAAACTGATACTGATGTGGGCTTCGCCCCCGGACTGATGCTGATGTGGGCCTCGCCCCCAGACTGACACCGATGTGGGCCTCACCCCAAACTGATACTAATGTGGGCCTCGCCCCAAACTGATACAGATTTGGGCTTCGCCCTTAGACTGATACTGATGTGGGCCTCGCCCCCAAACTAATACTGACATAGGCCTCAACCCTGGGACTCATCTCCAAGGTGATACTGATGTGGGCCTCGACCTATAATGATACCAATGTGGGCCTCGCCCCTAAACTGATATTGATATGGGCCTCGCCCTGGGACTCATCCCCAAAATTGATGCTGATGTGGGCCTCGACCCTGGGACTCATTCCCAGATTCATTCCAAAACTCTGACAATATGGGCCTCGACCCTGGGATTCATTCCAAAACTCTGACGATGTGGGCCTCGACCCTGGGATTCATTCCCGGATTCATTCCAAAACTCTACTAATGTGGGCCTCGACCCTGGGATTCATTCCAAAATCTGACGATGTGGGCCTCGACCCTGGGATTCATTCCAAAATCTGATGATATGGGCCTCGACCCTGGGATTCATTCCAGGATTCCTTCCAAAACTCTGATGATATGGGCCTCGACCCTGGGATTCATTCCCGAAACTACTTGTCTTTGTCGCTTTTTCCTTCTCTTCAAAACCTACGAACAAAAACAAAACAAAAATACGTGTATGTGACGTGTATGCATGCATGCATGAATGTGTTTCCTATTCCGATGGGTTAGGTCTTCCTTGTGCTCCTCTGTGCTTCTTGCCTATAGAAGTCTTTGATCGCCCCCTGGGTCTGCTTGTAATTTCCTTCTGCCGGTTCTCTTCTGGTGATTGGTTGGTTCTCTTTTTTCTCATGGCTCAAGATCTCGTTGTTTCCCTTATTTGCGGGGTGGTAGACTGGTCGCCCCCGGTCTTGATTTAGCTTTCTGCTCTTCGCTGCTTATAATAGGTCAAGGTGAACCACATGATGTGGCATTCTATATCATCATATCATATCACATGCTACGAAATAGTCCTAATAGTTACACATATTATTGCCCTCATAGAATGCTCAGTGATGAAACCAGAGAACCTTCAAAACATTCAACGCAACTCAAATCCAAGTCTTTGAATAAATGATCTAAGCCAGACTCAAAGTGTGTGTGTGTAAAGGTTCCTTTGCAGATTCATCCCCAAGTGAGCCAACTCAATGATTTCGTCAAACAAATGAGATCGATGGGTCAAACCAACCTAGATGTCTCAATTATGCCTGCAGTTGCTTTTTTGTGCTCAATGTGGTATGGTTTTCTTTCTCTTTTGTTTTTTTTTTCTTTTCATTTTGAACTTCTTTTTTCTTTTCTTTTCTTTTTCTCTTTCTTTTTTTTTTCAACACACCTACCCTTTAAGGTAGCATTTCTCCTCATGGTGGTCCTAATACTCGCCCATAGGTAGCTTCACGCTTATCGGTTATAGGTGGTTTAATTCTTTTCTTTTGGAGACTTTTCTTTTATCTTTCAACCATACCACACATCATAACACAAGAAAATTAGGATAGACATTTAGGCGAACGGTCATTCACCGACCTACAATTTCTTCAACTAGTCACCTTGCCAACTACTCAGGTTTTCACCGCTAAGAACCATAATCAAGTGCTTACGAGTCTAACTTAGATCAATTACTCAAATTACCAGATAAAAGCACGTCAAAGGTTTATCGTTTCTAAGGTTTCACCCTAAAGCAATCAATTTCATCATCAGGCTTATGCCTAACTATTAAGGACTAAAAACAAACAATTTTTTTTATTTTTTTTTGACGGCCCCCCAATGGTCTTTCTATCCTTGCAGTAAAGTTTTATGTTCCTCGGTTTCCTTTTCCACGATATCCATATTTGCTAAAATCTTCTTTGACAAGTCTTTTTTTTCCTAACCCATCGGATATCTGTGATGGCTCTTAAGACACGGGGGTTAACATGATGCGTGAATGCATGAGATGAGATGCGTGCGATGTATGGAATATATAAGTCGGCCCATTACCATTTTAAAGCATTCAACCATACTATTGCGCGGTGCAAACTTATCCCAGTTGAAAAGGCCCAACAGGTTTATAATTTTGCGATAACATGGCTAAACAACTTCAAATGATAAAAGGCCTAAACACAAAATGGCCCATTGGTATTTTAGAAGCTTTTGGCCCAATTACCATAAAGCACAGATTCGTCCTAGTTTAAATGGCCCAACAAGCCCATACCTCATGACAAAAAATCCAATTGATTCCAAATGACGATGGTCCTAAACGCAAACATAAAGGAATAGTCTCTATTAGTCCTACAACTACAGTTCACACGCGGGTTTATAGGGGTATAGACAAAGGCTCTCGTCGACCAAGGGTTGCCCACAACTATGTCTCCCCACTCAAGGGTCTGAACGACCAAGTGAGTGCACCTTTTATATACAATAAGGTACGTGCCAATGAGTCATGGTGCGTGACTGACTGTCAAATGGATTTCGCATTGTAGATTCCCCAGAGGGAGGGCGAAGCGAACTCTCTTAAAAACCCAAGCCTCTTAGGCTCTTATCGCTTGGTGACAGGAATAAACAACGAGTCCTCCAAATTCGTCCATCACAGTAGGCTACGAGTAGATGATTATCTAGGTGCCTTCATAGGTTTTCCTTATACAATAGGTAGTGAATGAAAGAAGACACCAAACCATCACCTAGCTTTAACAATACCTTTGGTTAAACCCCATCAACCCACTATAGACACGGTCAACTAAAGCACAAATCACAAACATTACAAGACATTATTTCGGGGCCGATTCTCTATCCCTAGTGGAGCCGCCAGACTGTAGGACACAGAAATCGGTGACGCTGTTCTAGGCTCGCGGCCTAGTTGGGAGTACAGAATAGCCCGCGGGGGAACTAAACCGGAGAAATAACATGGAGTCGCCACCCAGTGTGAACCGGGAAAATGTGATTTAAGGCCGCACTCACCCCTCGCAAGGGAAGATCTCAAACCGTTAGGTTCGGAATGGTCCATTACTTATGTCACTTGTAATGATATGATTTGTGCAATAAACTAACCGAATCTACTCAACATGTACGCTCAACGGTAACTTAGATCTAGTCCGCTTTCATCAAAATAAATCCTATGTCTAAGTTTGCATGCTTGAAAAGTAAGTCATCATAATGGCAAACGCACGATAACACACGGCAATCTCATGAACATACTTCAATTATATAATGCGGAAAACAAATAACAACATAAACATAATGCAAATCCCAAACGCAAAATAAATAACTAATCATGCTTAAAAATAAATAACTAAATAACATACTAGACTAAATCATGCTTGAATACAAGGTTGGATGAAATGAAATACGTGTGTCTCTTAAGTGGTACGTGGCATTGTATCCCGAGTGCAAACCGCACTACCATCCATTCAGATTCGGCTACGGAATTTATGTCCGGGTTTCCATCCGATATACCACAAAAGAAAACACGCTTTCCGTTCATCCGGAATTCACATCATGCCTCAATAAACGACTCTCATGCGATAATATATTAAAATAAATAAAAGAAAGGAAAGATAATAAATAAAGAAGGTGCCCTCAGGTATAACCTCTTTTGTCGTCTCTCAAAAGCGCGTTACACGGCCGTCGGAAGGGTTGATTTTCCACAACTTTTCTGGTTCACTATTCCAACACTTTTCCTCGCTGTTTCGCTGTTTGGGCTGCTGTTTTCACTCCGTTTCACTGCTGTTTTTGTTGTATATTTTGGTCACTATTTTAAGGCAAATAAGGGACTGTTTTATGGCGAATGGGGGCTGTTTTGGGGCTAATGGCATCTTTTTGTGTGCTGTGTCGAAAGAGTACAAAAGATTTGTTTATCTTGGATTCACGTGGTGGGCCTGCATGATTTTTTTTGTTTGTGCGTGGCTACATGGTGTGAGAGAGACGCATCTAGGTTTATTGGTTAGGGCTTATTGCTTTATCATTCACGGTTGGATTGTTATTTTAGTCGGTTGTTGAATGGTCAAGGGGCAGTGAGCGTTGAAGGTCGTGAATGGCTTCTATTTTGTGAGGGACATGCTTCACTACAAGAAAAAAGGCCTTTACTGACACTAAGGTTAGTGACACTAGGCTAAAAGTGTCAGAAACGACGTGTAAATGGGCCTATTTCCGTGTTTTTCACTTAAATATCAATAATTACTGACACTATGGTATCAGCGATTTTAGTGTCAGTAATTACTATTACAATAGTATCAGTAAGAAAAAAAAAAAAAAAAAAAACGCGTAGTCGTCTTGAGTCGAACCAACACCTCGCGGAAGTGACGTTTTTCGCATATATTACTGACACTAGAGTATCAGTAAATTTAGTGTCAGTAATTAATGATACCTTAGTATCAGTAAAAAAATTAAAAAAAAAATTATTTCCTTAAGTCTGCTGGGACTCGAAATTGTAACCATTGATATAAATTTTTTTTTTATTGTAAGGCTTTACCACTGGGCCAAATCGTGACTTTTGTTCTATTGTGTTAGGTTATTTTACTTATTTTGTTAATCCCTTCCCACATATTCATAAAATTTCAATTTTGGCTCTGTCCTAACCCTAATCTCCGAAATTGATTTCATCACTCTCTTCTCTGCTCTCAGCCTCTCACGATCACAAGTCATGACTATCATCACTCATCACTCATCATCGGTCTTCTCTGGTTGCTTCACAATCTGCTCTCGGTCTCTCATCTCAGCTTCAGGTGCCTCGATTGCTTGCTCTCAGAAGTTGGATCTCAGTCTCTCATCTTAGGTGCCTTGGTAATTCTTATCTCTTGCCACCCCTCTTCCAGATATTGCTCTTTAATGTCACTTGCTCTTTAATCGATCAGTTTGTGAAGCAAGCTTCGAATCAGAAAGGTGCAGAACTCGGCTCCGTCATCGTCGAAGCCACTTTGCAGCCCTCGCTCTTTGCTTTCTCTGAGATTCTTGTTGTTCCCAATATTGCCGAGGTAACTGAAATTTTTTATTTTTAGGGTTTATACTCATAGTTTCTTTATTATGTTCCTATTTTTTTTTTGTTCTTGTATTGGTCGAGTTAGAGATTAAATTATGTGTCAAAAAAAGTTTACCTTCTGTTTGGTTGCTGAGAAAATGGAGGAAAAGATTTGGAAATGAAATTACGGTCATTTTGTGGCTTATGTTCTTTGTCTTGATCAGAGTTCATGTTCAATCAATGATATTTATTGTATAATTCATTTTGATTTTTTTTTTTTTTGGGTGGTGATATTTGTAGCATTAGTTATTTGAAAGATTTAAGCATTGAAGGGATAATTTTATAGTAGAAAGGGGTATGAGAGTTGGGAATGCATTATCATGAATCTGAATTTTCGCTTATATTATTGAGGAATGCATCAAAACTTGGTTTTGAAAATTATTTTCTCAGAGCTTGGGTAGAAAATGGATGAGAATGGCCAAAATTCTGGACCATTGCGGGAGGAGCTAGTGCAAATGGCTACTAAGTTTCTGTCGAATGCAACAGTTAGAAACTCTCCAGTCATCCATAGGCGAAGCGAATGTTTCTTGAGAATATGGGCCTTAGGAAAGACGAGATAGATGAAGCCTTTCGTCGTGTTCCTGTAAGCACATTGTTTCTCTTGATTTTCAAATATTTTTCTATTCAACTCAATTACTCGAATGATCATTTTTGGATGAGTTCTATCTTGCTCTTATATTCTTTTGCATACAAATGCAGGATCCGCCTTCAAATATAACAACGGAGCAGAATATTACCCCAATTCAACGTAAGTTTTTAACATTTTCCATCCCTTAAGAGGTCTTTAATGCAGCATTCATATCCCAGATATTGAAATTGATAATTGCTTTACTGCCATCACATTTGGAATATCATTGCATGTTGGCCCATAATCTAAAATAGATGAACAGTCAAAGGCAGTCAGAAAGGTTCGACCACAAGTGACAGCACTAGCAACATCTCCACCATCTCGGTTTTACTGGACACATGCTTTTGTTTTTGTGGGTTTTCTTGCCGTTTCTTGTGCTGGGACAACTAATTTTTTGAAGGTACTTGAAAAACTTTTGTACACCAGGTCATAAAGTTAGATGCCTTGTAGTTTTTATTGTCCAGTAGTATTATTATGGCTTTACCATTCATTTATGTATGCCTCGTTTAGAACGTTATTTTGCCAAGGTTGAAGTTTTGGATTCGGAAGGCTGTTTTAGAATAACATGTTGTCTCTGCAAAGAAATCAAAACCAAGCCTGCTCGAAGAAGTTACAGTTGCCGCCAAGTCAGCCAGCACTGCAGCTGCTGATGCAGCAAAAGCAAGCATGGAGATTTTGAACACAAAAAACAAAGGTGGTCTTATTTGGATTTTCTTTTTTCCGTAATTTAACATATCTAGAAATGGTCGGTTGTCACATTGTTTAATAACACATAACTGTTGGTCGGTTACTCGTTTTTTTACAAGTTCTATTCTGCCTATTTTTTGCTGGCTCTTTCATAACTTCATATGTACACATGTTATGAACATATGTTGTTCAAGTTTATTGTTGCATGACCAACTGCATTACAGTGTCTGTTTTACAGATTTTGCAGGAAAAAGAGAGAGAGAGACAGATTATTTATAGAGTAATTGATATACAGATTACACCCATATGGAAACCTATCTGGGTGTACCGTTAAGGGATATTATGCTTGTCCACTTTGTGGGATAGGAAATATTTGTTAGTTCGTCATTTATTAGATGTGATGCACATTGAAAAAAATGTGTGTGAAAACATCTATGGTACAATACTTCATCAAGCAGGCAAGACAAAGGATGGGATTAATGCTAGAAAAGATCTTGATCACCTCAAGGTTAGGGAAAAACTAGTGCCTGACACAAATAGCAATGTCCTACCTCCAGCACCATACACTTTGAGTAAAAAAGAGAAGAAAATGTTTTGTGAAACCTTGCAAGGTATCAAAGTTCCAAATGGGTACTCTTCCATTCTAATAATAAGAGTGTATCAATCTTTACATTCTAATAATAAGAGCGGTAGTGTGACTTGGGTATCTGTGAAGGTACAAAGTTATGATATATATATATATTTTTGTGATATGCAACAATGAGAATATTTAGAATATGTCTAAATGAACTAATATTGATATGATAATTCTTTTTTATAGTTTCCAATGCAGCCTGGAAGTTTTGAATGCGGTTATTATGTGATGAAATACATGCAGCAAATTGTAACAAATGTGAACATTCTAAAAGACAATGTAAGTTAACAATAGTTAAGTTTTATCACTAGTCAATTAAGATATCTTACTGTTTAAAATTCTAACTTATAAATATTTTAAAGTTCAAGGGGATTAATGAGTACACTCTGGAAGATATAACGCAACTCCGTGATGATTGGGCAATATATGTTGCACATATAATCACACAGTATAATGAAGAGGTAATTACAAGGACATGTTTTACAGAGGTGATTATTACTTCCTATTTTTTCACTTTAATTCATGACATATTGGGAAATCTTCTATTCTTGCAGAATACAAATGACAAGGACAACATAGCTATTGTTCGTTGAGTTAATGAAGTAGTATGGTATTTCTCTTTTCTGTAAATTAATACATTCTTGTTTCTACTTTTAGCTTAGAATTTTTTCCCCAGATTTTTTACTTCAGTGAAAGCAATATGTCTCGATGGGTTTAATTTGGTGGGTTAATTTGTTTTATTTGTGAGTTTTGCTAGTGGGTAAGATTGCTTTGAGACTTGAAAGTTAAAACAATCATGATGTAAAATATTCTATTAACAGTGTCTCGATGTTCTCTATGTCAGACATGAACTTGGAGATAGTTTTTTACCTGATGAAGTTTTGCCATGTTCTGATTGATACTTGTTGAAACCTTTGGGGGATATGGCACCTGTCATCTGATGTGCTTTGAGGTGCAGCATGAATGCTATGGAAGCAGTATTTGATATATTGAGATCTAACATGTTTATCTCATCTATTTTTATGGCAATTACCTGGAATGTTACATTCTAGTACATTTTGAGCTTTGAACTTTTAGTTTCCAGGAATTCCATAATGAACAACTATCTTGTCATCTTGATTTGCTTCCTGCATTTGGAAACAGTATTAGATCATGTCATCTGATAAACTTCATCTGGTTCATGAGATCCTTTTATTTCAGTTTTATGTCCGTCTATATATATATATGTGTGTGTGTGTGTGTGTGTGTGTGTGTGTGTGTGTGTGTGTGTGTGTTGTGTTATTGATTTGTTTGTTTTGGTGATTATGTAGCGGTATGAAAGATACAACTTGTTATTATGGATGCCATTTGGTTTTTTATATGCATGCTCTTAGGTTGTTGGTATGGTTATTGTCAATAAGTGCTTTATGTGACAAAAATTAGATTAGGGTTATATTTTATATTTTATTTGGATGTATTTAATGTTTTTATTTATGAAGATATCGATTTTTTTTGGAAGTCCATCTAATTCTTAACATTTGGTTTATAATTTCAGATTTTGTGCCAGATATCATATTGTTGGGGGATTGTTGCAGGCTTCTCAACAAGTATCATGAATTTTGGTGGGGGCATGACATTTTGATGGGACTTTAAGAGTAGTTTTTGAAATATATATATGTTAATTTAAAGATTGTCTATGGAGTTTTGTATTCATCATGTGATACTGTTGAATTGATTAATACGATTAATCTATTATATTGCGAATTTTATATAAATGTAATTTTTTAGTTTTTTATTTCATTGAGTTGGTATATATATATATATATATTATGATTAATTTAATTACAAAAAATAAGAAATATAATTGTGAAATAATACGATTTTTAAATTTTAAAAGATATTGACGGATATTGATACTATAGTAACAATAATTACTTACACTAAAAATCAAATATATGCGATATACTGATACTGCAGTAACAAAATTTACTGACACTATAGTATCACTAAATACTGATGATATAGTGTCAATAATTTACTGACACTAAAATAGTGTGAGAGATTACTGATACCATAGTGTCAATAATTTTCTGATACTACAGTATTAACGTTTACTGACACTAAGAATCACTGACACTAGAAACTAGTGTCAGTGATTTCTGGCTGCGGCAACACTGACACATTTATATAGTGTCAGTAAAACCCTTTACTGACACTAATTTAGTATCAGTAAAAGCCTTTTTTCTTGTAGTGTTTGTGGCTGGTTTGATCTCGGCTGATGAGGGTGTTTTAAGGGGTTGTGATGGAAATGGACGTGGTGCATAGGGGTTTCAACGTGCGTAGCTAAGGTTTACGTGTTTGATTCCTGTTTGCTCTCGGCTTAGGGTTTCTTGTTGAAGGGCATGGTGAGTCTGTGAGAGTGTTTGTTTTGTTTGTAGCTTGAGTGTGGAGGGGCTTTAGGTGTGTGTGTGAGGCAATGTGTGAATGGGTGATGGCGTGGAGCAGTGTTGTGCATGGGAATAGGCTTAGAATATTAGGGTTGATTTCGTGAGAATGAGCCGGGGTCTCAAGGTTGGTTTGTGGTTTTTTTTATAGGCAAAGGTTGGGGGTTGTGTTTATCCTTGTTTGAATAGGAAAGATATTTGTGTAATTATGGGGGATATTTTTAATTAGTGTGGGATAAGGAAAAATCTTTTATTTAGGGAAGTGATTTGATTTGATTTGATTTGTTCTCTTTTGATTAGGGATATGATTTGATTTGTATCTTTCAATTAGGGAATGTAATTTAAGTGAATTAGGAAAGCTTTTGATGGGATTTTATTTGACTTTATTTAATTTTGGTATGTGATTTATTTAATTTGGGAAGGTGATTTGGTTTGATTTCAACATGAGTTTAATGTATGGATTTTTCAGGGAAGTGATTTAATGGGCTTGGTGTGTGTCTTGCGGGGTTTTGGGCTAAGGGTGTGTTTTAAAACGGAGGTCCAACAAGCGAACCCGCAGCTACTCCAGCGAAGTAAATCCAACAAAAGTGTCAATTCTTGGCTCTTTCCTTCTGACGTCCATTTCCCGCGGCTTCCACAATTAAAGAGGTAGTGTCTCCATACGAGACTCATCATCGGAACTTATATGCAAAAATGCAGTGCCTACAATCGCCCCCACTTTGATGGGACTTGTGCAGTGTGTGACAATGACAATCCTATCAAAGTACGTGCAATGCATTTTCACTTACCTGGCTTGCCAGCTGCCACTTGGCTTGCCTGTTGTTCTGAACTGAATTGATGATGTGCCATTCCTGGCGTGATAAACCCCGTACCTAGGGTGTCGCAGTAGTCCACAATAGTCCACAATACTCCACGGTAGTCCACAATACTCCACGATAGTCCATGGTAGTCCACAATACTCCACGATAGTCCACGGTAGTCCACGATAATCCACGGTAGTCCATAAAGCTCCACGATAGTCCACGGTAGTCCACAATAATCCACGGTAGTCCACAATACTCCACGATAGTCCACGGTAGTCCACGGTAGTCCACGATAGTCCATGGTAGTGCACAATACTCCACGATAGTCCACGGTAGTCCACAGTAGTCCACAGTACTCCACGATAGTCCACGGTAGTCCACGATAATCCACGGTAGTCCACAATGCTCCACGATAGTCCACAATAATCCATGGTAGTCCACAATAGTCCACGGTAGTCCACGATAGTCCATGGTGCTTATAGTCATCGGGACTTATATGCAGAAATGTAGTGCCTACAATCCGATACTGGATCGTAATACGCAATACTACGTATACTACGCCTGACAAAGATCTTGTATTCCGTAGCAGAATATTTCTGGAGAATTGGGTAGGCACGATGCTTTGCTAGAAGCCAACCATTTCTTCTAAATCGGTAGATGCGTGGTACCGGGTACGCACGTATTCAGATAGTCCGATGACCTTATTTACTGCCAACATATCCAGGGATCTCTTGGGTCGCATCCCAAAGATTCACCGATGATGTTTGACTCGAACAATATTAATCTGGGATTAATTAAGAGAGAGAATATTAATCTGGGATTAATTAAGAGAGAGAATATTAATCTGGGATTAATTACGGTAAGAATTAATCTGGGAGTAATTATCAGAGAAAGAATTAATCTGAGATTAATTGCGTCGAGAATTTATCTGGGATTAAATTCGTCGAAAGGAGAGAACGCGATTAATTTGGAACTAATCGGTAAAATAAATTTAATGGTTAAATTAGATTTTACTATTTAATTAATTTAATTGGGCTAAATAATATATTAGATATATTAATTGAAATTGGATTCAGCGGGAAATTAAATTGGATTTTAATTCTAAGGAACGAATTAATTTGGAATTAATTCGTAAGCGACTTTAATAATAATTTTGCGATGAATAATTATTTAATTAAATTAGATTTAATTACGTCGCGACGGAAAATTCGTTTATTCGGAATAAACGAACCCGAGCCCGGAGTGTGTAGTCTCACCCAACTTGAATTTTGAATTTAAGTGCGGGACCCACCAAATTACATCAACTAGTAATTTTGTGATGGAAGTGGTTGGAATAGTAATTACATGACTTAAATGCACACAACCACCAACTTAAATAAAAAGGGGCTTTGGAAGTCAAAATGAGTGTGGTTTTTTTTTAGAAAACGAATATATGCTCTTTCTCTCCCTGCTTGGCCGAATGGCCACTGCTCCCTCCTAGGCCGAATGGCCTCTGCCCTTTTATTTCTTCTTCTGGCCGAGAGGCCATTGGGCTTTTAAAATCTCATTTAGGCCGAGAGGCCATGGGCCATATATTTACTTTTTGGCTGAAAAGAGAGTTTTGCTTTTCTTGGAGAAATAGAAAGCTGTTGGCCATTAAATACAATTTAAATGGCTTCTGATTCATTTCTTTTGAAGAATAAAATCAAATTGGCCTCTGTTTATTATTTCTTTTGAAGAATAAAAAAACAAATTGGCCGATTGCCTCTGATTCAGCCTGGTCGAATGGCTTGTTTCAAATTGTTCGATCAGTCCTCTCTCTCTCGGATAAATTTGTTTCTCATTGGGAGATAAAATTTGTTCCATTTGTTCTTTCTAGCACATATGAGAGTCAAATGAAGGTGATAGGGATACTCACCCAAGAGCTTGGAAGCTTCAACATCCATGGAAGTTTTGAACTCAACCGATCAATGTAAGTCCTCCGTAACTTATTTTTTATTTTTATTTACACACGATTCACGCTTAAAGGTCCCGTGGCATGTCTAGGACACTAACAATGGTATCAGAGCGAGATCTAAGCATGATTTAAATTCTAGGGCTTATAGACTTTATTTAGGGATTTTTGCTTAGAGCTTGTAAATGCCTAAATTGGTTGTTTGGACATGGTTCGGTGATGATGACTTGGAGTTATACATGATTGATTTTGTGAAAAGTGGATTAAATTATTTTTCCCTAAAATTTATACCTTGGCCGAAAATTACCCTACGAAGCTCATGGTTAATTTTTGAATTAAACAATTGGATATGTTGATTCACATGAAATTGAATATTAATTTTTGATTTAATTAGATTGAAATCAAAATTGGATGTTAATTTCATGTATTATCGTGAGATGTGAAACATGTTATAAAATTGATTTTGCCCTAATTTTGTGTTGGACATGAATGTGGGAATTAGACATGATTAATTATATTAAATTAATGTTTTGGAAACATTAGGTTAATTAATTAATTATGGTGATTGCACTTTAATTGAATTAATATATAATTTAGAATGTTGTATTAATTTAATTGTTGTATTCGGGCTAATGGACTTGGTTGGGCCAAATTTTAGTCTTGGATTATATTTGGGCCAAAACCATTTCCATAAAGGCCAAAATTGATTCTATGGCATATGGTGATTCCTATTGGGCCTAGGCATTATGGGTTAGATCCATTTTGGTCAAAAGCCCAAGCCTAAAGAATTAATTAAAAGCTCATTGGACTTTAATTAAATAGTATTGGATACTAATTGGGCCTTTGAGACCCATTAAGATTGGATTTGGAATCCAAGTCTTTAAGGTACATAAATAAGTGTAATTATTTAATTTGGAATTAAAAATGAATTAGTATTGGATACAATTTAAATTGAATTTAAAATTGTACTTCGATATAATTCAAGAATACTTACTTTGAGTATTTATTCTTAAACGAGTTTGACTAGCGCAAATCAAATCATTGTATGAATATTGGATGGTCATTAGTCAAAGATTAATTAATTGGATTAGATTGATTGAATAACATGCTTTGTGTGAATACTTTGATGTATGTATGAATAATGTATATCAGATGGATATTAGAAGGGTGAGGGCAATTTTGGAAATTGTTGTAATAAATTTAGAATTTATTAAATTGGACCTGTGTGTCCAGCCTATTACCTATTTTCTCATTGTATTTCTCTTCTTACATATTCCCCTCAATGTAAATAAGGTTTCTTTAGAAGTATTATGTAATTGGGTAGAAGTAAGAATATGGCTAGCGGGAGAGAGGAAATTGAGAGATTTGTTCTAGGAACAAATTGTATTATATATCCATCTGCATATCATTATTAATTTATTTCGCGCCTTATTATGCTTTTAGAATGCATGCTTAAGGGTGTATGATGAGACCTAATCTAAGATAATAATTGGTTGCCAATTATGCGAAAAAACCCTCAACAAATATTAATTGTTTTCCTTCCATTGAGTGATTCATTCTCAAGATCCAAGATTGGCACTGGTTTGTTGGCCAAAGTCAAGACCTTTGTCCATCGCGGATGTGTTTGAATCATGAAGGCTTTGATCCATATCGCATGTCTTGTCGAAATTGTAATTTGTTGGCCAAAGTCAAGATCATTTCTTGTCAATCGACATCGATTACGAAGCTTTCCAAAGTCAATGGGTCCCGCTTAACTGGAATCATTAAGCTTGTTGTGCCAAAGCCAGGGCTTAGTTGATTCAGAGGAAAAGGTTAGGCAATATATTGGATATATTGGCATATATTGGATATATGTTTCGGACTTGGAGGTCCACCTACTGGATCTAGGAATTGGATGAGATCCAATTGATCTTAGAGATCTACCTAGTTAAGTTTCATACAACTTGTTGGCCAAAGTCAAGATTGTGTGTTATTTAACGGGATCCTAGCCCACTAGGAAACTAGGTTTCCCGAGTACTCCACAGAGGGTTAGAGGCTCGCCGGAAAATAGTGGGAGGCAAGAATTAAATTTGTAATTTCGTTTAAATACTTGCCAATACGCGCCCATTTCATTTTTCGTCATTAATTATTAAATGTATTAGTTAGACTAATATTCAATTGTTGTTTTAATTAAACAGTTGGACTGTATTCAAACTACTTCATTTGTGGTTGGTTATATAATTGGATTATAGTAATCAATACATTTGAATGTAACCAATCAATTGTAGTTGATTATATAGTTAGACTATAGTAATCATTATACTTAATTGTACCTGAAATCGTTGATTGGATAGTTGGACTATAGCAATCAAGATGACTGAAAGATTAGCGTCAAAGGACATAATCCTGGGGAAAATGTCTTTAACGGCTTTAATTTTTAGATTGGGAGTATAACCTCTCGAGCATGAGCCCGAAGTTAAGCGTATAGTACAGCATGAGCTAAGGGAGACTCATTGTGATGATAAAATTAGTGCTCAATCCGTTATGCACAACCAGAGCTTCTTAAAAGGACATATCCCAAGTTGTCTGCCTAAATTATGGAAAACGGGGTCACTAGAAGTATGACTGCCATATGGACAAGGTAGACATGAAGGAAGTGAAGGCGGGATAAGGTTCCGGCTTCAAGAATGTTTGTTATAAACATGTTCACTACTGGTTTTAAAATTGGATTTTTGATACTAGATGTGATACATGAATATATGTACTGATGTGCGGGATCTGCTAATAAGTAGGAAACTGGCTTCAGATGAGATCGACCTATAAGTCGGAAATAGGACGAGAGTCGCTGTTTTGGCCGTAGTAACCTAAGTTTTGGAACTGCCCTTTGGGCATGTACTTAAATTAGGAAACTGTTATAATGTATCTAGTTTGACTATGAACATTATCTATGTATCTAGTTTAACCCGTTGCGGGTATACCTTTGTATTCCAGAACACAAGGTGTTTTGTTTATAAAGATGATATTGAGATATACACATTAGATGTGAATAACAGTATTTATATTTTGAATAGAAATGAATCTCAAACATATAACATGACAAACAAATAGCTCAAATTGAGTAAATCAAATTAGACTTATTTGTGGTATTGTCATCTGGGATGCATTAACAAGACTTGTATATCCACACTTTCGAAGAGTGGATACTATGACATATTTGATTCTAATTCAAATGATGTCTACAAATCTAGTTTAATTAGGCAAAGTGCCTAAAACACATTTTACTTGGTAAAAGTGCAAATGCCACCGATCTGTTTGCCCTCGTTCATAGTGACGTAAGTGGGCCCATATCTAGCTAGGCTAGAGGTGGATATGAATATTTCGTAACCTTTACAGATGTGGCATTGCATTATGGTTATGTGAATCTTATGAAACACAAGTCAGAAACTTTTGATAAATTCAAAGAGTTTCGACACGAAGTAAGAAAACAGACCGGTAAAAGTATTAGAACATTACGGTCAGACCATGATGGACAATACTTAAACAGATGAGTCACTCTGGGCTAGCAATTTCCTTCTAGGGATATGCATTAAACAGTGCAGTACTTATTTTGAATAAGGTTTCATAAAATTTGTTAGACAGACTTCATATTAGATATGAAAAGGAAAGAAATCGGGTTTCTCATTCCTGAAGATTTAGGAATGCTGGGCATATGTTTGGATGGTACCAAACTAGAACCCAAATCGGATAAGTGCCTAATTGTAGGTTGTCCTAGGGAAACCAAAGTATAGTACTTATACAACTCACAAGAGAACAATGTAATTGTTTCTCTCCATGCGATTTCCTAAAAGGAATTCCTATATGCAGTGGTAAGTGGGAAGAAAGTAAAACTCGATGAAAATCGAAGTAATACTATTCCAGGCACCAACTACTTTAAGGAACATAAACAGTTCATCAGGGATGAAACTGTACCAATAATCTTCGAATACACAAGAACTGCGTAGTTCGGAGAGAGTCAGAAAACAACCTGGGAGGTATGGGTTTCTGATCTCACCTCATGTAGACCTCAATCTTATTGAGGAAGAAAAACCGACTACGTATGAAGAAGTGATACAAGGTATCGACTCGTTTTATGGCAAAGTGCCATGAAGTCTGAAATGGATTCCATGTATATCAACCAAGTTTGGATACTGGTTGATGTACCAGAAGGCATTGTGCCTATTGGTACTATATATATCTTCAAGGAAGACATACATGGATGGCATTATACAAATGTACACAGCTAGGCTTGTACAGAAAGGGTTTCATCAAAGACATAGTGTCGACTACGACGAAACTCTTTCACCTGTTGCCATGATTAAATCCATTTGGATAATACTTGCTATAACTGCATATTTCGTTTATGAAATATGACAACTGGACGCCAAAACCACTTTCCTTAACGGAAACCTTTTGGAGGATGTTTACAACATCCTGACGGTTTTGTCGTGCCAAAACATGTAAACAAGGTTTGCAAGTTAAATCGATCCATTTATGGATTGAAGCAAGCATAGCGTTCTTGGAACCAACGTTTTGATGAGATCATAATGGTATATGATTTAATTCAAAACGAAGATAATTCTTGTGTATATAAGAAGGTTAGTGAGAGCGCACTGACAATGAATGTCCTATAAGTTGATGTATTGCTTCTTAGCAATAATATTCCAATACTAAAATCATTGAAAGCTTGGCTTTCATGAAAAATTCTCCATGGAATACCTGGGAGAAGCAGGCTTTATTCTAGGAATAAAGATCTACTGGGATAGATCTAGAAAGCTACTGACACTCTCTCAGTGATCGTACATTTTGATATGTACGTGACCTGATGTCTCATATGCTTTGAGCATATATAGACACAATCAGGCCAATCCAGGTGATGGTCACTGGATTGAAGTTAAGAACATCCTTGAGTATCTTAGATGAACCAAGGATACATTCTTAAAATATGGGGAAATGAGGAACTTGAGGTGACTGGGTTCACCGCTGTAAGTTTCCAAACCGATAAAATGACTGTAAATCGTAATAAGGGTACGTATATAGTTTGAATAACGGAACAGTGAGCTGGAAATCTTCCAAGCAAGATACTGTTGCCGAATAAATAACAAAAACGGAACATTTATGCAGCTGATATAGCAATAGAAGCATTTTGGATCTATATAATTCTAATCGGATTAGGAGTAGTTCTGTTAGCAGCTGGGCTGGGCTACAGCACAGGCTAAAGAATCACGATCTCATCAATGATCCAAGTATATACTTCGACTAATTTCATCTGATTCGTTAGATCATACATCGTGGTGATGTGACGATCGAATAAATCGCATCAGATGATAACCTTGTAAATCCACTGACGAAAGCTGTTTCTCAGCAGAAGTTTGAGCGACCCGTACATAGTTCAGGTTTTAGATACTTGAGTGATTGGCTATAGGCCAAGTGGGAGATTGTTGGACAATTATGACCCATAGCATCACTATTTGTACAGAACATGGTGTTGTTGTACAAATTAACTATGTGACAAAGGAAATTACTCTTTTATCATTTGTAATTGATTACTTGGATATATAAATGATAAAAGTCCTTATGATTAGTTTCGGATTAATAAGATATGAGACAATATTAATCCACAAAGGTTTAACCATTAAATATCCCTAGTCGTAGTATTATCGAGACTGGACATCGATAATGCGGAATAGACTAGTATTACACTTGTGTGTGTTATGGAAGCGTAACAGCATAGTTCTCATATATTTGGGTATTGGATACTCATGCAAGTGTAATAGGAGGTTCTGTTTACCGATGGTACGGAAACAGCTTCGCTCTGGATAGACCCCTCGGAATCCCATTGGTAGTATGACTATATGTCTATAGGAATCCGAAACAGGGTGGGTGTATTTGGTCTTAACCTGAGACTTGCATCGCTAATACTTGCGACAATCAATATACTTTGGTTTTGATCGTCCGGGGCTTTAACAGGTTCTGTGTACGCCTCTTCTGGGTATACTGAGAATCGTAGTGTATTGGGTGTGATGTCAAGAAGGAAGTATCACTTCAGTCATATGGAGATGATGATCACGCAAAGATACAGAACTGGTACTCTAAGTGTTATAGCCATCGGGGAAGTATGACTAGGTCATGACTTTCCGATCATAAAGAGACTAGTTGCTAGTGATCCGATATATGATTCGTACGGGGCAAACACAACTCCATCCCCAGGCCTTGCATGTGACATCTGATACTAGATCGTAATACGTAATACTACGTATACTACGCCTGACAAAGATCTTGTATTCCGTAGCAGAATATTTCTATAGAATTGGGTAGGCACGGTGCTTTGCTAGAAGTCAACCATGTCTTGTAAATCGGTAAATGCGTGGTACCGGGTACGCACGTATTCGGATAGTCCGATGACCTTATTTACTGCCAACATATCCAGGGATCTCTTGGGTCGCATCCCAAAGATTCATCGATGATGTTTGACTCGAACAATATTAATCTGGGATTAATTAAGAGAGAGAATATTAATCTGGGATTAATTAAGAGAGTAAATTAATCTGGGATTAATTACGGCAAGAATTAATCTGGGATTAATTATCAGAGAAAGAATTAATCTGGGATTAATTGCGTCGAGAATTTATCTGGGATTAAATTCGTCGAGAGGAGTGAACGCGATTAATTTGGAATTAATCGGTAAAATAAATTTAATACTTAAATTAGATTTTACTATTTAATTAATTTAATTGGGCTAAATAATATATTAGATAATTTAATTGAAATTGGATTTCAACGGGAAATTAAATTGGATTTTAATTCTAGCGAACGAATTAATGTGGAATTAATTCGTAAGCGACTTTAATAATAATTTTGCGATGCATAATTATTTAATTAAATTAGATTTAATTACGTCGCGACGGAAAATTCGTTTATTCGGAATAAACGAACCCGAGCCCGGAGTGTGTAGTCTCACCCAACTTGAATTTTGAATTTAAGTGTGAGATCCACCAACTTACATCAACTAGTCATTTTGTGATGGAAGTTGTTGGAATAGTAATTGGATGACTTAAATGCACACGACCACCAACTTAAATAAAAGGGGCTTTGGAAGTCAAAATGAGTGTGGTTGTTTTTTTTTTAGAAAACGAATATATGCTCTTTCTCTCCCTGCTTGGCCGAATGGCAACTACTCCCTCCTTGGCCGAATGGCCTCTGCCCTTTTATTTCTTCTTCTGGCCGAGAGGCCATTTGGCTTTTAAAATCTCATTTTGGCCGAGAGGCCATGGGCCATATATTTACTTTTTGGCTGAAAAGAGAATTTTGCTTTTCTTGGAGAAATAGAAAGCTGTTGGCCATTAAATACAATTTAAAATGGCTTCTGATTCATTTCTTTTGAAGAATAAATTCAAATTGGCCTCTGTTTATTATTTCTTTTGAAGAATAAAGAAACAAATTGGCCGATTGCCTCAGATTCAGCCTGGCCGAATGCCTTGTTTCAAATTGGGCGATCAGTCCTCTCTCTCTCGGGCAAATTTGTTTCTCCTTGGGAGATAAAATTTGTTCCATTTGTTCTTGCTAGCACATATGGGAGTCAAATGAAGGTGATAGGGATACTCACCCAAGAGCTTGGAAGCTTCAAAATCCATGGAAGTTTTGAACTCAACCGATCAATGTAAGTCCTCCGTAACTTATTTTTGATTTTTATTCACACACGAATCACGCTTAGAGATCCCGTGGCATGTCTAGGACACTAACACCAACCTATTGACCTAGGATACGGAAAGTGTCTACCCATATGGTCAAAGGTATGATGTTGATAGTGTCATGAATTATGCTAACCCAAGAATATCACATGATTCTTCTGCTGTGGCCACGGTCTCAAGCACTGATCACACATATCAACCCGCGAACTGGAATACTACTCTTATAAGAAAATATTATCCGAGAGAGTGGTGATTCTCTGTTGTATCTTTACAAACTTCATGTGTTTCAACAAATTACCCAATCATACCCTTATGACCGGATCTTTTGAACCGGGGAATGAGAATGTCAAAGTTATTTGATCCACACATACGATTGTAAAGACCTCAAGTCTAAGGACTAGTCATATAATCGATACATGAAAGTTCTCACAGACACATGGGATAAACACTCCATATGAAAACTTTCGGCGGTCAGTTCGATGGACACGAGCAACTCATGCATCCATGTGATACACCAAGCGGACAGATCTCCGCTAGTAGCCTATAAGATCGGCTACCCCACTTAAGGGTTGATCATATCATCATGCTAGTCTCTCCGCTTTGTGAACGCCCAGATTATTCACAAAACTATGACTAGGAACATTTAAGAGTAATGATTCTCATAAGGCGTGGAAGCCATCATCTTATTACTCCAAGGGCTTTATTACATTGTTGATGATTCATATAAGTTATATAAGACACGTATAATAATGATTTCTATTTTATTAATTAATGAAAATATTACAAATACATGTACATATAGCCCATCCACAAGTTGGGTATAGGGCATATCCCTAACAATCTCCCACTTGCACTATAGCCAACTAGTATGAATTTGGACACCATACTCTCGGTTGTGCCTATCATGCTTTTGTTGAGTCAACCCTTTAGTTAGAGAATTGCAAGATTATCTTCTGTGGGTATTTTCTCTATAATAACTTCTTTTCTCTCAACAATCTCCCTGATGAGATGAAATCGCCTGAGTACATGCTTGGATTTTTGGTGGGACCTTGGTTCCTTTGATTGAGCAATGGCACATGTGTTGTCACAGTACATCATGACGCTATTCTTTATCGCGGGAAGCACTTCCAGCTCTGTGATGAACTTCTTTATCCAGACTACTTCTTTAGCTGCCTCAGATGCTGCAATATACTCGGCTTCAGTGGTGGAGTCCGCTGTAGTTGATTGCTTTGAGCTTTTCCAACTTACAACACCACCATTTAAAGTAAACAGATATCCTGTTTGCGATCTGCTGTCATCCCTATCGGTCTGAAAGCTCGCATCACAATAACCAATGACTTTCATCTCAGAATAATCTCTGTATTCAAAAGCACATCCTTAGTTCTTCTCAGATACTTGAGGATTATTTTGACAGCTGCCCAGTGTTGCTCACCAGGATTTGCCTGATACCTGCTCGTTATGCTAAGGGCATAAGAGACATCAGGTCTTGTACATAGCATGGCGTAGATGATCGATCATATTGCTGAAGCATAATGGATCCTACTCATACGCTCTCTATCTGAAGGAGTATGTGGACATTGCTCCTTAGATAAATTGATTCCATGACAAGTATAAATTACCATAAAAGGAGTATGTAGCTACAATGAGTATGTAGCTTAGTTAATCTTGTTTCATTGATATGACATAAGCGACTGTGCCATAAAAGTGATTCATTGAGATTATTCGAATTAACGTTGTATATATTAGAGGTTGAACATTCTTTGTTAGTTTGTAAGACATAGATACCATTATTCAAAATATCATCTCCATATTTTGTTTTATTGAAATAAATAGAACATTCATTACAACCTATTAGGCATGAAAAGCCTTTATTACATAAAGAAGAAATTGAAAAAATATTCTTTACTAGAGAATGTACATAAACACAATCTTCTAAGTCTAAAACTAAACCATTCGGCAAAACTAATGAATAAGTCCCCACGCACAATGCAGCCAGTTTTGCTCCATTGCCCATACGTAAGTCAACCTCCCATGACGGAGTCTCCTTCGGTTTCTCAGGCCCTGCATATTGTTACACAAGTAAGTCCCACAACCGGTGTCAAGCACCCAAGTATAAGGTTCAGAGTTTTGAGAATATAGTTCAATCATATACAACATACCTGAAGCATTGGGCTTCTTGGCCTCTTGGGCTTCCCTAGCTTCCTTGGATTTCAAGGATCTATAGTCTTTCTTCCAATGACCCTTCTTTCCACAAAAGAAACATTTCCTCTTTCCCTTTTTCTTCTCCACCTTACCATTGGGCTTTAGGTGATCTTGAGCCTTGGCCTTGCCTTTATTTTTCTTTGGGCCTCGTGGCTTCAGGTCCGTACCCGTAAGCATGATGTAGGTTTTAAGCTCCGGTCTCAAGTCCTTATCTGCTTGCTTTATCAGATTTTACAATTCTGCTAAAATAGCTTCTTTATCAGACATATGAAATTGCATAATAAAGTTAGCGAATTCTTTTGATAAGGACTGAAGAATCAGATCGTGACCTATCTCATGATCAATGATGAAGCCGAGGTTGGCCATCCACAAGTTGAGTATAGGGTATATCTCTAACACCTCTCATCTCACCATATACTAAACACTGTTGGGGTTCTAGGTGGGTGACTGAATGCATGGTCTTGCTATCTCTGGCTTTTAAGGCTCCTAACTTTCTAGTCAATAGCTCAACCTGTGCCCTAAGACTATCCTCTTCCCTGAAGTGGTGTATGCCTCTACTAGAATGAGTGTGTTTCCAATCAGTGTTATCCAAGGCATTAGGTCCAATCCAAATGTGGCATTTCTCGGCTAAGTCATCTAAGTACTTGAATGCCTCATCAGGGTCATTTCTTATAAACTCACCATTGCACATTGTGTCCATGAATTAGCGCTCTCTAGGGGTTAGACCATCATAAAAATAACTTACTAAGTGCCAACTCCCATATCTATGGTGAGGGCAACTAGCTAACATTTCTTTATACCTCTCCCACGTTTGATAAAGGGTTTCACTGTCTCTCTGGGAGAAGTTGGTGATTTATCTTTTCAATGCATTCGTCTTAAGGTGTGGGAAGTATTTGTTAAGGAATGTATGTGTCATCTCACCCCACGATCCTATTGACCTAGGTCTTAGAGAGTACAACCAACTCTTAGCTCTATCCTTAAGGGCAAATGGGAAGAAATTAAGTCTAATTCTGTTAGTGGTTCCAAATCGGTCATGGAAGGTCGCTACAACCTCTTCAAACTCTCTAATGTGTACATAAGGATTTTCATTCTCCAAACCATGGAAGGTTGGGAGATACTGTATCATTCCTGGTTTAAAGTCTATATGTGGTACATTAGGAGGAAACATGATGCATGATGGTGTAGCGGTGCGAGTTGGGTGGAGGTACTCTTCAAGAGTCCTCATAGGTGGTCTCTCATATTCACTCATAGTATGTGCACTAGACGTGGAGGGTGTGACAAAGAGATTTTCAAATATGTGGTCAGAGTTAGAGTCAGAGTCTTCTTCTTCAGCCCTAACAAATCTACCAAATCTATCCATACGTCTAGGCATGCAATTTAAATTGAAGAAAAACGAGAAACAAAAATAAAATAATTAAATAAATAAACTAAATAAATAAAAAAATGAATAAACTAAAAATAAAAATAAAAATCTAAACTAAAACTAAAATTGAAATAAAATTAATAAGCAAATAAATAAATAAATAAAATAAACAAAAAGTAAAATAAAAAAATTAAATTAAATGTGGAACAAAGTTACCGCTTCGTTGTTGACTAAGCAAACCTGCTCATTTTGCTTGCAAACTGTCTCCCCGACAATGGCGCCAAATTTTGATTACGTCCAAAAATTACTTGCGATTACTTGCGGTTATCGCCATATAGTTGGGGTGTCGATTCCTCAGAGAGATGGTTACAAAGAATTAGTTTACTCAAACAAAACGTTAGCAGTAACTAAATTAAATAAGAAGAATGAATTGATAATGTAAGGTAAAAACTATATAAAAGTAATTAAGAATATCAGTAGAGAGATATGGCAGAGCATTAGGAATCCCTTTTGTATTAAACTCATATGTTCAGTTATTGATTCATGTTATTACTCAGTTGAAGGTTTCACATCCCAAACCAACAACCAGAAGATATTCAATTCTACACGTGTATTGTTCTAAGGTAATCAATGATTATTTTCTCTATGTTAACAGCACACAAAAGTTATCATTATGAGCTATCTAACGTCGACAATATACCCTCAGGCAATATTGCATCAGAAGACCAATACATAAAACAACTTTACCAGTCACAACTGGGTTCGCAAATCACACATAGAAGAAGCCTGATTGGATCTATATGGGAGTTGACAAAACACAGTCACTGGGTTCAGAAATAGTAAAATAATAAAGAATAAAAACCATCAATTTTATTAAACATTAAATGGGTTTTTAGGAACCAACAATATAAATATAAGAAGTTTAGATGCACGAGTTCATCCTTAGCTTTGCCTAGGAGATTAGTTCTCTATGCGGAATAGAGATACAACCTTGATATATCGGAGAGACGCCATGATTTCCTTGAAGTTATTTGTTCTCCTCTCTTGATTTTATGTTTGTGGCTCTTTGTTTTCTATTTCTCTCTGTTTTACTCCTTCTTTTAGGGTTTGGACGAAGTTGGGTTTATATAGAAAAGTTCTTGAGTCATTATGCGAATCAAACAAGTCAAAATTAGGGTTTTGGGGCATTCGGGGCGTTGCGGTGCTGGTTTTTGGGCACTGGGGCGCTAATCTTACTGGTTTTGTTTGGAACACAGGAACTGGGGCGCGTAATGACGCCCAAAGTTGACGCGTCGCGACGCGTGGCGGGGGGAAATTTTTGTTTTGTGCTTTCTTCGTTTCATCTTTTCCCGCATGCTTTTGATGCGTCCGTAAAGTCCCGAAACATGTGTAATTACTCCAAACTTCATATTCCATTGCTCCTAACAACAACGCACAAAATAAACTCTAATTAAGATTAAAACATATGATAATCAAGCCGAATTAGCGGTGTTTAAAGTACACTTTTGTGCACTTATCAGCGGTTATCAGACACCATTCCTAAAGAATGACAACGAGTATTGTATGTATATCGTGCACATTTATAGCAAACACCTAATCGTTTAGCTCTTCTTTTCTTACCATAGGTGTTTTTCCTAAACCAGACAGAAATGAAATAAAATAGTCAGATGACTCACCTGCCAATCGGACTCGTGCTTCAATTATCCAATGGATATCACTAGGAATACCTTTGATCATCAAAAGTCTCATTATTTTAATGCGTGCTTTGTAGACTTTCAACAGAGAGTTTTGAGGGAGAGAAGGAAAATACTTGTGAAGTTTTACGAGAACATCTTCCATCATGTTTGTGACTTTTCCTACAAAAATTATACACACAAAATCTCAATATATACACAAATTGCGTGGGTTGCCTCACTGCTAGCGCTAAGTTTAACGTCGTCAGCTAGACATGACTGCACGAACATTAAACTGGATCGGCAAGTGTGAGACTATCTTTTTGTCACTCAAATGATTCTCCCCAATAGTGCTTGACATGTTGGCTGTTTACCTTGAATGTGTTGTTGGAGTTGGGTTTATGTATCTCAACTACTTCGTAGGGAAACACCTGGGTAATCACAAATGGACATGACCACCGTGATTTCAGCTTGCTAGGGAAAAGTTTCAACCTTGAGTTATATAACAACACATGCTACCCTGGTTCCATTTGTCTTCACAATATTATTTTATCATGCCAATTCTTGGTATTTTCTTTATATAGTTTGGCATTCTCATTAGCATGGAGGCGAAATTCCTCCAATTCATTCAGTTGGTGGAACCGTTTCTCTCATACTGTTTGCAGATCAAAATTTAGTTTCTTTATTGCCTAGTACGCTTTATGTTCAAGCTCCACAGAAAGATGACATGCTTTCCCAAACACCAATCGATATGGGGACATTCCAATAGGTGTCTTGTAAGCTGTCTGATAGACCCATTATGCATCATCTAATTTTGTAGACCATTCCCTCCTTGTTGAACCAACAGTTCTCTCCAGGATTCTTTTGATTTCTCTGTTGGAAACTTCAACCTTCCCATTTGACTGTGGATGGTAAGCAGTGGCAACTTTATGAGTAACTTCTTATTTGGCTAGGAGTGCATCGAAGTACTTATTACAGAAGTGTGTTCTACCATCACTGATGATCACTCGAGGTGTTCTGAAGCGAGTGAAAATATTCTTTTTGAGGAATTTTAACACCACTTTGGAGTCATTTGATGGCAGTGTTGTTGCTTCAACCTATTTGGAGACGTAGTGTACTGCAACTACAATGTACATGTTTCCATATGATGGAACAAAGAGTCCCATAAAGTCAATCCCCCATACATCGAATATCTCCACTTCGAGAATGCTTTGAAGAGGTCCTTCATTTCTCCTCGAAATATTTCCCGTTCTCTGGCACCTGTAACATTGAAGAACGAATAAGTGAGCATCTTTAAACAAAATGGGCCATAAAAAACCTGATTGTAGGACTTTGGTTGCAGTTTTATCTCCGTTGAAGTGTCTGCTGTATGGTGATGAATGACAATGTTGCAAGACACTATTGACCTCCTCTTGTGGTATACAACGCCTTAATACTTGATCAGCACAACGTTTGAATAGGTCGACTCATCCCAAATATAGTGCTTGACTTCTTTGAATAATTTTTCCGTCGCTGATGTGTCCATTCCAACGGCCATTTTCCCCGATACTATGTAGTTTACATAGTCAGCATACCATGGGACTTCTTCCTGCTTGATGACAAACAACTGTTCATCTGGAAAAATTTTTTGATTGTCAGCTCAGTGCCAGTTGTACCTCCATTTTCAAGCCTTGACAAGTGACCTATCACTTGAATTTCTATCTCTTTCCTATCTCGGATCTCCATATCAAATTCTTGCAGTAGAAGCACCCAACGGATCAATCTAAGCTTGGTATCTTTCTTCACAATTTGGTATTTGATTGTTGAATGATCTGTGTAGACCACCACTTTGGGACCCAGCAAATAAGAGCAGAATTTATCAAAGGCATACACAACTGCAAGCAATTCCTTTTCAGTTGTTGTGTAGTTGAGTTGTGCTTCATTCAAAGTTTTGCTGGCGTAGTAGATGGTGTGAAAAATTTTCGCTTTACATTGTCCCAAAACTGCACCTACAACAAAATCACTAGCATCGCACATCACTTCGAAAGGGAGTGTCCAGTCTGATGCTATTATGATGGGGCAGAGACTAGCTTTTATTTGAAGATCTCGAAAGCATGGTGCCATTCTTTGGTGAAGTTGAAAGGCATATCTTTCTCCAGCAGACTGTATAATGGTTTAGTAATCTTGGAGAAGTCTTTGATAAGTCTCCGATAAAATCTTGCATGCCCGAGAAAACTTCGAATCCCTTTAACGGATGATGGTGGAGGTAGTTTCTCTATCATCTCGATCTTTGCTTTGTCTACTTCAATTCATTTCTGTGAGATCTGATATCTCAGGACAATGCCTTCCTGCACCATGAAGTGGCATTTCTCCCAGTTGAGTACCAGGTTGGTAATTCACATCTTTGTAACACTTTTCCAAATCTTACAAGCAGTGGTCGAACCAGTCTCTGAACACTTAGAAGTCATCCATGAAGACTTCTATGCTTTGTTATGTCATGTCTGAAAAGATGGCCATCATGCAACATTGAAATGTGGCAGGAGCATTACATAGTGCAAATGGCATCGTGCGGAAAGTAAAAGTACCATACAGGCATATGAAAGTGGTTTTCTCCTGATCTTCTTGGGCGATGGCAATCTGATTGTATCCTGAGTATCCATCCAGAAATTAGTAAAATTCATGTCCCGCCAATTTGTCTAGCATCTGGTCAATGAATGGTAGCGAGAAATGATAATTCCATGTGGCTTTGTTCAGCTTCCTATAGTCCACACATACTTTTCATATAGTTACTGTCCTTGTTGGAATCTTCTCATTCTTTTCATTTGTGACTACAATCATTCCTTCTTTCTTGGGTACACATTGTATAGTACTTACCCAAGTGCTGTCAGAGATGGGGTAGATGATGCATGTGTCCCACTATTTGATGATTTCTTTCTTTATGACTTCCTTCATGATTGGATTCAGTCTTTGTTGATGCTCCACTGTGGCTTTATATTCATTGTTCATCAATATTTTGCGGATGCAAGATAATGGATTGATGCCTCGAATGTCTGCTATAGTCCAGTCAATAACTCTTTTGTGCTTACATAACACTCTCAATAACTTTTCTTCATCCACCTATGTTAGAGACATAAATAATCACAGGTAAATCAGAAGAGATTTCCAAGTATGCATACTTGAGATGGCTCGGAAGTGGCTTTAGTTCCAACTGCGGTGATTCTTCAATCGATGGCTTGATTCGCTCCTTTTTCGATAATTCCAAGCTTTCCACCTGTGTTGTTGATCTGAAGCGAGAGGCTCCATTAAGATAGTTGATACATTCCAGAATCTAATCATCTAATTCTCTGTCAGTCTTGTTAGTGATGCATGCTTCAAGTTTGTCACTGGTAAGTTACATTGCATATGTGTTCTGCATGATAATATATATTACATCAAGTCTGAAACATTCCTCCTCCTTTTCGTCATTCAGGAATTTCATGGCTTTGAAAACATGGACTGTTACTTCTTGGTCATGTACCCCCATGGTTAGTTTAACTTTTTGTACATCAATAATAGTTCGACCTGTAGCCAAGAATGGTCTCTCGAGGTTGATAGGTATGTCTTTGTCTTCCTCCATGTCAAAGACAATAAAATTTGCTGGGAAAATGAATTTGTCGACTTTGACCATCACATCTTCCACTTCCCATCTTGGAAATATGAGTGATTATCAGTAAGTTGTAAAGTGATTGAGGTGGGATTTGTTTCTCCAATATGTAGTTTCCTGTAAATAGACAAAGGCATCAAGTTAATACTAGCACCTAAATCACACAAAGCCTTACCGAAGTAATGTTCTCCTATGGTGCAAGGGATGGTGAAATTTCTAGGATCCTTCAACTTTGGGGGAAGCCTCCTCTGAATGATGGCGCTGCATTTATATGTCAATGCTACAGTCTCGTAATCTCCCAATCTTCACTTTCATGACATAATATCTTTCATGAATTTGACATAGTTGGGCATTTGTTCCAACGCTTCTGCAAATTGAATGTTGATATGCAGCTTTTTGAAGATCTTCAGGAATTGAGCAAATTGCTTGTCCAGTTTGTATTTCTGGAGACGCTGTGGAAAAGGTGGAGGCGGAGTAAATCTTTCTTGATCATTTTCTTTTGCCTCTTTTTCCTCCATCTGTGGATCTGCTTCGCTGCTTTCTTTTGGAACTTCCTCAGTAGATGCCTTGATTCCAACATCTTTGTTGATTTCAGTGCCGCTTTTCAAAGTGATGGTTTGGCATTGCTCATTCCCTCTGTTCCTTGGATTTGAATATGTATTGCTAGGAAGAGTACCTTACGATCTGTAACTCTGTACATTGGCCAATTGTCCCAATTTATTTTCCAGTGCCTTTATAGAAGCCGATTGGCTTTAATACATAGCATCGTATGATGCTGCTTGATTTTTAACCACGGTTGTTAAAGTGTCATATTTTGCTTCTTAGTTTTTCATCTGGGTAAGCACTTTTGCTATTCCTGGTTCTTTTTCATACTCCTGAACTTTATTCTGCCGTTGGAATCTGGGTTGTGGATTGTTCATTTGCCTTGAAGTGTTGCTCCATGCGAAATTGGGATGATTCCTCCAACCTAGGTTGTAGGTGTTGGAATACAGATTATTTCCCTGTCTGTTGAAGTTGCTGACATAGTTCACAGTCTCATCATGTTGATTGTAAAATTATGCCTCTGGTGCTCCTCCATATAGTGAACTTGTGCATCCAGCATTAACCTACACACTAAGAGTTTCCAGAAATTTACATATCTGATCCAGCTTGGCATTCATAGCTGTGTTGGTTCCAAAATCATGGATTCCTGCTATTCGATGGATCATGTTCCTTTTTGTTGGCCACAAAGAATTATTGTTAGCCATTTCTTCAATTAAGTCTCAGGCTTGATCTTCTCATTTTGCCATTAATGCTCCTCCAGCAACAACATATATTGTGGTTCTCATTAGTCCAGAAAGTCCATTGTAGAAGGTTTGGACTTGAAGCCACTTTGCAATTTCATGGTGAGAACATTTTTGAAGTAATTATTTGTATCTTTCCCATGCTTCGCAGAAGGATTCTGAGTCATGTTGCACAAAAGATGTGATGTCATTCCTCAGCTTTGCTGTTCTGGCTGGTGGAAAGTATTTTGCAAGGAATTTGGTGGCAAAAGTGTTCCAAGTTGTGAAGGAACCTGCTGGTAGTGAATGGAGCCAAGCCTTAGCTCTGTCTTTCAAAGAATATGGGAACACACACAGTCAAATTGCTTCTTCTACTGCTCAGTTGTAATTGAATGTGCCATATATTATAGGAAGTTACTGATGTGGGCATTAGGATCATCAGTTGCACTTCCCCCAAATTGAATTAATTGATGTATCATATGAATGCATATTTTGATGTCACACGTATTTGCTGGAGATGGTGGATGTACAATGCATGATATGAAGCTGTCAACCACCAAAATTATTCTGTCTCGAATGGGAATTGGTGGTGCAACTTCCAAAGGTTCAAGTTCTTGATTGTTCATGTTGATCAGTGCTTCTTGATCTTCTCATCTTTCCCTTCTCAACTATCTGATAGTTCTCTCAATTTCTGGGTCAAGCGGACAGATTTCAAAGCTTCTGCTTCTTCTCATGTAGTGTCTGAAAACATGAAGCACAAGAAATTAAAAATAATAAGTAAAAACAAATTAGACACAAGTAAAGTATCTAACCCCAAAATTAATAGTAAAAGATAAATAAGTCCCCAGCAACGGCGCCAAAAACTTGATCGGTGGTAAACACACACATAATACAAGCGCACGTATCGTTCAAGTAGTATAAAATGTATCGATCCCACAAGGATTTAATACCTAAGCTATCAATTTATGAAGCTAAATATCTACGAGTATCTAATTGATTTGATTGTTGGTTGGAATGTGATTTTAACTAAGAACAATAATTAAAACAACGCGAAAGTAAATTCTAAAAAGTAATCAATATTATGAAACTATCTAGGGTTGTGAATCCTTCCAATATTCTTCTAAAGATGAAGTGATTATCTTATGTTTGTGCAATATATCATTTTATTAACCTGGAACACGAAAATATGCAAAAGCCTCTGTCGATGGTCAGATACAAACACCTAAAGTAACCCAATTAACTATATTTCTATGTTAACCAAGTTACCTGAATTCATTAAGTTCAATTTCCAATTATGGATACCCACACCCGACAGGTATATCTCTACACTAGAAGGAAATATCTAAGGTGAATGTGAGATCGTGAGCTATTGAGTCTAAGGCTGAAACCTAAAATCCCTTCGTCAAGTTCATTTCAAGTTTACCAAATCAATCTTATTAGTGGCCAGTTAATAAAAAGCATTAAGATTAAGACTCAATAAATAAACTTATACATCAAAGAAGAAAAAAAATAACCAACTTATAAACCTATGATATTGGAATTCATCACAACCCTAGATAAGGTATTTAGTTATGACACATATCTATGATTACTAAAAGCATAAATAAATAAAATATTATAAACCAAATTTGAAAATTAAAAAGGTAATGATTACAACAATGAAATTAAATTTTGGGGTTTGCGGATCCACTTTTGATTATTTCAAATATAGAAATCTCCCTTATTATAATATATAAATTTGCGTTATATTACCAACCGACCATATAGGCGGTATCCTGATTAAGTCATATTTTTAATTAATTCCAAACGACCATAAAGGCGGTATCCAATTAAGTCAGGTAAAAATTAATTTAATTAAGTCCAACCGACCAATAAGGCGGTATCCAATTAAGTCAGGTTTTAAGATAATTTATATATTATAAAATAAGGGAGATTAATCTAATTTATTATAATAAAAGTTTCATCTTCACCCCAACAGAAAGAAGTTACCTACTTATACTTTTAAATAAAACAAAGAAAGATTTATTGCTTAAAATAAAAATTAAATACAAGAAAACTAAAATTAAACAAACAAGATACTCTCTTCTTAGTATTCTAAGGAAATTCTCCAGAAGAAAGTATAAGGAATTCAAATGAAACCAGCCTCTATTTATAGGTTCCAAAATCAGCGCGCGTCATGACGCGTGCAACAGGAATTGGCGACTGTCAGCAGATTCCATTATTGGCTCGACATTGCAACACATTGAGGGTTGGCGTCGCGATGCTGACGTCATGATGACGCAAATGATGATGCATGTCGGCAGACTGAATTATTGTGCTGACGTCATGATGATGTGATGATAATACACATGTTGACGTGGTGATGACGCATGTCAGCAGCTTAATAATTCAGTCGCGTCATGCGCAGAAGGCTTGCGCGTCGTGACACGTAAATAGTAAATTTACCATTTTTCCTTTTTTCATCCATTTTGCGCTTCGCGTGGCTATGTTAAGTTAAGTGAAATGACCATCACAAGTATGGCTTTTGTTATTACCATGATGTGATGTGGAAGGTTCAATGGTATTAATGTATGTATATATGTATTGATGTGTTTTGAAGTGAAATGATTGATGAGCTTATTGTTTATGTGTATGTATAGATGTATGTAAGGGTATGAACCTGTAACGATATGAATACGTGTAAATAAATGAAGAAGTGTATAAGTATATGAACATACATTTGTACATGTTTTTTATGTTAAGATTTGTATAGGTTGGGTATATGGAAATGGATAAATGGAGCAAACTATGATTTCTGACTTGGTATTAGCTTATGTATGAATACGATATATGAATAAGTTTCTATTGCTTTATACATGCAATTTATTTGTGTAGAGATTGAAGTGGTTAAGCATACTAAGGAATGAGTATAAGTTCAACACTGTTTGAATGAATAAGTTTAGTTAATAAGTTATGTATAAAAGGTTCTCAGATAGAAAATAGGAAACTAAGTATGTTTCATCGATAAATGAAAGATATGGGGATTGTTAAAGTTATGGCATTTTCATTTGTAATAATATGTTTATTCGTATGTTTTAACATATGTACGTATATGAGTGTTTGAATGATATCTTGGAGTGTTATCATGGATGTGCTTGTGCATGAGAAGTCATTCGATAAGTTTTTGTTTTGTGATATATGTGTGTTTAGTTGGTTGATGTTCTCTTAGTATAGTAGTCGAGCTGGTTAGGGAATCCGTTTGGACGAAATTCATCTCATACCTATTCTAAAATGGGTAATGAGTCTCGTACGACCATTGTATGTATAAGCCAATTGTATGTATGTTATATGTGTTTCATGGTTGGTTGTTTGATGTTTTTAAATATCTTTGAGTGTATGTATGTGTATGATAGACCTCGTGTTATGTATGGATCGTGTATGCTTATGTAGAATGAATGGAAGATTTAAAACTGATGAGAATATCAGAGGTTATAAAGCGTGTTTGCTAAGTTATGTTGTTATGTACATGTATGTATAAGAATTATGAAATTATATTTGCATGTATATAAGAGAAGTGTGTTAGTTATGTGTGAAGCAAATGAAACCCCATTGTTAAGCTATTATAAGGTTATCGTTGTTAGACATTATGTCCATAGCGTCACTGTTTGTAAATGATATTGTATTATTGTACAAAATTAACTATGTGATAATGAAATTGCCTTTTGCCGTTTTGTAATATTATTTACTTTGACTAAAAATGGCGAAAGTCCATATGATTAATACTGGATTGAGATGATATGATATGAGACAGTATCAATCTATAAAAGTTTAATCATTAAATATCCCTAGTCGGAGTATTATCGAGATCGGACATCGATAATGCGGAATAGACTAGTATTGCGCTTGTGCACGTTGTGAGGGCACAACGCATAGTTCTCATATATTTAAGTATTGGATACTTATGCAAGTGCAATAGGAGGTTGTTTTTTACCGATGGTACGGAAAACAGCTTCGCTCTGGATAGACCCCGCGGAATCCCATTGGTAGTATGTCTGCGTGTCTATGGAGGCCGCATCAGGGTAGGTGTATATGGTCTTAACCTGAGACTTACATCGCTAGTACTTGCGACAATCGGTAAACTTTGGTTTTGGTGGTTGGGGACCCTAACCGGTTCTGTGTACACCTCTTCTGGGTTTATCGAGAATCGTAGTGTGTGCTGGATGTGATGTCAAGATGGAAGTATCGCTTCAGACATATGGAGGCGATGATCACGCAGGGCACAGAACTAGTACTCTATAAAAGGTTGCAACCGTCGGGACAATATGACTAGGTCAGGATTGTCTGATTTAAAGAGACTAGCTGCTTGATGTCCGATATATGTTTCGTACGGGACAGACACATCTCCAGCCCCAGGCCTAGCATGTGATCATCCGATACTGGATCGATTACGCAATACTACGGTATACTACGCCTGATACAGATCTTATATTCCTATTAGAATATTTCTGGAGAATTGGGTAGGCATGGCGCTTTGCTAGAAGCCAACCTTGTCTTGTGAATCGGTAAAGACGTAGTACGAGGTACGTACGTGTTCGGATTATCCGACGACCGTATTTACTGCCAAAATATCCGGAGATCTCTTGGGTCGCTTCCTGAAGATTCACCTATGATATTTGATTCGAACTTAATTAATCTTGGATTAATTGCGGAGAAACTTTATCTCGGATAAAGTGCCTTATTTAGAGAGAGAGAACGATTAATTTGGAATTAATCGATATAATTATTATATTCGATATAATAATCGAAATTCGATTTCGACGCGAAATTAAAATTAGATTTTAATTCGGGCGTACGAGTTAATTTAGAATTAATTCGTAAGCGACGTAAATAATAATTTCGCTAGGAGCGATTATTTATTTAAATCCGATTTAATTAACGTCGCGACGCTAGCTCGGTATTTCGGAAATATCGAACCCGAACGCGTGAGTGGACGTGGGCCCACTTTCATTGGGAAACGTGTGGGGCCCACATGACACTTGTCATTGATATGGCATTGCATGTTAATAGTGTACAAAACACTCTAAGGCATTGCATGGTGATAGTGTGCATTTCACTCAAAGGTTTTGCATGGAGTTTGAGTGTTTGACACTCTAAGCCATTGCATGGTTTATGTCATAGATTTATTATTAATTTAATAAATTATAACATAAATATAATTGATTTTTGTTTGACAAAGATTAATTAATTCAAGACTTTACACCAAAAATTCTCTCTTCTCTCTCAAATTGCGAGAAACTCCATTGACAAGGGCAAGGAAGATTTGATCTTCCATTTCTCCATTTTTGCTAGCACAAGCAAGGGATCAAAAGAGGTGATAGGGAAACCATCAAAGAGCTTGGAATACAAGAGCTTGGAGCTTGGAGTCTTCTTCCTCCTCTTGGCCGAACCATCCATCACTTGGAGCTTCTACCATTTGATCATCTTCTTCATCACAAGGCATTGTAAGTATGATTCCGCCATACTTCATGTTTAAATATATATTCTTTGTAGTATTTTACATGCTTAATCTTTCTTGGGACATATAAAAGAAACCAACAATGGTATCAGAGCGCTAGGTTTAAGCATGAAATACTTTAGGTTAAAATTTGGGTAAAATTGATTGAAGCATGTTCTTGTGAAATTTGATGAATGAGTATGCTTATATGTATGTTAAATGACATTATATGAAATCAATTTTATGAAAAATGCATTGGATGATTTTTCCCCAAAATTTTGACCTTGGCCGAATGGGTGTGTTAAATTGATTGAAGCATGTTCTTATGAAATTTGATTAATAAGTATGCTTGCATGTGTATAACATGATGTTATATGGAATCAATTTTATGAAAAATGCATTGGATGATTTTTCCCCACCTTGGCCGAATGGCATGATGAAATTGATATAAGCATGTTCTTATGAAATTTGATTAATAAGTATGCTTGCATGTGTATAACATGATGATATATGGAATCAATTTCATGAAAAATGCATTGGATGATTTTTCCCCAAATCCATGCCTTGGCCGAATGTGTTACTACTTGGAGTAGATTGAAATTTTTTGTGTTTAAGATCATTAGATGACTTAGAACGTGTACGGGACGTAGATTAGTAATTCAATCGGATTGAAAAACAAATCGACACAAAAACTCACCTTGGCCGAATGTACAAGGACATGAAATGGAGTTGATTTTTGATAAAATTAATGTTGGACATTTAATTTGACAAATACATGATTAATAAATTAAATGGGTATTTTTGAAATATTTGGTTTAATATATTAATCTTGGTATTACACTTTAATTAATTGGACTTTAATGTTTGGAATATTAAAATTTAATTAATGGGCTTTAATAATTTAATTGGGCCTTATGGGCTTAAATTGGTTTTATGGCACTTAAGGGTGATTCCTTATTTGGGCTTGGCAATTGGGTTTGACCCACATTGACCAAAAGCCAAGCCTTAATAAATCAATTCTAAGCCCATTTGACTTGAATTAAATTCAACATTGGATGTTAATTGGGCTTTGAGACCCATAGGATTAGATTTAGAATCTAAGTCTTTAAAGCATATTAAAAGTGTAAACATTTGATTTGGAATTAAATAATTGGATTAGTATTGAATACGAATTGAATTAGATTTAATTAGTAGTTCGATATAATTCGTGAATTCGTACTTTATGTACTTATTCTCAATCGAGTTGGACTCGCACAAAATCAAACCGTTGTTTGAACATTGGATGATCACATTAACAAAGACTAATTAATTGGATTAGATTGGTTGTAAAAGCATGTCTTGTTTGAATATATATGTATGTGATGAATGAATAGTGTATATCGGATGGATATTAGAAGGGAAAGGGTAATTTTAGAAATTATTGTAAATTTGGAATTTATTAATTGGACCTGCGTGTCCAGCCTTATCTCTTTATCTCTTTGTATTCTCTTCTCACCTAATTCCCCTCAATGTAAATGAGGTTTCTCTTATTGTATTATGTAATTGGGTAGTTGTAGAATAGTGCTAGCGGGAGAGAAAGGAAGAGTGATTTGTTCTAGGAACAAGTTGTTTAATATCCATCCGCATATCACTATTACTTTACTTTACGCGCTTTATGATGTTTTAGAAGCATGCTTAAGGTGTTGTATGATGATGAGACCTAACAAAGATAAATAAATTGGTTGCCAATTACGCGAAAATCCCTCAATTTATATTAAGCTAAATATCCTTCCATTGAATGGTTCTTGTTCAAGATCCGAAGTTGGCATTGGTTGTTTTTGACCAAAGTCAAGACCTTTGTCAACCTAGGATGTACTTGAATCATGAGAGTTTTGTTGCATATCGGTGTCTTGTCCAAATCGTGATTTTTATTGACCAAAGTCAAGGTCACTTTTTGTCCAACGACATTGATTACGAAACTTTCCTCGTCAATGGGTCTACCATACCGGACAGCCAAAGCCAAAGCCTAGTTGATTCGGAGGATATGGTTAGGAAATGTATTGGATACATTGACATTATACATATGTTTCGGACTTGGATGTCCACCTAACCGGATCTAGGAATTGGATGAGATCCAATTGATCATGGAGATCTACCTATGTTAAATAGCATACAATTTTTTATTGGCCAAAGTCAAGGTTGTGTGTTATTTAACGGGATCCTAGCCCACTAGGAAATTAGATTTCCCGAGTTGTCTACAGAGGGTTAGAAACTTGAAGAAAATAGTGGGAGGCTATTATTGAATTTGCAATTTCGTTCAGATACTTAGCCTTACGCGTCTTTCAAAAACATTTCGTCAATATTTTAATTAGTTGGACTAATATATTGTTATTTTTATTTGTAACAGTTTGACTGTACCCAATTACATCGTTGACTTTATAGTTGGACTATAGTTGTCAAGATGATGGCAAAGGTAATATCCGTGACATTATCATGGGCGATAATGTCTTCAGAGGGACAAACTTTGCCGACTGGGAAATGAACCTCAAGATAGTGCTTGGGGCTGAGAGGATACTGTATACTATTCAGAGACCTCTCCCGCCTAAACCCACTGAGCCACTGGAGCTAGAGTTATGGAAAACTCATAGTGATGATTGTGACCAAGCTCAGTCAGTTATGCTAGCTGCAATGACCCAGCATTCAGACGCCAGAATAGGGACTTGGATCCCTATAACATGATGGCAAGATTGCGTGATCTTCACCGCACTAATAAGCGGATGAAGAGGTACGAGCTAGTAAGGAAACTCTTCCGCTCCCGGATGACAGATGGCGCATCAGTTGAAGCCCACGGGGCTCAAATGATTGCCGATATTGATGAGTTGGCCAATATGGGAATAGTCTTGGAGGCTGAGCTGACTATAGATATGATCTTGCAGTCACTTCCTGATACTTGGAAACAAATCATAGTCAACTATAAGTTGATGGATACAGATGACACTCTTGGAGAGCTGTTATCTATCTTGAAGGAGTCCGAAAGGGAACTCCTAAAGGGGAGCAAGCGCGAGGCGCATTTTGCATCGACCTCTCATGCGCCAAAGGGTGGCCCCAAGGCAATTGGAGGTGCAAAGAAGAAGAAGTTCAAGAAAAAAGGGCAAAGGCAAGTTGACATCTGCTTCTAGGAAGCCAAGGGACAAATCTCACGACATCTGCCTCAACTGCGGCAAGAGGGGTCACTGGAAACGTGACTGCCGAATGGGCAAGGGGCAGAAGGAGGATATCAAGGATGGCAAGGCTATCGCTTCTGGTATGTTTGTTATTGAGATAAATATGAATACTTCTAGTTTTAAAAATTGGATTTTTGATTCTGGTTGTGGTGCTCATATTTGTACTGATGTGCAGGATCTGCAGGATAGCAGGGTGCTGGCATCCGGGGAGATGGATCTACGAGTTGGAAACGGAACACCAGTTGCTGTTTTGGCCGTAGGGACTTTTGTTTTAGTACTGCCCTCAGGGCATGAACTTAAACTTTTGAACTGTTATTTTGTACCTAGTTTAACTAGGAATATTATATCTGTATCCTTGTTAACCCAGCAGGGTTACACTTTTGTATTCAGGAACACTGGGTGTTATTTATATAAAAATGATGCAGAAATTTGCACAGCTGTTGCAAATAACGGTCTTTATATTTTGAATATAAATGAATCTCCTAAAATGACAAACAAAAGGCTCAAAAGAAGTAATCTAAAAGATGAAGCTTATATGTGGCATTGTCGTCTGGGACACATCAACAAGACTCGCATATCCACACTTTCGAAGAGTGGGTACTTGGACGAATTTGATCCCAATTCATATGACGTCTGCGAATCTTGTCTTTTAGGCAAAATGCCTAAATCACCTTTTAGTGGTAAAGGTGAACGTGCCACAGAACTGTTTGGCTCTCGTTCATACTGACGTATGCGGGCCCATGTCTAGCCAGGCTAGAGGTGGTTTTCACTACTTCGTAACCTTTACAGATGATGCATCTCGTTATGTTATGTGTATCTTATGAGACACAAGTCGGAAACTTTTGAGAAATTCAAAGAGTTTCGACACGAAGTGGAGAAACAAACAGGGAAGAGTCAAGACATTACGGTCAGACCGTGGTGGCGAGTACTTAAGTTATGAGTTTCAAGATTACTTGAAAGAATATGGTATTCTTTCACAGTGGACTCCTCCTGGAACACCGCAATTAAACGGTGTGTCCGAACGGAGAAACCGCACCTTGTTGGACATGGTGAGGTCAATGATGAGTCGCACTGAGCTACCATATCCTTCTGGGGATACGCATTAAACAGTGCTATACTTATTTTGAATAAGGTACCGTCGAAGTCTGTTGAACAGACTCCATATGAGATATGGACAGGAAGGAAACCAGGTTTCTCTTTCCTAAAGATTTGGGGATGCTGGGCATATGTTAAACGTTTGGAAGGTACCAAACTTGAACCCAAATCTGATAAATGCCTTTTCGTTGGATATCCTAGGGAAACCAAAGGATATTACTTCTATCACCCACAAGAGAACAAAGTATTTGTTGCTCTACAAGCATTTTTCCTTGAGAAGGATTTTATAAATGCAGTGGTAAGTGGGAGGAAAGTAGAACTCGATGAAGATCGTAGTGATACTGTTCCTGGCAATGAATCAACGACGGAACAAGAACAGACCGTCCGGGATGAGTCTGTACCACAAACTTCACATACACAAGGACCGCGTAGGTCGGAGAGAGTCAGAACAATACCTGAGAGGTATGGGTTCCTGATCTCACCTCATATTGATATTAATCTTATTGAGGATAATGAGCCGGCTACGTATGAGGAAGCGATACAAAATATCGATTCCGCTTTATGGCAAGAAGCCATGAAGTCCGAGATGGATTCCATGTACGCCAACCAAGTTTGGACACTGGTTGATGCACCAGAAGGCGTAAAGCCTATTGGATGCAGATGGATCTTCAAGAAGAAGACCGACATGGATGGCAACATACAAACGTACAAAGCTAGGCTTGTAGCGAAGGGGTATCGTCAACAATATGGTATTGATTATGACGAAAACCACTCACCCGTTGCCATGATTAAATCCATTCGGATAATGCTTGCAATAGCTGCATATTTCGACTTCGAGATATGGCAGATGGACGTTAAAACCGCTTTCCTAACGGAAACCTTTTGGAGGATGTTTATATGCAACAGCCTGACGGTTTTATCGTACCTAGACTTGCAAACAAGGTTTGTAAGTTAAATCGATCCATTTATGGATTGAAGCAAGCATCACGGTCATGGAATCAGCGTTTTGATGAGATCATAAAGGAATATGATTTCGTGCAAAACGCAGATGACCCTTGTGTATACAAGAAGGTTAGTGGGAGAGCACTTACTTTTATTGTCCTTTATGTCGACGACGTATTGCTTATAGGCAATGACATTCCCATGCTAACGTCGGTGAAAGCTTGGCTTTCATTAAAATTCTCCATGAAAGATCTGGGAGAAGCAGCCTTTATTCTTGGAATAAAGATCTACAGGGATAGATCTAGAAAGCTGCTTGGACTCTCCCAGAGTACATACATTGATAAAGTGTTGAAGAGATTCAACATGGAACAATCCAAGAGGGGATTGGTTCCAATGGCACGAGGTACCTCTCTGTCTAAGGACATGTGTCCTAAGACTCAGGAAGAGAGAGACCACATGAGTCGGATACCGTTCGCCTCGGCAGTCGGATCGATCATGTATGCCATGATATGTACACGACCTGATGTCTCATATGCTTTGAGCATGTGCAGTCGCTATCAGGCCGATCCAGGTGAAGGTCACTGGATAGCAGTTAAGAATATCCTTAAGTATCTTAAAAGAACTAAGGATGCTTTCTTAATTTATGGAGGTGGAGAACTTGCGGTATCTGGGTATACCGATGCAAGTTTCCAAACCGACAAGGATGACTACAAGTCGCAATCCGGGTACATTTTTTGCTTGAATAACGGAGCAGTGAGCTGGAAATCTTCCAAGCAAGATACTGTTGCCGATTCAACAACAGAAGCGGAGTACATCGCTGCATCTGAAGCAGCAAAGGAGGCAGTTTGGATCCGAAAGTTCCTAATCGGATTAGGAGTAGTTCCGTTAGCAGCTGAGCCCGTTCCATTGTATTGTGACAATAACGGGGCTATAGCACAGGCTAAGGAACCAAGGCCTCATCAAAGGTCCAAGCATGTTCTTCGACGTTACCATCTGATTCGGGAGATTATACATCGTGGCGATGTAAAGGTCGAGAAGGTCACATCAGATGACAACATTGCAGATCCGCTGACGAAGGCTGTTCTTCAGCAAGTTTTTGAACGACACATACATAGTTCGGGTATTAGATGCTTGAGTGACTGGCTATAGGCCAAGTGGGAGATTGTTAGACATTATGTCCCATAGCGTCACTGTTTGTAAATGATATTGTATTATTGTACAAAATTAACTATGTGATAATGAAATTGCCTTTTGCCGTTTTGTAATATTATTTACTTTGACTAATAAATGGCGAAAGTCCATATGATTAATACTGGATGAGATGATATGAGACAGTATCAATCTATAAAAGTTTAATCATTAAATATCCCTAGTCGGAGTATTATCGAGATCGGACATCGATAATGCGGAATAGACTAGTATTGCGCTTGTGCACGTTGTGAGGGCACAACAGCATAGTTCTCATATATTTAAGTATTGGATACTTATGCAAGTGCAATAGGAGGTTGTGTTTTACCGATGGTACGGAAAACAGCTTCGCTCTGGATAGACCCCGCGGAATCCCATTGGTAGTATGTCTGCGTGTCTATGGGAGGCCGCATCAGGGTAGGTGTATATGGTCTTAACCTGAGACTTACATCGCTAGTACTTGCGACAATCGGTAAACTTTGGTTTTGGTGGTTGGGGACCCTAACCGGTTCTGTGTACACCTCTTCTGGGTTTATCGAGAATCGTAGTGTGCTGGATGTGATGTCAAGATGGAAGTATCGCTTCAGACATATGGAGGCGATGATCACGCAGGGCACAGAACTAGTACTCTATAAAAGGTTGCAACCGTCGGGACAATATGACTAGGTCAGGATTGTCTGATTTAAAGAGACTAGCTGCTTGATGTCCGATATATGTTTCGTACGGGGCAGACACATCTCCAGCCCCAGGCCTAGCATGTGATCATCCGATACTGGATCGATTTACGCAATACTACGGTATACTACGCCTGATACAGATCTTATATTCCTATTAGAATATTTCTGGAGAATTGGGTAGGCATGGCGCTTTGCTAGAAGCCAACCTTGTCTTGTGAATCGGTAAAGACGTAGTACGAGGTACGTACGTGTTCGGATTATCCGACGACCGTATTTACTGCCAAAATATCCGGAGATCTCTTGGGTCGCTTCCTGAAGATTCACCTATGATATTTGATTCGAACTTAATTAATCTTGGATTAATTGCGGAGAAACTTTATCTCGGATAAAGTGCCTTATTTAGAGAGAGAGAACGATTAATTTGGAATTAATCGATATAATTATTATATTCGATATAATAATCGAAATTCGATTTCGACGCGAAATTAAAATTAGATTTTAATTCGGGCGTACGAGTTAATTTAGAATTAATTCGTAAGCGACGTAAATAATAATTTCGCTAGGAGCGATTATTTATTTAAATCCGATTTAATTAACGTCGCGACGCTAGCTCGGTATTTCGGAAATATCGATCCCGAACGCGTGAGTAGACGTGGGCCCACTTTCATTGGGAAACGTGTGGGGCCCACATGACACTTGTCATTGATATGGCATTGCATGTTAATAGTGTACAAAACACTCTAAGGCATTGCATGGTGATAGTGTGCATTTCACTCAAAGGTTTTGCATGGAGTTTGAGTGTTTGACACTCTAAGCCATTGCATGGTTTATGTCATAGATTTATTATTAATTTAATAAATTATAACATAAATATAAATTGATTTTTGTTTGACAAAGATTAATTAATTCAAGACTTTACACCAAAAATTCTCTCTTCTCTCTCAAATGCCGAGAACTCCATTGACAAGGGCAAGGAAGATTTGATCTTCCATTTCTCCATTTTTGCTAGCACAAGCAAGGGATCAAAAGAGGTGATAGGGAAACCATCAAAGAGCTTGGAATACAAGAGCTTGGAGCTTGGAGTCTTCTTCCTCCTCTTGGCCGAACCATCCATCACTTGGAGCTTCTACCATTTGATCATCTTCTTCATCACAAGGCATTGTAAGTATGATTCCGCCATACTTCATGTTTAAATATATATTCTTTGTAGTATTTTACATGCTTAATCTTTCTTGGGACATATAAAAGAAACCAACAATCGTGGTTAAAGAAGGTTAAAGAAAAATTGTTTGGTATTGAAGATAGTTTATAACCGAATATAAAAAAATTTGTTTGATGTTTCAAGGATGTTTATTCGTGATAAAAGTATAAATATATGACTGTATGTTTCACATGATTAAAATGGATTTGATGTTAAATGATGGGCTCTATGATATTTGAATTTTTTTTTTGCATGCTTTGAATGTTTAAGGGTTAGTTAAAAGTTGATAAAGCTGAATTTGTAACTTGATAATGTTGAAAAGTTCCTAGTATGCTTGACGTTATGTTTTGTTTGTTGCATGAACATGGTTACTTACTGAGTTTTATAACTCACACCAAACCAGATTTTAGTTTTGCAAGTTACCTCCTGACAGGTTAACCACGTCAACTTTGGAAGTCATTCTCGAGACATGGATCACCCAAGCGGCAGTCACCCTCGTAAGTGTCATGGGATAAGTTTTATAAGTTTAGGATATTTGATTTATTGTTTTATTTATCGTGCTGAGCAAGTCGTTTGTATTAAGTAAATGATTTGATTGCTTATGATTTCGTGGGTGTTAGTGTTCTTAGAACATGCCAAGGATCTCTAGTCATGATTCGGTGTGTGTATCCAAAGAAGTTGCGGAAGACTTACATTGATCGGATGTTGAGATTTCAAAACTTTGATGCATGTTGATAGCTCCAAGCTTTCTTTGTGTTCCAAACTCAAAGAATTGGTTTCCCTATCACCTTGATTCACTCTTTAAAGTGCTAGCTCATTCGAATTTTTGCAACAAAAACTCTAAGAATTGGAAAGGAAGTCACGGCAATGAGGAGGGAGAGAGGATAATGTTTTTTGTTTTTGCGTATTTGATTTCTAAAATCAATCTCAATTTACCAAATCCAAGTTGGTATATGTCATTCCAAATAATTAAAAAAAACAAAGTGTGTTGGATTTTGATTGTGTGTTGAAAAAGCAATACAATTCTTTCACTCAACCTTAACCACTTCCATCACTAGTCAAACTAGTTGATGTAAGTCAAGTGGGTCCCACCACTTTTAAATTCTGAATTTAAGTCGAACAATCCAACACGCAACTTCGCTCGGGCCCGGGTTCGTTTAAATCCGAATTAACGAATTTGCCGTTGCGACATAATTAAATATAATTTAATTAAATAATTATGCCTTGCAAAATTATTATTAAAGTCGCTTACGAATTAATTCTAAACTAATTCGTTTGCCCGAATTAAAATCCAATTTTAATTCCGCATTGAAATCTAATTTCAATTATTATATCGAATATATCATTTAATCGATTAATACCAAATTAATCGTTCTCTCTCTCCTACCCGAATTTTATCCCAGATAAATTCTTGCCGCAATTAATCCTAGATTAATTTTCTCTCTCTCATAATTAATCTCATATTAATTCTGTTGGAGTCAAATGTCATCGGTGAATCTTTGGGAAGCGACCCATGAGATTCCTGGATATTTTTGCAGTAAATCTGGTCGTCGGACTATCCGAATACGTGTGTAGCCCGTACCACGTTCTTACCGATTTACAAGACATGGTTGGCTTCTAGCAAAGCACCGTGCCTACCCAATTCTCCATAAATATTCTTTTAAGGAATATATAATCTTTATCAAGCGTAGTATACTAAGTATTACATATTACGATCCAGTATCAGATGTCACATTCTAGGCCTGGGGCTGAATTGTGTCTGCCCCGTACACGGCATATATAGGATCACTAGCAACTAGTCTCTTTAATCAGATAATCATGACCCTGTCATATTATCCCGATAGTTGTAACATATTAGAGTACCAGTTCTGTATCCTACGTGATCATCATCTCCATATGACTGAAGTGACACTTCCATCTTGACATCACACCCAATACACTACGATTCTCAATAAACCTAGAAGAGGCGTACATAGAACCTGTTAAAGTCCCGGACGACCAAAACCAAAACGTACTGATTGACGCACGTATTAGCGATGCAAGTCTCAGGTTAAGACCAAATACACCTACCCTGATTCAGATTCCCATAGACACATAGTCATACTACCAATGAGATTCCGAGGGGTCTATCTAGAGCGAAGCTGTTTCCGTACCATCGGCAAACATATCCTCCTATTACAATTGCATGAGTATCCAATACCCAAATATATGAGAACTATGCCATTACGCTTCCATAACGCACACAAGTGCAATACTAGTCTAAACCTTACGTGGATTGAAACTGTCTCATATCTTATTAATCCGGAACTAATCATAAGGACTTTTATCATTTATATATTCAAGTAATCTAATTACAAAATGATAAAATAACAATTTTCTTTGTCACATAATTAATTTGTACAAAAACCAAAATGTCTTTTACAAATAGTGATGCTATTGGTCATAATTGTCCAACAATCTCCCACTTGGCCTATAGCCAATCACTCAAGTATCTAACACATTAACTATGTACATGTCGCTCAAACTTTTGCTGAGAAATAGCCTTCGTCAGCGGATCTGCAATGTTTTCATCTGATGCGACCTTCTCGATCTTCACATCGCCACGATGTATGATCTCATGAATCAGATGGAAACATAAAAGCACATGATTGGATCGTTGATGAGACCGCGGTTCCTTAGCCTGTGCTATAGCCCCGTTATTGTCACAATATAAAGGAACAGGCTCAGCTACTATCGGAACTACTCCTAATCCAATTAGGAATTTACGGATCCAAACTGCCTCTTTTGCTGCCTCAGCTGCAGCGATATATTCTGCTTCTGTTGTTGAATCGGCAAAATCTCTTGCTTGGAAGATTTCCAGCTCACTGCTCCGTTGTTCAAATAAAATATGTACCCGGATTGTGACTTACAGTCATCTTTATCGGTTTGGAAACTTGCATCAGTAAACCCAGTTACCTCAAGTTCTCCATCTCCATAGACTAAGAAAGCATCCTTAGTTCGTCTAAGATACTTAAGGATGTTCTTAACCGCAACCCAGTGATCATCACCTGGATCGGCCTGATAGCGACTACACATGCTCAAAGCATACGAGACATCAGGTCTCATACATATCATGGCATATATGATCAATCCGACTGCTGAAGCGAACGAGATCCAACTCATGTTGTCTCTCTTATCTTGAGTTTTAGGACACATGTCCTTGGATAGAGAGACGCCATGTGACACAGGAAGCAGTCCCTTCTTGGACTAATCCATGTTGAATCTCTTCAACACTTTGTCAATATACAAGCTCTGGGAGAGTCCAAGCATCTTTCTAAATCTATCCCAGTAGATCCTTATTCCCAGAATAAAAGCTGCTTCTCTCAGATCTTTCATGGAGAATTTTAATGAAAGCCAATCTTTCACCGATTGTAGCATGGGAATGTCATTGCCAATCAGCAATACATCATCAACGTAAAGGAAAATGATTGTCAGTGCTCTCCCACTAACCTTCTTATATACACAAGGATCATCATCGTTTTGAACAAAATCATATTCTTTTATGATCTCATCAAAATGTTGGTTCCAAGAACGTGATGCTTGCTTCAATCCATAAATGGATCGATTTAACTTGCAAACCTTGTTTGCATGTTTTGATACGACAAAACTGTTAGGCTGTTGCATATAAACATCATCCAAAAATTTTCCATTAAGGAAAGTGGTTTTGACGTCCATCTGCCATATTTCATAATCGAAATATGCAGCAATATCAAGCATTATCCGAATGGCTTTAATCATGGCAACAGGTGAAAAATTTTCATCATAATTGACACCATGTCGTTGACGATACCCTTTCGCTACAAGCCTAACTTTGTACATTTGTATGTTGCCATCCATGTCAGTCTTCTTTTTGAAGACCCATTTACAACCAATAGGCTTTACGCCTTCTGGTGCATCAACCAGTGTCCAAACCTGGTTGGTATACATGGAATCCATTTCGAACTTCATAGCTTCTTGCCATAAAGCGGAGTCGATACCTTGTATCGCTTCCTCATACGTAGCCAGCTCATTATCCTCAATAAGATTAATATCCACATGAGGTGAGATCAGAAACCCATACCTCTCAGGTTGTTTTCTCACTCTCTCCGATCTATGTGGTTCTTGTGTATTAGAAGATTATGGTACAGTCTCATCCATGATAAACTGTTCGTGTTCCGTTTGGGAGTCGGTGCCAGGAACAGTATCACTACGATTTTCATCGAGTTCTACTTTCCTCTCACTTACAACTGTATTTAGGAATTCCTTTTCGAGGAAAATCGCATGTAGAGCAATAAATACCTTGTTCTCTTGTGGGTTGTAGAATTAATATCATTTGGTTTCCCTAGGATAACTTACAAATAGGCACTTATTCGATTTGGGTTCTAGTTTGGTACTATCCAAACGTTTAACGTATGCCCAGCATCCCAAAATCTTCAAGAATGAGAAACCCAGTTTCTTTCCTGTCCATATTTCATATGGAGTTTGTTGAACAGACTTTGACGGAACCTTATTCAAAATAAGTATTGCATTGTTCAATGCGTATCCCCAGAAGGAAATTGGTAGCTCTGTGCGACTCATCATAGACCTTACCATGTCCAACAAAGTTCAGTTTCTCCGTTTAGACACACCGTTTAATTGAGGTGTTCCGGGAGGAGTCCAATGTGAAAGAATACCATACTCTTTCAAGTAATCGAGAAACTCATTGCTTAAGAATTCTCCACCATTATCCGATCATAATGTTTTAATACTTTTACCGGTCTGTTTTTCTACTTCGTGTCGAAACTCTTTGAATTTCTCAAAAGTTTCTGACTTCTGTCTCATAAGATACACATAACCATAACGTGATGCATCATCCGTAAAGGTTATGAAGTATTCATATCCACCTTTAGCCCGGCTAGACATGGGCCTATATACGTCACTATGAACGAGGGATAACAGTTCGGTGGCGCGTGCACATTTACCGCTAAAAGGTTTTTTAGGCATTTTGCCTAATAAACAAGATTCACAGACGTCATATGAATTTGGATCAAATCTGTCCAAGTACCCACTCTTCGAAAGTGTGGATATACGAGTCTTGTTAATGTGTCCCAGACGACAATGCCATATATAAGTTTCATCTTTGTTACTTAATTTAAGCCTTTTGTTTGTCATGTTATATGTTTGAGATTGATTTATATTCAAAATATAAAGACCACTGTTAACATCAGCACTACATATCTCAAAATCATTTTTATAAACAAAATACCCGGTGTTTCTGAATACAAAATTATACCTATATTGGGTTAAACAAGATACAGAGATAATGTTTCTAGTCAAACTATGTACATAATAGCAGTCTGATAAATTAAGTACATGCCCCGATATTAGTTCCAAAATATAGGTCCCAACAGCCAAAACGGCGACTCTAGTCCCATTTCCAACTCGGAGGTCGATCTCTCCTGAAGCCAGTCTCATGCTAATCTACAGATCCTGCACATCAGTACATATATGAGTACCACAACCAGAATCAAAAATCCAATTTTTAAAACTAGAAGTAGACATGTTTCTTTCAATAATAAACATACCGGAAACCGGTGTCTTGCCAACTTTCACTTCCTTCATGTGCGCCTTGTACTCATGGCAGTCACACTTCCAGTGACCCCGTTTGCCACGCTGTAAGCAGACATCTTAGGATTTGTCTTTTTCCTTCCCAGAAGAATTTGATGATTTGGCCTTGCTCTTTCTTTTCATCTTCTTCTTCATACCTCCAGAAGCATTTTGCCAAGGCCTGACATTCTAAGATGTCGAAGCGAAGTGCGCCTCACACTTCTTGCCCTTTAAGAGCTATTTTTATGCCTTTTTCAGCATTGCCATCAACTCACCAAGAGTCTTTTCTTGGTTCATCATATTATAGTTCATGATGAACCCGCTCCAGCTGTCAGGAATAGACTGTAAGATCAAATCTATGGAAGTCTCAGCCTCAAAGGTTTTGCCTAGCTGACCCAACTGTTAGATGTCAGCAATCATTTGCGACACATGGTGTTCGACAGATGTACCCTCTGACATTCGAGAGCGAAAGAGCTTCTTCTGTAATTCATACGTTTGCGATCTACGGTTAGATCGATGAAGGTCCCTCAATTTCAACATCATTTCGTGGGGATCTAATCCCTTGTTTTGACGACGAAATTATGGGGTCATTGTAGCAAGCATGACGGATTGAGCAGTTGAGTTATCATCACTGTGAGTCTTCCAAAGCTCAAGCTCAAGCGGCTGCTCAATTCCGGGCTTAGGCCCGAGAGGTGTCTCTATCGTAAAGACAATCTTCTCAGCCCCCAGGACAATCTTGGGGTTCATATCCCAGTCAGGAAAGTTCGCACCATTAAAGACATTTTCGCCCATGATAGTGTCCCTAACATTGATCTTTCCAGCCATCTTTAATTGCAATAGTCTAACTATTCAATTAACGATTTCGGGTACAGTCCAACTGTTAAAAGAAAACAATAAAATATTAGTCCAACTAATATAAATATATAATGATGAAAATAATTTGAAAGCGCGTATTTGGAAAGTATTAAACGAAATTGCAAATTTAATACTGGCGTCCCACTATTTTTCGGCAAGCCTCTAACCCTCTGTTGAGTACTCGGGAAACCTAGTTGTTGGACAGTTATGACCCATAGCGTCACTATTTGTACAGATCATGGTGTTGTTGTACAAATTAACTATGTGACAAAGGAGATTGCTCTCTTATCATTTGTGATTAGATCACCTAGATATATAAATGATAGGAGGTCCTTATGATTTGTTCCTGGATTGAGATGATATGAGACAGTATCAATCCATGAAGGATAAATCATTAAATATCCATAGTCAGAGTATTATCGAGATTGGACATCGATTATACGTAAAACACTAATATTATACTTGTGCGCGTTGTGAGGGCATAACGACATAGTTCTCATATATTTGGTTATAGGATACTCATGCAAGTGTAGTAGGAGGTTGTGTTTTACCGATGGTACGGAAAACAGCTTCGCTCTGGATAGACCCCCTCGGAATTCCATTGGTTGTATGACTATGTGTCTATGGAAGTCCGAAATCAGGGTAGGTGTATTTGGTCTTAACCTGAGACTTACACCGCTAATACTTGCGACAATCAATATACTTTGGTTTTGGTCATCCAGGGCCTTAACAGGTTCTGTGTACGCCTCTTCTGGGTATATTGAGAATCGTAGTGTGTTGGGTGTAATGTCAAGATGGAAGTATCACTCCAGTCATATGGAGATGATGGTCACGTAGGATACGTGACTGGTTCTCTTAAATACTGCAGCTATCGGGATATTATGACTAGGTCATGTATATCCGATTATAGAGACTAGTTACCAGAGATCCGACATGTGCTTCGTACGGGGCAGACATAGCCCCAGACCTAGCATGTGACATCCGATACTGGATCGACATACACAATACTACGTATACTACACCTGATATAGATCGTTTATTCCTGTAAGCATGTTTATGGAGAATTGGGTAGGCATGGCGCTTTGCTAGAAGCCAACCTTGTCTTGTAAATCAGTACAAACGTAGTACTAGGTACTTACGTGTTTGGATAGTCCGACGACCGAATTTACTGCCAACATATCAGGGGATCTCATGGGTCGCTTCACGAAGATTCACCGATGACGTATAACTCGAACTTTAATTAATCTCGGATTAATTGGATGAGAGAGAAAATTAATCTGGATTAATTACGGAGATATTTTATCTGGGATAAAATATCACTTAAAGAGAGATAACGATTAATTTGGAATTAATCGATAAAATAATATATTCGATATATTATGCGAAATTGGATTTCGACGCGGAATTAAAATTAGATTTTAATTCGGGTGAACGAGTTAATTTAGAATTAATTTGTTAGCGTCGTGAATGGTGATTTCGTTAGGCATAATCATTTAATTACGTCGCAACGGAAAATTCGTTAATTTGGAATTAGCGAACCCGAGCCCGGGATTGTTTGCGAGCGCATTCACATTTCGAATTCGAGTGCGGCACACAAGTCAAATCAAGTGTCAAATCGCTAGTCGCATCAAGAGTCAAATCATTAGTCACTTTGAGTGATGTGACAACTTGTCACTTGATTGATTGAGTGATGTGACTTGATGGAAGTGGTTGGAAAGCTTTTTGAAAGGTTGATTGACATTTAATATATTTTAAATGTTTGGTATTTGTTTTGTTTTTTTGGAAATCAATTATTTGATTTTGCAAAATAAAAAATGTGTATTAGATACACACTTTTGCCATCAACACATAACACTCTCTCTCGTTCTTCTTCATCTCTCTCACACGCCCATTTGGGCATTTTCTTGTTCTGTTTTCTGGGCAAAACAGTGAGCAAGGAATGGAAGCAAAGTCATGATTTTGTTACAAAATCAAGAGTGCTAGCACACTACGAAGTCATGCGAAGGTGATAGGGAAGTCCACCCATGAGCATGGAATCACATCACGAATCTTGGAGCATCAATGGAGGACCAAGATGGCCGAATCCATGGAGGACAGAAAATGGACTGTCGTGACTTCTCAATGGGCAGAAAATAATTTTTTATTCTTCACCGCATCATCTCAACCGATCATTGTGAGTATTCCGCGACTTCTTTGATTGTATTTGCACTTATTTTTATGCTTGAATCGATCCTCGGGACCGTAGAGACTCCAACAATGGTATCAAAGCGGAGTAAAAGCATGAAATTTGACTTAGGGTTAAAATTTGGGTAAAATGTGTTTGAGCATGATTTAATTAAATTGGATGTTTGAGTATGCTTAAAACATGTTTTATTGAGGATTGATTGGATCAATTTGATGAAATATTGTTTGGAAAAAATTTCCCAAATTTCTTAGCTTGGCCGAGAATGAGCATGCCCTAAATTGTCTTGGAATTTTGTTTTTTGATTCATTGGATGACTTGAAAACAATTGGGAATGTGGATTTAATTGGATTGAATTTGAATTGGACATAAAATTACCTTCCAAAGCCGAGAGCAATATAGCATGAATGGGTTTGATTTTTGTTAAATTGTGTTGGACATGATTTAATGTTGATAAGCATGATTAATTAGGCTAATTTGGTGTTTTGGAAATATTGATTTAGGTAATTAATTATACTATACACATAATGTAATTAAATTGTGAAATTGGATTTTGTAATTTAATTATTTGGGCTAATTTTGGAAATTGGGCTTGTAATGTTTTTATTGGGCTTATTGGGCTTAGTTGTACCAAGTTGGGTTTAGGCTAAATTGGTTGGATCCAATTGGGCCCAAAACCGGTTCCATAAAGCCCAAATGCGACTAATGGACCGTTAATTATTTAATTGGGCCTAATGGGCCTAAATTGATTTCTTGGCTTATGGGGTTACTCCTTGATTGGACTTTGGTTATTGGGTTTGACCCGAGTTGACCAAAAGTCTACGCCTAAAGAAATTAATTGAAAGCCCATTTTACTTTAATTAAATTGACGTTGGACGTTAATCGGGCTTTGAGACCCGTAACGATTAAATTTGGAATTTAAGTCGTAAAGGTTTATTAATAAAGTGTAATATTTAATTTGGAATTAAATAGTGAATTAGTATTAAATAGAAATTGAATTGGATTTAATTTTGTAGTTTAATTTAATTCGAGAATTCGTAGTTTGAGTACTTATTCGCAAAATGAGTTTGACTCGCGCAAAATCAAATCGTTGTTTGAACATTGGATGGTCACTAATTATCAGATTAATTAATTTGATTAGATTGATTGATAATATGCTTGTATGAATACATGGTTGCTATGCATGAATAATGTATATCGGATGGATATTAGATGGGTGGGGCAATTTTAGAAATTGTTGTAATAAATTTGATTTATTAATTGGACCTGCGTGTCCAGCCTTATTACCTCCTTATTCTTTGTATCATCTTCTCACTTATTCCCCTCAATGTAAATGAGGTTTCTTTAGAAGTGTAGTGTAACGGGTAGAAGTAATACATGTGCCAGCGGGAGAGAGAAACATAGTGATTTGATCTAGGATCATTGTGTAAAGCATCCATCTGCGTATCATTATTATTTTATTTATACGCGCTTTATTATGTATTTAGAATGCATGTTTAAGGGTGTATGATGATGAGATCTTAACAAAGATAATAAATTGGTTGCCAATTTGCATTCGAAAAACCCTCGCAAAATATTAAGCGTTTTTCCTTCCATTGAGTGATTCTTACTCAAGATCCGAGACTGGCATTGGCTTGTTGGCCAAAGTCAAGGCCTTTGTCTGTCGAGGATGTGTTTGCATCATGAAGGCTTTGTTCCATATCGGTGACTTGTCCAAGTTGTGATTTGTTGGCCAAATTCAAGATCACTTCTTATCCATCGACATTGATTACGAAGCTTTCCATGGTCATTGGGTCACGCTTAACTTGGATCACTAAGTTTGTTGTGCCAAAGCCAAGGCTTAGTTGATTCAGAGGAAAAAGGTTAGGCAATATATTGGATATATTGGCATATACAGGATATATGTTTCGGACTTGGATGTCCCCCTACTGGATCTAGGAATTGGATGGGATCCAATTGATCTTAGAGATCTACCTAGTTAATTATCATACAATTTGTTGGCCAAAGTCAATATTGTGTGACATTTAACGGGATCCTAGCCCACTAGGAAACACGGTTTCCCGAGTACTCAACAGAGGGTTAGAGGCTCGCCGAAAAATAGTGGGAGGCAAGTATTGAATTTGCAATATTCGTTTAATAACTTGCAATACGTGCTCATTTCAAATATCACGTCAAATAAATTAAATGTTAGTTGGACTAATATTTAAATGGTTGTTTTAATAAAAACAGTTGGACTGTATTCAAACTATTTTAATTATAGTTGATTTTATAATTGGATTATAATAATCAATATAATTGAATTTAATCTATTAAATTATAGTTGATTAAATAGTTAGACTATAGTAATCATTATAATAAATAGTACCTAAATCGTTGATTAAATAGTTGGACTATTAGAATCAAGATAAAATTGAAAGATTAGCATTTAAAACATAATCCTAGGGAAAATGTATTTAAATGGTTTAATTTTCAAAATTGGGAATAAAATTTCAGGATGGTCCTGGAAACTAATCAGTTACTTTATTTGATAAAATAACATATTAGGCCTAAGCCCGAAATTAAGCAAATTAAGCAAATAGTAGAGCATGATCTTTGGAAGATTCATGTGATGATAACTTTAGTGCTTAATCCATTTAGCTTGCCGATTAGACTCCTTAATTTCTTAATCATAACTAAGGATTAGATCCTTAAAGTATGATATAGAAATTGAAGGATCTTCATAAATCTATATTTAGATTTTAAAAGTACTAAATTGCAATAATAACTCTTGGAGAGTTAATGACTATTCTCAAGGAGATAAAGTCAAAGTTTGCAATAGGCAAGTAGCGCAAGCTTCACTTCGATATTCTAGAAACCCGAGGCTAGGCCAAAGGCTTCAGGAATGTTGAAAAGGGCAAAGGCAAAATCATTATAATCTTATGGGAAGACAAAGGACATATCCTAATATGTCTGCCTAATTGTGGCAAACGGGATCGCGGAAGCGTGAATGCCGATTGGACAAAGCAGACATGAAGGAATTAAAGACGAGCAAGGCTCTGACTTCAAATATGTTTGTCATAAATATGTTCACTATTAGTATTAAAATTGGATTTTAGATACTTAGTGTGGTACATAAATATGTGATGATGTGCATAATCTCCTATGAGCAGGATACTGACTTCAGTTGAGATTTATCTGCGAATTGAAAACAGGACGAAAGTCGCTGTTTTAACTGTAGATACCTAAATTTAGGAACTACCCTCGGGTTTGTACTTAAATTAGGAAACTGTTATAATGTAACTAGTTTGACTAGAAACATTATCTCTATATCAGGGTTTAACCCGTTGCGGGTATACCTTTATATTCTAGAACACTAAAGTGTTTTATTATATAAAGATGATATTGAGATAAACACATTAGATGTGAATAACATTATTTATATTTTGAATATAAATAAATCTCAAATGTAAAACATGACAAACAATAGCTCAAACTGATTTGATCAGATGAAACTTAATTGTGGCATTGTTTTCTGGGACACAATTAAACAAGAATCGTATATCCACACTTTCGAGGGTACTAGGACAGATTTGATTTAAATCAAATAAAGTCTACGAATCTAGTTTATAGGGCAAAGTGCCTATAACACATTTACTTGGTAAAAGTGCAAATGCCACCGATCTGTTAGCCCTAGTTCATAGTGAAGCAAGTGGGCCCATTTCTAGCTAGGCTAGAGGTGGATATGAATATTTCGTGACCTTTACGGACGTGGCATCGCGTTGTGGTTACGTGTTTCCTTTGAAACATAAATCGTAAAACTTTTACAGTTTTCGACGCGAAATAGACAAACAGATCAGCTAAAGTATTAAACCGTCACGGTAAGATCGTAAAGGAAAATACTTAAGCAATAAGTTTCTAATACTTGAAAGAGTATAGTATTCTTTCAATGAGGACTCCTCCCGGAACACGTCAATTGACAGTGTGTCTGAACAGGATAAACCGAATTTTGTTGGACATGATAAGGTTAATCATAAGTCGCTCTGAGCTACCATTTCCTTTAACGGATACGAATTAACAGTGCAAAACTTATTTTGAATAAGGTTCCATAAAATTTGTTTGACAGATTTCATATTAGATATGAACAGGAAAAAAACCGGGTTTCTCATTCCTGAATATTTGGGTATGCTAGGCATATGTTTGTATAATACCAAACTAAAACCCAAATTGGATAAGTGCCAATTGTAGGTTATCCTAGGGATACCAAAGTATAGTACTTATTCAACTCACTAGAGAACAATTTGATTGTTGTTCGCCATGCGGTTTTCCTAAGAGGAATACCTATATGCAGTGGTAAGTGGGAGAATAGTAAAACTCGATGAAAGTCGGAGTAATACTATTCAAGGCACCGATTCCTAATGGAACACAAATAGTTCATCAAGGATGAAACTATACCAATAATCTTCGAATACACAAGAACCACGTAAGTCAGAGAGAGTTAGAAAATAACCTGGAGTATGAGTTTCTGATCTCACCTCATAAAGATGTCAATATTTTGAGGAATACCAACTGACTACGTATGAGGAAGTGATACAAGATATTGACTCCCTATTATGGCCAAGTGCCATGAATCCGAAATAGATCCATGTAAATCAACCATGTTTGGATATTAGTTGATGTACCAGAAAGCATTGTGTCTATTGGTACTATAAGTCTTCAAGGAAGACATACATGGATGGCAACATACCAACGTTATAAGCTAGACTTGTAGTGGAAAGGTATCGTTATCAATACTGTGTTGATTACGATGAAACCTTTTACCTGTTGGCACGGTAAATCCATTTCAATAATGCTTGCTAAAGCTGAAATATGTCAGCTGAACGTCAAAATCGTTTTCCTTAACGGAAACCTTTTGGAGGATGTTTACAACATCCTGATGGTTTTATCGTACCAAAACTAGCAAACAAGGTTTGCAGGTTATTCGATCTATGTTTGGATTGAAGCGAGAATTGAGTTCTTGGAATTATCTTTTTGATGTAATCATAATGGTATATGATTTAATTCAAAACGAAAATGATTCTTGTGTATATAAGAGGGTTAGTGGGAGCGCACTGACAATGAATGTCCTGTATCATAATGATAATATGTCATTTCTTGGAAATGATATTCCCATATTACAATCGGTGAAAGCTTGGCTTTCGAGAAAATTCTCCGTAGAATTCTTGGGAGAAACAACCTTTATTCTAGGAATAAAGATCTACTGGATAGATTTAAAGTTGTTAACACTCTCCGAGAAATCGTACATTGAAAAATGTACACGACCTGGTGTCTCATACCCTTTGAGCATATGGATTCACAAACAGGCCAGTCCAAGTGATAGTCATTGGATTGACGTTAAGAACATCATTGAGTATCTTAGAGATCTAAAGATGTCTTAAACTATGGAGAAGGAGAACTTGAAGTGACTGGGATCACTGTTGCAAGTTTCCTAACCGATAATAAACAGTACTATACAGTTTGAATAACGGAACAGTGAGCTGGAAATCTTCCAAGCAAGATACTGTTACCGAATAAACAATAAATGCGGGTTATTGCTGCAGCTGAGGCAGCAATAGAATCCATTTGGGTCGATAATAAATCTAATTAGATTAGATATAGTTCTGTTAGCAGCTGAGCTAGGCCACAGCGCAGGCTAAAGAATTAATGGTCTCATCAACGATCCAGATACATATTTTGACTATTCATCTGATTCGTTCGGATCATACATCGTGGCGATGTGATGATCGTATAAATCGCATCAGATGATAATCATGCAAATCCGCTGATGAAAGTCTTTTCTCAGTAATTTGAGCCAACCGTACATAGTTCGGGTGTAGGACACTCGAGTGACTGGCTATAGGCCAAGTGGGAGATTGTTGGACAGTTATTACCCATAGCGTCACTATTTGTACAGATCATGGTGTTGTTGTACAAATTAACTATGTGACAAAGGAGATTGCTCTCTTATCATTTGTGATTAGATCACCTACATATATAAATGATAGGAGGTCCTTATGATTTGTTCCTGGATTGAGATGATATGAGACAGTATCAATCCACGAAGGATAAATCATTAAATATCTATAGTCAGAGTATTATCGAGATTGGACATCGATAATACGTAAAAGACTAGTATTACACTTGTGCGCGTTGTGAGGGCATAACGGCATAGTTCTCATATATTTGGGTATAGGATACTCATGCAAGTGTAATAGGAGGTTGTGTTTTACCGATGGTACGGGAAACAGCTTCGCTCTGGATAGACCCCCTCGGAATTCCATTGGTAGTATGACTATGTGTCTATGGAAGTCCAAAATCAGGGTAGGTGTATTTGGTCTTAACCTGAGACTTGCACCACTAATACTGGCGACAATCAATATACTTTGGTTTTGATCGTCCAGGGCTTTAACAGGTTCTGTGTACGCCTCTTCTGGGTATATTGAGAATCGTAGTGTGTTGGGTGTGATGTCAAGACGGAAGTATCACTCCAGTCATATGGAGATGATGGTCACGTAGGATACGGGACTGGTTCTCTTAAATTCTGCAGCTATCGGGATATTATGACTAGGTCATGTATATCCGATTATAGAGACTAGTTACCAGAGATCCGACATGTTCTTCGTACGGGGCAGACACAATTCCAGCCCCAGGCCTAGCACGTGACATCCGATACTGGATCGACATACACAATACTACGTATACTACGCCTGATATAGATCGCTTATTCTTGTAAGCATGTTTCTGGAGAATTGGGTAGGCATGGCGCTTTGCTAGAAGCCAACCTTGTCCTGTAAATCGGTTCAAACATAGTACTAGGTACTTACGTGTTCGGATAGTCCGACGACCGAAATTACTGCCAACATATCAGGGGATCTCATGGGTCGCTTCCCGAAGATTCACCGATGACGTATGACTCGAAATTTAATTAATTTGGGATTAATTGGATGAGAGAGAAAATTAATCTGGGATTAATTACGGAGATATTTTATCTGGGATAAAATATCATTTAAAGAGAGATAACGATTAATTTGGAATTAATTGATAAAATAATATATTCGATATATTATACGAAATTGGATTTCGACGCGGAATTAAAATTAGATTTTAATTCGGGCGAACGAGTTAATTTAGAATTAATTCGTTAGCGATGTGAATAGTGATTTCGCTAGGCATAATCACTTAATTACTTCACAACGGAAAATTCGTTAATTTGGAATTAGCGAACCCGAGCCCGGGATTGCTTGCGAGCGCATTCGCATTTCGCATTCGAGTGCGTCACACAAGTCAAATCAAGCCTCAAATCGCTAGTCGCATCAAGCGTCAAATCATTAGTCACTTTGAGTGATGTGACAACTTGTCACTTGATTGATTGAGTGATGTGACTTGATGGAAGTGGTTGGAAAGCTTTTTGAAAGCTTGATTGAGATTTAATATATTTTAAATTTTTGGTATTTGTTTTGTTTTTTGGAAATCAATTAATTGATTTTGCAAAATTAAAAATGTGTATTAGATACACACTTTTTCCACCAACACACATAACACTCTCTCTCTTTCTTCTTCATCTCTCTCACACGCCCATTTGGGCATTTTCTTGTTCTGTTTTTTGGGCAAAACCGTGAAAAAGGAAGGGAAGCAAAGTCATGATTTTGTTGCAAAATCAAGAGTGCTAGCACACTACGAAGTCATGCGAAGGTGATAGGGAAGTCCACCCATGAGCATGGAATCACGTCACGAAGCTTGGAGCATCAATGGAGGACCAATATGGCCGAATCCATGGAGGACAGAAAGTGGACTGCAGTGACTTCCAAATGGGCAGAAAATAATTTTTTGTTCTTCACCGCATCGTCTCAACCGATCATTGTAAGTATTCCGCGACTTCTTTGATTGTATTCGCACTTATTTTTATTCTTGAATCGATCCTCGGGACCGTAGAAACTCTAACACTAGTTTCCTAGTGGGCTAGGATCCCGTTAAATAACACACAACGTTGACTTTGGCAAATAAGTTGTATGATACTTAACTAGGTAGATCTCTAAGATCAATTGGACCCTATCCAATTCCTAGATCCGATAGGTGGACCTCCAAGTCCAAAACATATATCCAATATATATAAATATATCCAATATATTTCCTTAGCTTTTTCCTCTGAATCAAATAAGCATTGGCTTTGGTTCAACAAGCTTAATGATTCCAGTTAAGTGAGACCCATTGACAGTGGGAAAACTTCGTAATCCATATCGATGAAGAAGAATTGACCTTGACTTTGGCCAACAAGTCACAACTGCCCAAGACATGTGATATATAACAAAGCTTTCGTGGTTCAAACACATCCGTGATGGACATTGATCTTGACTTTGGACAACAAACCAATGACAATCTTGGATCTTGAGAGAGAACCACTCAATGGAAGGAAAACGCTTAATATTTGATTGAGGATTTTTCGCCTAAATTGGCAACCAATTTATTATCTTTGATTAGGTCTCATCATACACCCTTAAGAATGCATTCTAAAAGCATAATAAGGCGCAAAATAAATTAATAATGATATGCGGATGGATATATAACAAATTTGTTCCTAGAAAAAATATCTCCATTTCGTCTCTCCCGCTAGCACTATTCTAACTTCTACCCAATTACATAATACATTAAAGAAACCTCATTTACATTGAGGGGAATTGGTGAGAAGAGAAGTATAAAGAGAATAGAGATAATATGCTGGACACGCAGTTCCAATTTAATAAATTCTAAATTTATTACAACAATTTCCAAAATTGTACTCACCCTTCTAATATCCATCTTATATACATTGTTCATACAATACAAAATGTATTCACACAAAGCATGTTATTCAATCAATCTAATTCAATTAATTAATCTTTGAATTAATGACCTTCCAATGTTCAAACAACGATTTGATTTGCGCGAGTTCAACTCGTTTAAGAATAAATACTCATAGTACGTATTCTTGAATTATATCAAACTACAATTTTAAATCCAATTTAATTTGTATCCAATACTAATTCATATTTAATTCCAAATTAAATAATTACACTTATTTTAATGCCTTTTAGACTTATATTCTAAATCCAATCTAAATAGGTCTCAAAAGCCCAATTAACATCCAATGTCAATTTAATTAAAGTACAATGAGCTTTTAATTAATTCTTAAGGCATGGGCTTTGGAAATTATGGATCAAATCCAAGATTCCAAGGCCCAATAAGGAATCACCATTTTTGCCAAAAATCAATTTAGGCCCATTAGGCCCAATTAAATTATTAAAGGCCCAATTATTATATTTGGACTTTGTGAAATGGTTTTAGGCCTAATTTGGATCCAATCCAAATTTCATAAACCAAGCTTGGCCCAACCAAGCCCATTAAGCCCAAATACAACAATATTAGCCCAATTCAAAATTAAAGACTAATTTTAATTAATATAAAATTCCAAATTTCACATTAATTTTATTTAAAGTGTAATAGCCATAATTAATTAGTTAAACCAATATTTCCAAAACATCAATTAAACTAATTAATCATGCTTTAATATATTCAATTCATGTCCAACACAATTGAAGCAAAATCAATCAATTTCACATGCTAAGTCTCACGGAAATTAGGCATAAAATTACAATCAATTTGATTTCAATCCAATTAAATCAACAATCAATTTATCTCATGCTTTAAACACATCCAATGGTCTAAAATAATAAAAAAAAATCGCCATGAGTAGTCCTAGGGTTCATGTTCGGTAATTAGGGAAATTTTAGGGAAAAATAATCCAATCAATTTTTCTCAAATTTTAAGATGCATAAATCCAATTCATCATCATCCAACCACATCCAAACAAACAATTTTGAAAAAATCATACTCCAAGCATAAAAATACCAAATAAAGTTTATAAACCCTAAACTAAATCATGCTTAGAAAGGGCGCTCTGATACCATTGTTAGTGTTCCTAGAACATGCCAAGGATCTCTAATCATGATTCGGGATATATCATTTGTCTTCCTAGAAGACTGTGACTATTTTTACCTTTGCCCATTTTAGAAGCTCTGGCTTTGCCTCCTTGAGCATAGCCATCAACTCTCCAAGAGTTTACTCTTTGTTCATAATGAACCTGCCCCAGCTTTCGGGTAGAGACTATAAGATCAAATCTTTGGTAGTCTCGGCCACGTAGGTAATGCCCAGCTAACCTAGCTGATCGATGTCAGCAATCATCTGCGACACCTAGTGCTAGACAGATGTATCCTCTGACATACGCGAGCGAAAGAGCTTCTTTTACGATTTATACTTCTAAAATCTAAGAATAGATCTATGAAGATCCTTTAATTTCAACATCATGGTATAAGTATCTAATCCTTATTTTTGACGACAAAATTAAAGTGTCATTGTATTAAGCATAAAGGATTGAGCACTAAAGTTATCATCACCATGAGTCTTCCAAAACTCACGCTCCACTATTTGCTCAACTCCGGGCTTAGGCCCAAGAGGTTTCTCTATAAAATAGAGTAACTTCTTAGTTTCCAGGACTATTCTGATGTTCTATTTCCATTCTGAAAATTAAATCCATTTAAAGACATTTTCACCCAGGATTATGTTTTAAACGCTAATTTTTCAGTTATCTTGATTCCAATAGTCTAACTATCCAATCAACGATTTCAGGTATAATCGAATATAATGATTAATATTGTCTAACTATATAATCAACTACTATTTGATTGGTTAAATTCATATATATTGATTACTATAATCCAATTATATAATCAACTATAAATGAAGTAGTTTTAATACAGTCCAACTGTTTAATTTAAAACAACAATTAAATATTAGTCCAACTAATATATTTATTTAAATAATGACGAAAAATGAAATGAGCGCGTATTGGCAAGTATCTAAACGAAATTACAAATTTATTAGTCCATCTAATATACAGCTTGACTTTGGCCAACAAGCTGTATGATATTTAAATAGGTAGATCTCTAAGATCAATTGGATCCCATCCAATTCCTAGATCCAGTAGGTGGACATCTAAGTCCAAAACATATATCTAATATATGCCAATATATCCAATATATTCCCTAACCTTTTTCCTCTGAATCAACTAAGCCTTGGCTTTGGCACAACCAGCTTAATGATTCCAGTTAAGCGGGACCCATTGACCTTGGAAAGCTTCGTAATCGATGTCGATGGACAAGAAGTGATCTTGAATTTGGCCAACAAATCACAACTTGGACAAGACATGCGATATGGAACAAAGCCTTCATGATTCAAACACATCCGCGATGGAGAAAGGTCTTGACTTTGGCCAACAAACTAGTGCCAATCTTGGATCTTGAGAGAGAATCATTCAATGGAAGGAAATCGCTTAATATTTGTTGGGGGTTTTTCGCGTAATTGGCAACCAATTAATTATCTTTGATTAGGTCTCATCATACACCCTTAAGCATGCATTCTAAAAGCATAATATTTAATTAATCTTTAATTAATGACCGTCCAATGTTCAAACAACGATTTGATTTGCGCGAGTCTGACTCGTTTAAGAATAAATACTCAAAGTACGTATTCTTGAATTATATCAAACTATAATTTTAAATCCAATTTAAATTATATTCAATACTAATTCATCTTTAATTCCAAATTAAATAATTACACTTTAAAAAGTTCCTTTTAGACTTGGATTCCAAATCCAATCTTTATGGTCTCAAAGGCCCAATTAGTAACAAATACTATTCAATCAAAGTGCAATGGGCTTTTAATTAATTCATTAGGCATGTGCTTTGGCAATTATGGGTCAAACCTAAGATGCCAATGCCCAATTAGGAATCACCCTATGCCAAAATCAATTTAGGCCCATTAGGCCCAATTAAATTATTTAAAGGCCCAATTGTCATATTTTGACTTTATGGAAATGGTTTTAGGCCCAATTGGATCCAACCAATTATCCTAAACCAAACTTGGCCCAACTAAGCCCATTAAGCCCAAATACAACAAATTAAATTAACTCATTATTCCAAATCACAAATTAATTCAATTCAAGTGTAATTAACACAATTATTTAACAAATCTAATGTTTCCAAAACATTTAATTAATCCAATTAATTATGATATTTAATTCCAATTCATGTCCAACATAAATTGAAGCAAAACAATTCATTATAACATGCTTCATGCTCACGGTTTTGACAAGAAATAATTATGCAATTTGATTCCAATTCAATTAAATCAACATCTAATATACATTTCATGCCAACAACAAATCCAATATGTCAAATTTCAAAAATTCCCATGAGCTTATCTACGGTATATATTCGGCCAACCTATAGGATTTGGGGATTTTTGATCTAATCAATATTTCACAAATCCAATAATGCACAAATCCAATTGAACATCATATAAGCTCAACCAAATCACAAATTTGAAGAAATTATGTTCTAAACACAAAAACCCCAAATAAAGTCCATGAACCATAGAATTCCAAATCAAGCTTAGAATGGCTCTGATACCATTGTTAGTCTCCAAGACATGTCCCAAGATCACTAAGCATGATTAAAGTGCGAATAATCAAAGAGAGTTGCGGAAAAAATTACTTTGATCGGATGGGTTTCAAGACTTTTTATGCATTTCCATGGAAGCTCCAAGCTTTGAATGAAGTTTTAAACCCTTGGGTGAGTTTCCCTATCACCTTGATCCACTCCTTTATGTGCTAGCATGGACAAAATTGAGAGAAAATTTTCCCCTCCAATGGAAGATGGTTTCGGCAATTTGAGAGAAAGGAAGAGAGTGAATAGTTCAATTTGGTTTCAATATCTAATAATGAAAGTTGACTTCCAAAGTTGGTATATGTCTTTTAAAATATTAAAGACAAAGTGTGTTGGAATGGTTTGGGTGTTGAATGAGTAATCCAATTCTTTTTTCAACTATTACCAAATTCCATCACATGTCAAACATGTTGATGTAAGTTAGTGGGTCCCACTTTAAATTCTAAATTTAAGTCGGACAATCCAACACGCAACTTCTCTCGGGCCCGGGTTCGTTTAATTTCGAATTAAACAAATTTTCCGTTGTGACGTAATTAAATCCAATTTAATTAAATAATAATGCCTAGCAAAATTATTACAGAAGTCGCTCACGAATTAATTCCAAATTAATTCGTTCGCTTGAATTAAAATCAAATTTTAATTCCACATTGAAATCTAATTTCAATTAATAGATCTAATATATTATTTTAGCCCAATTAAATAAATTAAATAGTAAAATATAATTTAACTATTAAATTTATTTTACCGATTAATTCCAAATTAATCGCGTTCTCTCTTCTCGACGAATTTAATCCCAGATAAATTCTCGACGTAATTAATCCCAGATTAATTCTCTCTTTTGATAATTAATTCCCAGATTAATTATTGTCGTAATTAATCCTAGATTAATTTTCTCTTTCATAATTAATCCCAGATTAATTTTCTGTTCGATTCAAATCTCAACAGTGAATCTTCGGGAAGCGACCCAAGAGATTCTTGGATATGTTGGCAGTAAATACGGTTATCGGACTATCCGAATACGTGCGTACCTAGTACCACGTCCTTACCGATTTACAAGACATGGTTGGCTTCTAGCAAAGCACCGTGCCTACCCAATTCTCCAGAAATATTCTGTAAACGAATATGTAATCTTTGTCAGGCGTAGTATACGTAGTATTGTGTATAACGATCCAGTATCGGATGTCACATGCTAGACCTGGGGCTGGAATTGTGTCTGCCCCGTACGAAGCATATATCAGATCTCTGGTAACTAGTCTCTATAATCGGATAAACATGACCTAGTCAAGTACCAGTTCCGTATCCTGCGTGATCATCATCTCCATATGACTGAAGTAATACTTCCATCTTGACATCACACCAATACACTACGATTCTCAATATACCCAGAAGAGGCGTACTCAGAACTGTTAAAGCCCCAGATGACCAAAACCAAAGTATATTGATTGTTGCAAGTATTAGCGATGCAAGTCTCAGGTTAAGACCAAATACACCAACCATGATACGGACTTCCATAGATACATAGTCATACTACCAATGGAATTCCGAGGGGTCTATCCAGAGCGAAGCTGTTTCCGTACCATCGGTAAACACAACCTCCTATTACACTTGCATGAGTATCCAATACCCAAATATGTGAGAACTATGCCATTATGCTCCCACAACGCGCACAAGTACAATACTAGTCTATTCCGCATTATCGAGGTCCAATCTCGATAATACTACGACTATGGATGTTTTAATGATTAAACCTTAATGAATTAATATTGTCTCATATCTTATTAATCTGGAACTAATCATATGGACTTTTATCATTTATATATCCCGGTAATCCAATTACAAATGATAAAAGAGCAATTTCTTTTGTTACATAGTTAATTTGTACAAGAACACAATGTTCTGTACAAATAGTGATGCTATGGGTCATAATTGTCCAACAGATATTGGGGTAGTAAGCCTCGGTCGGGTGTCACTTGGCCCACCCTGAGCTAGGAGTTTGGCTGCCTAGACAACATGGAAGGAGTTGCCTTTTTTCCAGACATTGCAGCATCAAGAAAGAAATAAAGGTTAGAAGTAATAAATGCAGGTAAGATCAGAGAAAAGAAAATGAAAGGAAGTAAAAACAATATAATAAAGCAATTAAAGCAAGAGGTCAGTTAATAAGTATCTACCATGCTATTTACTAGCGAGTGGAGGGTTACTTGGTATAAGACCCGTATCGACAAAGGCAGAAGAGCTGACAATATCCATATAATAGCTCTCATATCAGAATGCGAATTGTATCATCGCCCTGACCCGATGGCATACTTTTGGTGGGTCATCCCAGCAAGTTACAAGGATTACAAGGGTGTTAGTAGAGGCTAAATATCCTAAGTATGAAAAAAGATAAGGTCTATAAATTACCTCATGATCTAAAGATGTTTGGGAAAAATATTTATTTGTCGTCGTATCTCTACTCTTGCCCCCAAAAGCCCCCGACCCAGAACCATTTGTCCTTGAAGTTTTTATTAGCGGCCGGGAGATTTATGATCAAATGCTTGCCCTAATCATAGGTGTACAAGTAGGTACAACCCTTGTACTCCTTAGGGTTGTCGTTTAATCGGTAGAGCTTCTTCAGCTCTAGAACCAATGGCCTATTCAAACCGGCCCGTCTCCAGATAACGTAGAGTCCTGCAAGTACTCTCCATTCGTTCAGGTTCAGCTGACAGAGGGCCAAATTCATCGCTAATAGCATCTTAGCAAAATAACCTTAAATGGGCAGCCTCAGACCCATATCGAAGAAGGCTGCATAATTCTATTGCACAACCAGATGCCCAGTCATCTTCTGGGGGTACATATAGGTTGATCTCCTCATGGATGCTAAACCTCTCCCTCAGCTAGTTAAGCTCAGCAAGGGTTATGGAGGAAGCTTTGTCCATGTCTAGGCCTTCGAATTCCATTGGATGAGGTATAGAGTTGGGGTGAGGAAGTCTGATGGAAAATGATTGGTTTTCCTCTTCTGAAGGGGTCGGTGTAGTGTTGAGTGATGAAGACTGGGATCCCAAGCTATCCACAGCTATTAGGTCGGTCAGTTGTAAGGAAGAGCTTCAGTTGGGATAACCGCGACAGAGGTTGAGGATGAGCTTTCTGCCTCAGATATTCCTAGAATGAGATAACCCAAGAAGTAAGGTTAGTAAGTTGAGCTAATCCCTTTTTCTACAAATTGCATAGGCCTATTGTCAAGTCGGGCATGTTATCTGCCTAGAGTTCATTCTATCATCTTTACCGAGTAGCTAACTTTAGAAAGCTTTAGATGCCCTAACAGTGGTGAAAGTAAATTTTTACAGAGCATGAACACAACCAAAAATTGAAACTTGGCCCGACCTATTTATGTGAATCTAAACTCACTACAAAACCTAAAAATACATGTCTATAACAGAAACACAAACCCAATATTCAAACACCAAACACAAACAAAAGCACCAAGAACCCCAGAAACACAGGTAACAAACCAATAAACCCACAAAAACCCATAAGCATGTTATGTTTATCAACACAATCATATGTTCATCAAGCTCATTACACATCATTTATAATATATATATATATATATAAAGCATGCTTGGAACATTATGGTAAAAAGGCAGGTTGAGGAACACTTACTTGTATAATGAAGGTTAAAGATGAAGATCGAAGGTTGAAGACTATTGAGAGAGCTCGAAGTTGCAGAAGAATTTTTGAGAGTGTTTGTAAGTTAGAGGGGTTATTGTAGACAACAGAACCTGGGCGACGCATGCTGTCCTAGGCTCGCGGCCTAGTTGGGAGTACGGAGTAGCCACGGGGGACTAAACCGGAGAATGATGGAGTCGCCACCCGGTGTGAACCGGGAAAATGAGATTCAAGGCCGCACTCACCCCTCGCAAGGGAAGACCTCAAACCATTGGGTTCGGAATGGTCCCTTACTCATGTCACTTGTAATGAAAGGATTTATATAATAATTTAAACAAGCTGAAGTAACACTTATTTCTAAGGGTATCATGCTTCTAAATTCACATTTATAAAATAAAATATGCGCCTAAATATACATGTATTTCACATATAAGATTGCATGCTTAGAAGTACATTAAATCAACAAACAGACAATTTCATTGGCATGTTGTATTCATGGAAACGCAAGCGCATACTAACCACACAAGCACACATAAAAGCGAATCAAATGATGGCGAACATGTGATTTCATAGACATATCATAAACAAATAGCCATTACATGTCCATGCACAAAAAAGAGTCAACTAAGTACATAATGCAAAAAGACGCTTAGAGATGCAATTAGGCATTAAAGTGAGCATGCTATGACGTGGTGCAAAAGAAGATAGATATAGATACAGACGAACATGTGATGAAAATGACTCAATTCAGTGTATTCGCGTTCGTGTAGCGTTCGTAACGCGTTCGAACGGTAAACAGAAGGTTCGCATCCGTATAGTTTTGATAACGCGTTCGAACGGGACCAGACAGAAAACATGCGTTCGTGCAGCGTTTCGGAACGCGTTCGAACGGGTTATAGCAATGACCTCCAAAATGCAGTAAACAACATGACACATACATGAACATATGAATATATGACTTCTCGTACATAACAACAGATAAAGGGGCGCGGCAAATCATTGTAGCAAAAGGTAGCTTTCAAGCATTTTCACCCCTTAAAGTGGAGGACCCTTGATCTCACTTGATAAGCCCATGCGCAATGAAATATGATGCATGAATTTTCAAAAAGACGTTATGAAGCGAATAACTAAATAAAAGAGGCACGGTGAAGTACTGCCGTAAAGGTGGCCTTTTAAGCTCTTTGTCTCTCAAAGAGAGGACCTTTAGACCAACATACTAAGCCCATGCGCAATGTGATATGATGCATGGTCATGTAAGAAGACGTCATACTAAACAACAAGATAACGGGGGCGCGACGAAGTACTGCCGTAAAGGTGGCCTTTTGGGGCTCCTTGTCTCTCAAAGAGAGAACCTTTAGACCAACATACTAAGCCCATACGCGTCACATCACAATACATGAAATAAAGACAATAAAAGTGTAGGACTTCGTATGCCCAATTGAACGTACATTCAACCCAAACACACTTCGTCGGCGCGGCGAAGTAGTGTCACAAAGGTGGCCTTTCAGGCTCTTCGTCTCTCAAAGAGAGGACCTTTGGACTAACTCACTAAGCCCATGCGCTCAATCGCTTCATACATACAAAAATAAAGACAATCATATCAAACTTAGTATGTTCGATTGAACGTATTTTGCATTCAATCGAACACACATCAACCGGCGCGGCAAAGCATCGTGGTAAAGGATTTTAACCCCTCCAAATAGGGGACCTTTAATCCGACTTACTAAGCCCATGCACTCGATTGCATCACAACATAAATAAATAACATGCGGAAATTAAAAGACAGAATAATAAAGTGCGAATAATCAAAATAACATAAACCGAAATATGTGTCGTTTACTCAAGTGGTACGTGGAGTTGTATCCCAAGTACAGACCGCACTACCGTCCATTCGGAATCGGCTACGGAATTTACGTCTGGGTTTCCATCCTATATACCACGAGAGACGACATATTTTCCGTTTTAATCAATGGCCACAACACACATCACATGCAAACAATATTCAATATATATATTGAAACACAATTAAAAGAATCAATAAAAATCAAATAAAAATACAAGTGTGAAAGGTACCCTCAGGTCTAACCTTTTAGGTCGTCTTCCGGACTCGCGTTCACAACCGTCGGAAGGGCTATCACTCCGCAACTTTTCTGGTTTACTTGTTTAACATCTTAACTTGTTGTTCCACTGTTTTCCCCGCTGTTTTCACTCCGTTTTGCTGCTGTTTCCTTGCAGTTCTCTGGTCACTGTTCAGGTGTGTTTGTTCACTATTTGGGGGCTGTTTTATGCGTTTTTGGAGGGTAAAGGGCTGCTATTTCGGAATGGTTTCGGGAGCAGTTTCTGGTCACTGTTTGAGCAGTTTAGGGGCTGTTTCTGTGGGTTTAAGGACTGTTTGGGGCTGTGACAGGCGTGAATTGAAGGCTGGTCAGGTGTTTTAGGCGTGAGTGGTTTGTGAGGGAGGCAGGTGGCTCACGTTTGAGTGTGGTGTGGAGGCTTGTTTGTGAGGCAGTGGGGGTAATGGCGTGAATGAAGGCAGTGGGCGTGAGTGAAGGCTACACTGGTGGCAGTTTTTTGGAAGGCTTAGTTGAGGGTTAGTCGTTGATGCGTCGGTTTTATGGATTATTTTCTTGCGTGAAGGTAGAGGGTAGTGCCGAGTGTGAAGAGAGTTTATTTTATTGAGAGGGTCTGAGAAGCCTGGCTGTGTGGCTTATTGTGCGTTCACGTGGAGCAGGCTGGGCGTGTCGGTCTGGTGCATGGGGCTTGGTTAGGGGCAGGTTGAAGAGGGCAGATGGCTTCTAGGGTTTATGATATTTTTTTTGTTTGTGCTGTAGGGATTGGCCTTTTGCCGTGAATGAGAGAGAGATGAGAGGCTATTGTCTTAAGGTTTATTTGCTTTTCTTTTGTTTTCAAGTTGCCGTGAGTGAGTGCCCCTTAGGGTTGCAATTATTGTGTGTTTTATAGTTGTTCATTAGGGTTTGCATGGATAGGGATTTGATTTAGTGTTAAAGAAGGAAATCAATGGATTTGAGGGAGACAAGATTGGTTTAGATTAGGAAGGTAGTATATTTAGTTTGTGTTAATTAGGCATACAATATTTTAAGTTAGGAATAATATTTGTTGATTGATTTAATTAGGCATGCAATTTCTTTATTTGGGTAAGTATTTTTATTATTTTGGTAGGTGATTATTTAGATTTTATTTGTTTTATTTAATTTGGTATATGACTTAATTATTATTCTACTTAATTTGGTATATTGTTTAATTAATATTTAATTTGTTATTTAATTTGAATTGGAATTAATTTAATTAGAATTTAATTTAATTAATTTAATTGGTTTGTGATTTTTAGATTTAACATTTAATTTAATTAGTTATTTAATTTCAATTTAGTTTACATTTGTGAGTTAATTAATTTTAATTTGTGAAATTAATTGGTTTTAATTTACTTATATTTAATTTAAATTTAATTTGTGACATATATTTTAAATGTTTAATTATTATTGGTTTGTGACATATATTAATTATTTCTTTGGATGTGATTTAATGGGCTTAGGCTAATGCTAAGTTTTTTAAAACGGAGATCCAACAGCGAACCCGAAGCTAAACACGTGAACTAAATCCGACAAAATCGTCAATTCTTGACTCTTCCCTTCCGACGTCCGTTTCCCGCGATTTCCCCGACTTAAAAGATAGTGCCTCCAAATGAGGCTCATCATCGGGTTTTACATGCAAAAATGCAATGCCTACAGTCGCCCCCACTTTGATGGGACTTGTGCAGTGTGTGACAGTGACAATCCTATCAAAGTCTATGCAATGTATTTTCACTTACCTGGCTAGCCAACTGCCACTTGACTTTCCACGTGTTTGAGTTGATTTGGGTGGTGAGGTGCTGCGACCCCTGGTTCATTCCCGAACCGTGTTGTGATGTGGTCCATTCCCGAACCGTTACTGTAAGGTGGTCCATTCTCAAACCGTTACTGTGAGTTGGTCCATTCCCGAACCGTTACTGTGAGGTGTTCATTCCCGAACCGTTACTGTGAGTTGGTCCATTCCCGAACCGTTACTGTGAGTTGGTCCATTCCCGAACCGTTAATATGAGGTGTTCATTCCCGATCTGTTACCGTGAGATGTCCATTCCTGAACTGTTAATGTGAGGTGTTCATTCCCGAACTGTTACCGTGAGATGTCCATTCCTGAACTGTTACTGTAAGGTGGTCCATTCCCGAACCGTTACTGTGAGTTGGTCCATTCCCGAACCGTTACTATGAGGTGGTCCATTCCCGAACCGTTACTGTGAGGTGTTCATTCTTGAACTGTTACTGCGAGTTGGTCCATTCCCGAACCTTTACTGTGAGGTGTTCATTCTCGAACTATGCTTCCATTCTTGGAGTGCCATTCCCGGCTTGTTCATTCCTGAACTGTACTTCCATTATCGGAGTGCCATTCTCGGCGTTCTCATTCTCGAGCTGTGCTTCCATTCTTGGAGTGCCATTCCCGGCTTGTTCATTCCTGAACTGTACTTCCATTATCGGAGTGCCATTCTCGGCGTGCTCATTCTCGAGCTGTCCATTCCCGGACTATATCTCCATTCTCGGAGTTCCATTCTCGGCGGAACTGATCTGATGTGATGCGGGCCTCGCCCCCAGAATGCCATACCCGGCAATGCTGATCTGATGTAGTATGGGCCTCGCCCCCAGAATGCCATACCCGGCAATGCTGATACTGAAGTGGGCTTTGGCCCCAGAATGCCATACCCGGTCAATGCTGATAATGAAGTGGGCCTCGGCTCTAATTGCTACCGATATGGGGCTCTCCCCCAGACTGATACTGCTGATATGGGCCTCACCCATGTGATTCATTCCTGAAGACTGCTGACATTGTACTGTTACTGCTTCTGTTTGGCTTATCTTTGCCAATTTTTTTTTCTTCAAAACCTGTGAATACAAAACAGAACAAACACGAAAGGATGCAAAATGTGTTACGTGTATGCATGTATGAATGTTCTTATCCCGTCGGGTTAGGTCTTCCGTCAATTTTCTTGATGACTGCTTAGTCTTCTTTTCTTCAGGCAAGCTACTGCTTCAATCTGTCTACGTTGATCGGCTCGGTGAACTAATTCCCTTCCAAGTCTGACATTTTCACTGCCTCTATTTCCCAATTTCTGAATGTCTATCTTATCTTTTCTGTTTGCTTATTTCGAAGGTTCCTTGTGTCCATCACTGGATTCCATAGTACCAAGGTTGAATACTTTTCTCAAATATACTCATATTGCAGAAGAGTTTCAACGAAATGAACATCTTTATTATCGTTGAGTAAAAGAGTTCGAACAAGTAACAAAATCAATGTCTTTTTTAAAAAACTGGATCAAATAGACTGGGAGGAACATCTCCATCATCCGCAGCACTGCCTTCTTCCTCGGCCTATGGTTCTTCACTGTCATCCATGTAAGAAGCTTGGTGGTTGAGGGTTTCTTTTCATGGGTTGGGTATTTTATGGGAATCTATGAGATCTTGAATTTCATGCCTGAGGCGGGTGCAGTTGTCGGTGTCATGGCCATGTAGCTGGTGGAAGTGACAATAAAGGTTCACATTTATGTGTGGTGGCGGGGGGTGCGGAAGTGACTTGCCTTCTAAGGGTTTCAAGATTCCTCGTCCCTGTAACTTTTCAAATACCTCCGACAAAGGTCTACCAAGGTTGGAGAATTGCCTGTTTCTGATGACAGCGACTTCGGCCGCAGCGGGCTTGGCCTCAGAATGCCCCCCAAAAGTCCTCATATTCTGGCCATAGATCTTTCTGTTCTCAGCTTCTTCTTCTTCTATATCCATGACAGTTTCCCTCAACTGTCGAAAATCAGAAATCATCGAAGTCATCCTCTCAGCTTACTATAAATAGAGGGCTTAGTACCCTTGATGATCATTTTGATTTGGTCCTTCTCTGAGGGCCGAGTCTGCATTTTCAAAAGCTGGCTTCTCCAGCGATCTACATACTCCTTGAAGCTTTCTTCCGGCTTCTGCTTAGTGTTCTCCAAATCTCGGAGTGACAAGTCAATCTCTAAGTCTGTAACATACTGCTTCAGAAAAGCATCAGCTAGTTCCCTCCAATCTTCCTTAACCTTCTTCTCAAGGCTATGATACCAAACCACAGGTGCCCCCTCGAGTGACATCCCAAACATCTTTTGGACTTGGCGCTGTGATAGGCCCACTGAACTCATGACTGAGACATATTGCTGCAGGTGGACTCTCGGGTCTCCATTCCCATTAAACTTGGCCATGTCGGGCATTCTGAACTGAGCAGGCAACTGTTCCTTAAAGGTCATCGCCTCATAGTCTAGTAAGTCTTCATCCTTACCCTTCATCTTACGGGTAACAGACTCTATCTGGTCACGGAGTTTATGCAATTCTGCCTGAGACCCAACTTTTCTCCCAGTGGTATAATCAGCCATATCATCATCAAAAGCGGGGATGTCATCCCCCAATCCATTCGGAGTCTCCTCACGTCTTACATTCTCAGAGTTTCCCCCAGCACGGGGCACAGCCATATTTATCATGGCAACAATCAAGGCTTGCAACTGTTCGGTAATCTTGGCCAAACCATTTTCCAACTGATCTATCCAGGATACCTCATTATCGGATGTACTCATGTCTGTTACCGGTCTTTTGGTGAGTCTTCCCTCTTCCCTAACCCAACGGGAGTCTATGATGGCTTTTAGAACACAAGGGTTAGCATGATGTATGTATGCATGAGGTGCGTGAGATGCATGTAACATATATAACATACTAAATCAATTAAAATTTTCACACAAATCGGCATGTTATCATTTTAGAAGCTTTCGGGCTAATTATCATAGGAGTGAACTCATCCCAGTTTAAATGGCCCAACAAGTTCACGTCTCATGGCAAGGAGCCCAACTAAATCCAAATGGTAACATTCCGAACACAAGCACAAGGTGGCTCATCAACACTTAGAAGCCTTCGGCCCAATTGTCAAAAAATACGTTCTTGTCCCAGTTTAAATGGCCCAACAAGCCCATATCTTATGACAAATAGTCCAAATGAATCCAAACGATGATGTTCCCAAACACAAGTATAAAAGAGAGATAATGCAAACATAACATAACAATTTTTTACATAATGGCCCATCAACATTTCAGAAGCTTTGGGCATAATAGTCATACGGTACAAACTTGCCCCAGTTTAAATGGCCCAGCAAGCCCGCATTTCTGACAATAGTCCAACTACATCCAAATGAGGATGGTCCACAAGCACATACTCAAGGAAATAATTGTTACTTTAACCATACAAACCGGTCTATGGGTGGGTTAGCAAGAGTATAGACAAAGGCTCTCACCGGCGAAGGATGTCCCACAACTAGGTCTCCCCACTCAAGGGTTCGAGCAACCAAGTGAGCGCACCCTTTTTTATACACTAAGGTACGTGCCAATGAGCTATGGTGTGTGACGGACTGTCAAATGGATTTCCCGTTGTAGATTCCCCAGAGGGAAGGTGGAGCGAGGCTCACTTAAATACCCAAGCCTCTTAGGCTCTTATCGCTTGGTGTCAGGAATAAACAACGAGTCCTCCAAATTAGTCAATCACAAAAGGCTACGAGTAGATGGCTATCTAGGTGCCTTCACAGCTTTTCCTTCTAGAAAGGTAGTGAGTGAAGGAAGACACCAAACCATTACCTAGCCTCAAAATGCCTTTGATTAAACCCCCATTTCATCCACTATAGACACGGTCAATTAGAACATAAATCCAAACATTACAAGATAATATTTCGGGGCCGATTCTCTATCCCCAGTGGAGTCGCCAGACTGTAGACAACAGAACCTGGGCGACGCATGCTGTCATAGGCTCGCGGCCTAGTTGGGAGTACGGAGTAGCCACGGGGGACTAAACCGGAGAATGATGGAGTCGCCACCCGGTGTGAACCGGGAAAATGAGATTCAAGGCCGCACTCACCCCTCGCAAGGGAAGACCTCAAACCATTGGGTTCGGAATGGTCCCTTACTCATGTCACTTGTAATGAAAGGATTTATATAATAATTTAAACAAGCTGAAGTAACACTTATTTCTAAGGGTATCATGCTTCTAAATTCACATTTATAAAATAAAATATGCGCCTAAATATACATGTATTTCACATATAAGATTGCATGCTTAGAAGTACATTAAATCAACAAACACACAATTTCATTGGCATGTTGTATTCATGGAAACGCAAGCGCATACTAACCACACAAGCACACATAAAAGCGAATCAAATGATGGCGAACATGTGATTTCATAGACATATCATAAACAAATAGCCATTACATGTCCATGCACAAATAAAAGAGTCAACTAAGTACATAATGCAAAAAGACACTTAGAGATGCAATTAGGCATTAAAGTGAGCATGCTATGACGTGGTGCAAAAGAAGATAGATATAGATACAGACGCACATGTGATGAAAATGACTCAATTCAGTGTATTCGCGTTCGTGTAGCGTTCGTAAACGCGTTCGAACGGTAAACAGAAGGTTCGCATCCGTATAGCGTTTGATAACGCGTTCGAACGGGACCAGACAGAAAACATGCGTTCGTGCGGCGTTTCGGAACGCGTTCGAACGGGTTATTGCAATGACCTCCAAAATGCAGTAAACAACATGACACATACATGAACATATGAATATATGACTTCTCGTACATAACAACAGATAAAGGGGCGCGGCAAATCATTGTAGCAAAAAGTAGCTTTCAAGCATTTTCACCCCTTAAAGTGGAGGACCCTTGATCTCACTTGATAAGCCCATGCGCAATGCAATATGATGCATGAATTTTCAAAAAACGTTATGAAGCGAATAACTAAATAAAAGAGGCGCGGCGAAGTACTACCGTAAAGGTGGCCTTTTAGGCTCTTTGTCTCTCAAAGAGAGGACCTTTAGACCAACATACTAAGCCCATGCGCAATGTGATATGATGCATGGTCATGTAAGAAGACGTCATACTAAACAACAAGATAATGGGGGCGCGGCGAAGTACTGCCGTAAAAGTGGCCTTTTGGGGCTCTTTGTCTCTCAAAGAGAGGACCTTTAGACCAACATACTAAGCCCATGCGCGTCACATCACAATACATGAAATAAAGACAATAAAAGTGTAGGACTTCGTATGCCCAATTGAACGTACATTCAACCCAAACACACTTCGTCCGGCGCGGCGAAGTAGTGTCACAAAGGTGGCCTTTCAGGCTCTTCGTCTCTCAAAGAGAGGACCTTTGGACTAACTCACTAAGCCCATGCGCTCAATCGCATCATACATACAAAAATAAAGACAATCATATCAAACTTAGTATGTCCGATTGAACGTATTTTGCATTCAATCGAACACACATCAACCGGCGCGGCAAAGCATCGTGGTAAAGGATTTTAACCCCTCCAAATAGGGGACCTTTAATCCGACTTACTAAGCCCATGCACTCGCTTGCATCACAACATAAATAAATAACATGCGGAAATTAAAAGACATAATAATAAAGTGCGAATAATCAAAATAACATAAAGCGAAATATGTGCCGTTTACTCAAGTGGTACGTGGAGTTGTATCCCAAGTACAGACCGCACTACCGTCCATTCGGAATCGGCTACGGAATTTACGTCTGGGTTTCCATCCTATATACCACGAGAGACGACATATTTTCCGTTTTAATCAATGGCCACAACACACATCACATGCAAACAATATTCAATATATATAATTGAAACACAATTAAAAGAATCAATAAAAATCAAATAAAAATACAAGTGTGAAAGGTACCCTCAGGTCTAACCTTTTAGGTCGTCTTCCGGACTCGCGTTCACAACCGTCGGAAGGGATATCACTCCGCAACTTTTCTGGTTTACTTGTTTAGCGTCTAAACTTGTTATTCCACTGTTGTCCCCGCTGTTTTCACTCCGTTTTACTGCTGTTTCCTTGCAGTTCTCTGGTCACTGTTCAGGTGTGTTTGTTCACTGTTTGGGGGCTGTTTTATGCGTTTATGGAGGGTAAATGGCTGTTGTTTCGGAAGGATTTCGGGAGCAGTTTCTGGTCACTATTTTGAGCAGTTTAGGGGCTGTTTCTGTGTGGATTTAAGGACTGTTTGGGGCTGTGACAGGCGTGAATGAAGGCTGGTCAGGTGTTTTAGGCGTGAGTGGTTTGTGAGGGAGGCATGTGGCTCACGTTTGAGTGTGGTGTGGAGGCTTGTTTGTGAGGCAGTGGGGGTAATGGCGTGAATGAAGGCAGTGGGCGTGAGTGAAGGCTACATTGGTGGCAGTTTTGTGGAAGGCTTAGTTGAGGGTTAGTCGTTGATGCGTGGGTTTTATGGATTATTTTCTTGCGTGAAGGCAGAGGGTAGTGCTGAGTGTGAAGAGAGTTTATTTTATTGAGAGGGTCTGAGAAGCCTGGCTGTGTGGCTTATTGTGCGTTCACGTGGAGCAGGCTGGGCGTGTCGGTCTGGTGCATGGGGCTTGGTTAGGGGCAGGTTGAAGAGGGCAGATGGCTTCTAGGGTTTATGATATTTTTTTTGTTTGTGCTGTAGGGATTGGCCTTTTGCCGTGAATGAGAGAGAGATGAGAGGCTATTGTCTTAAGGTTTATTTGCTTTTCTTTTGTTTTCAAGTTGCCGTGAGTGAGTGTCCCTTAGGGTTGCAATTAGTGTGTGTTTTATAGTTGTTCATTAGGGCTTGCATGGATAAGGATTTGATTTAGTGTTAAAGAAGGAAATCAATGGATTTGAGGGAGACAAGATTGGTTTAGATTATGAAGGTAGTATATTTAGTTTGTGTTAATTAGGCATACAATATTTTAAGTTAGGAATAATATTTGTTGATTGATTTTAATTAGGCATGCAATTTCTTTAATTTGGGTAAGTATTTTTATTATTTTGGTAGGTGATTATTTAGATTTTATTTGTTTTATTTAATTTGGTATATGACTTAATTAATTATTCTATTTAATTTTGAATATTGTTTAATTAATATTTAATTTGTTTATTTAATTTGAATTGGAATTAATTTAATTAGAATTTAATTTAATTAATTTAATTGGTTTGTGATTTTTAGATTTAACATTTAATTTAATTAGTTATTTAATTTCAATTTAGTTTACATTTGTGAGTTAATTAATTTTAATTTGTGAATTTAATTGGTTTTAATTTACTTATATTTAATTTAAATTTAATTTGTGACATATATTTTAAATGTTTAATTATTATTGGTTTGTGACATATATTAATTATTTCTTTGGATGTGATTTAATGGGCTTGGGCTAAGGTTAAGTTTTTTAAAACGGAGATCCAACAGCGAACCCGAAGCTAAAAACGTGAACTAAATCCGACAAAATCGTCAATTCTTGACTCTTCCATTCCGACGTCCGTTTCCCGCGATTTCCGCGACTTAAAAGATAGTGCCTCCAAATGAGGCTCATCATCGGGTTTTACATGCAAAAATGCAATGCCTACAGTTATAAAAGTTATGAATGAGCAAAGTTGGCCTTTAAATAGGCTATTCGGGCTGATCCTGGCCATTCGCTTTAAGAGTGGAGCAGTTAATGGATGAAACGTGTTGGTCGATCTCAACCGTTGAATTCAAATCAATGGCTCAGATAGAAGTCACATGCTAGGTTGATCTCAGCCACTCAAGTTTTTACGGGCAAGTCACAGATGAGTGACATTTGGCATTTCGGGGAGACGAAATAAAAAGGAGATTTGATGGATGCGATGCACATTTAATGAGGGTAATTATCTTTCACTTATTTTTAGGGGACGTTTCAAGCATTTCCAGGTAGCCAAGGAAGGCATGTATAACCATATTTTATAAAATTCCTGACATCAACTCACAAACTTGTTGATACCAAAAACTAAGAGACAGATCTTGATGATGGTTTTTTTGTTAGTTTGTCCAAGACTTCCCAAGGTCTCCTAAACATGATTCTAAGTGTGAATGATTAAGTAAGTTGCGGAAAATACTTTCTTTGTATGTTGGAAGCTCCAAGCTTTCTTTTGAATTCCAAACTCAATGGTGAGTTTCCATATCACCTCACAAGACTCTATAAGTTCTAGCTTTGAAGATTTTTGAAGCAACAATCAATGGATAGGAATGAGCATTCACGCTCAAAGAGAGGGAAAGAGGAATAGTAGTTTTCAAAAAACTAATACCAAAGTTAAATTGTGTGTTGACTTTCAAAATGGTGGTAGATATGAGAAGTAAATGCCACATTTACTATTTCAACCACCAACATCACAAATAGTGACTTTTGAAGTAAGTCATGGGTCCCACCCATTTAATTACAAATCTAGTTGGCTTACACAACACACTTTAGGCTCGGGTTCATTTATTCCGAATAAACGAATTTACCGTTGCGACGTAATTAAATGTAATTTAAATAAATAATAATATCTAGCAAAATTATTATGAAAGTCGCTCACGAAATAATTCCAAATTAATTCGTTCGCCCGAATTAAAATCCAATTTTAAATCCACATTGAAATTCGATTTCAATTAATATATCTAATATATTATTTAAAAGATTAATTCCAAATTAATCGTGTTCTCTCTTCTATTCGAATTTTATCCCAGATAAATTCTTGCGACAATTAATCCCATATTAATTTTCTCTCTCCTAATTAATCCCAGATTAATTCTATTCGAGTCAAATGTCATCGGTCAATATTTGGGAAGCGACCCAAGAGATCCCTGGATATGTTGGCAGTAAATACGGTCATCAGACTATCCGAACACGTGCGTACCGCGTACCACGTTCTTACCGATTTACAAGACATGGTTGGCTTCTAGCAAAGCACCGTGCCTACCCAATTCTCCAGAAATATTCAATGAGGAATATATAATCTTTACCAGGACATAGTATACTATGTATTGCGTATTACGATCCAGTATCAGATGTCACATGCTAGGCCTGGGGCTGGATTGTCCTGCCCCGTACGAAGGATATATCGGATCACTAGCAACTAGTCTGTGTAATCGATAATCATGACCTCGTCATACTCTCCCGATAGTTGCAGCATATAAGAGTACTAGTTCTGTATCACTGTGTGATCATCGTCTCCATATGACTGAAGTGATACTTCCATCTTGACATCACACCCAATACACTAAGATTCTCAATAAACCGAGAAGAGGCGTACACAGAACCTGTTAAAGCTCCGGATGACCAAAACCAAAGCGTACTGATTGTCGTAAGTATTAGCGATGTAAGTCTCAGATTAAGACCACATACACCTACCCTGATTCAGATTCCCATAGACACATAGTCATACTACCAAAGGGATTCTGAGGGGTCTATCTAGAGCGAAGCTATTCCCGGTCCAACGGTTAACAGAACCTCCTATAACAATTGCATAAGTATCCAATACTTAAATATATGAGAACTATGCTGTTAAGCTTCCATAACGCGAACAAGTGTAATACAAGTCTATTCCGCATTATCGATGTCCAGTCTCGATAATACTATGACTATGGATATTTAATGATTAAATCATTCATGGATTAATATTGTCTCATATCTTATTAATTCGGAACTAATCATAAGGACTTTTATCATTTATATTCCAAGTAATCCAATTACAAAAGTAATCCTACAAACAAGAGCAATTCCTTTGTCACATAGTTAGTTTGAACAAAAACACCATGTCTTTTAAATAGTGATGCTATCGGTCATAATTGAACACTTGAACTATGTACATGTCACTCAAAATTTTGTTGAGAAATAGCTTTCGTTAGTGGATCTGCAATGTTGTCATCCGAGGTGATCTTTTCGATCTTCACATCGCCACGATGTATGATCACACGAATCAGATGAAACCGTCGAAGTACATGCTTGGATCGTTGATGAGACCATGGTTTCTTATCATGCGCTATAACCCCGTTATTGTCACAATACAAAGGTACGAGCTCAGCTGCTAACGGAACTACTCCTAATCCAATTAGGAATTTACGGATCTAAACTGCTTATTTTACTGCCTCAGCTGCAGCAATATATTCCACTTCTGTTGTTGAATCAGCAACAGTCTCTTGCTTGGAAGATTTTCCAGCTCACTGCTCCGTTGTTCAAACAAAATATGTACCCCGACTGTGACTTAGAGTCATTTTTATCGGTTTGGAAACTTGCATCGGTGAACCCAGTCACCTCAAGTTCTCCATCTCCATAAACTAAGAAAGCATCCTTAGTTTGTTTAAGATACTTAAGGATGTTCTTAACAACAATCCAGTGACCATCACCTGGATCGGCCTGATAGCGAATGCACATGTGTAGGCATTGCATTTTTGCATGTGAAACCCGATGATGAGTCTCAATTGGAGGCATTACCTTTTTAGTTAAGGATATTGCGAGAAACGGTCATCGGAAGGGAATCGGTATTTCATTAGGTCCTTGTTCACTTATTTTGTGTCAAGCTCACTTGTTGGACCTCTGTTTAGATCACCTTTGGCCCAGACAAAAAAAACCAAAACCCTTTTAAACCAAGCCCATACACGCCTAACCCACTCATCAAGCCAAACCAAGCCCACACCACATTAGGCCCACACGCCCATCACCCAAATTAAATAAAATATTAAATTAAATATTAATTAGATAATGTATTTGAATTAAATAAAATATTTAAACCATTTACCAATTAAATAAAACATAAAATATAATCATGCCTAATTTAGACAAATCAAATATATTAACTTCCTAACTAAACAAAATCACATACTAAATTAAAAATATGTTATGCCTAATTAAATCACTCAAAACCAATTCAAATATATTGACTTCCTAATCTAAACCAATCTTGTCTCCATCAAATCCATTGCTTTCCTTCTTAGACACCAAATCAAAGCCCTTCATTGTGAGACAAAGAGTAGCCCTAACCCTTCTCTATATAAACAACCCTTAACCAAGACATGCACTCCCCTAGCTCATACATATAAATCACACGCAAATCACAACACAAAAGAGCCCTACCCACTCATGGCAATAGCACCAAGAAGAACACAAACAATTCTCTTCATCTCCTAAACTCTATAACCGAAAACAGCAGCCCCTAGACCTCCACACATCACCAAAAATATACCCCCAAACAGCACCCCAAACACGCCTAAACAGCAGCCCAAATCACCCCCAAAATAGCAGCAAATTCCTCTTAAAACAGTCCCTAAAATCCTTAAAACAGTAACATAAAAACTGTACTTATAATCCTTAAAATAATCACGAAAATTGCACTTAAAACCCACAAAAAAACACCCAAAATAGTCCGTTGAAACGTCAAAACAGTGACCTAAACAGCGAGCAGCAAATACAGAGGAAACAACAGCAAAATGGAAGCCAAACAGCAAGCAAAACAACAAAACAGTGAGCTAAGACGCTAAACCAGTGAACCGGAGAAGTGGAGGAGCTTTACCCTTCCGATCTCGTCGAAACGCAAGTCCGAAAATCGGCAAAAAAGGTTAGACTTGAGGGTATTTTCCACATTCGTTTTCTGTTTTATTTTCATTATTTATTGAGTATTGTTCGCATGATTGTTATGTGGAAATGCATGTTGTGGCCCTTCAGTAGATAAATATGCATGTATTATGAAATATTGTATGTTGTGGCTTTGGAATAAAATGAAATATGTGTCAACTCTCGTGGTATATCGGATGGAAACCCGGACATAAATTTCATAACCAATTCCGAATGGACGGTAGTATGATCTGTACTCGGGATACAACTCCACGTACCACTTGAGTAAACGGCACTTTCTTTTGTTTTATGTTGCTTTGATTTATTTATTTTTCGTCATTTGAATTCTGCATGTTACTTGTTTATGCATGATGCGATCGAGCGCATGGGCTTAGTAAGTCGGATTAAAGGTCCCCTATTTGGAGGGGTTAAAATCCTTTACCACAATGCTTTGCCGCGCCGGTTGATGTGTGTTCGGTTGGATGTAAGATATGTTCAATCGGGCATAATAAGTTTGATATGATTGTCTTTATTTTTGTATGCATGATGCGATCGAGCGCATGGGCTTAGTAAGTCGGATTAAGGTCCCCTATTTGGAGGGTTTAAAATCTTTTACCACGATGCTTTGCCGTGCCGGTTGATGTGTGTTCAGTTAGATGTAAGATACGTTCAATCGGGCATACTAAGTTTGATATAGTTGTCTTTATTTTTGTATGCATGATGCGATCGAGCGCATGGGCTTAGTAAGTCGGACTAAAGGTCCCCTATTTGGAGGGGTTAAAATCCTTTACCATAATGTTTTGCCGCGCCGGTTGATATATACTCGGTTGAATGTAAGATGTGTTCAATCGGGTATACGAAATTTCATATAGTTATCTTTATCTTTGTACGCATTGTAACGAAAGGCGCATGGGCTTATTGTGTTGGATTAAGAGGTTCTCCATTTGGGGGAAGAAAAGCCTAAAAGGCTACCTTTACCACGATATTTGCCATGTCTTTCATCTATTGATTGCATCATTTATCCATGTCTTGGCTCGACCTATTGTCATTGGTGTACCCATATTCTCAGCCCTTGCACTTTCCTTTATTCACGCAAAATAAAACCAAGATACATGCACACCCAGCCTCATCACACATATACCCCTTTTAGCCAATTCCCGCAAGTTAGTCCCCTCTCACGCACTGCCAAGCACAGTCTCACGCACGTAGCACACTGCCCCCACCGCCTAAAGAGCCCATAAACGCGTCACAACCTGCACAAAATCCTTTAGCCCCACTCACGCCACTGTCCCATACTCACGAGTCACCCTAAACCCACGCAAACACCCTCACTGCATTGCCCCTAAATCGCGCACACTTGAACCTTCAACACCCACAAGCCATTCGCCTCACTCACAAGACCACGCCCTAAACGCCACTTATTAGCCTCAGTCCTCGCGTAAAGCCAACTATACCATTCATGCATGTATTATGAAATCCCATATAGTCATTCTTATCTTTGTACGCATCATAATGAAAAGCATGTTTATTCCATTGGTTGCATCATTTACCTCAGTCTTGGCTTAACGTATTATAATTCATATATCCATGTTATGATATCATTTGAGTATTATTTCTTGTGGTATGTCGGATGGAAACCCAGACATAAATTCCGTAGCCGATTCCGAATGGACGGTAGTGCGGTCTGTACTTGGGATACAATTCCACGTACCACTTGGAAAAGTGCTCACATGTGTGCTTGTGTCCATATTAGTTATCTTCTTTTGCACCACCTCATAGCATGCTCACTTTAATGCCTAATTGCATCCTTAAGTGTCTTTTTGCATTATGTACTTAGTTGACTCTTTTATTTGTGCATGGACATGTAATGGCTATTTGTTTATGATATGTCTATGAAATCACATGTTCGCCATTATTTGATTCGCTTTTATGTGTGCTTGTGTGGTTAGTGTGTGCTTGTGTTTCCATGAATACAATATGCCAATGAAGTTGTATGTTCGTTGCTACTTGATGTACTTTCAAGCACGCAATCTTAGATGTGAAATATATGCAAATTTAGGTGTAAGTTTTATTTTTTGTGCATGTGAATTTAGAAGCATGAAACTCTTGGAAATAAGTGTTACTTAAGTTTGATTAAATTATTACACAAATCCTTTCATTGCAAGTGACATAAGTAAGGGACCATTCCGAACCCAACGGTTTGAGGTCTTCCCTTGTGAGGGGTGAGTGCGGCCTTAAATCTCATTTTCCCGGTTCACACCGGGTGGCGACTCCATTATTCTCCGGTTTAGTCCCCCGCGGGCTACTCCATACTCCCAACTAGGCCGCGAGCCTAGGACAGCATGCTTCGTCAAGTTCTGTGTCCTACAGTCTGGCAACTCCACTGGGGATAGAGAATCGGCCCCGAAATATTGCCTTGTCATGTTTGGATTTATGTTCTAATTGACCGTGTCTATAGTGGATGAAATGGGGGTTTAATCAAAGGCATTTTGAGGCTAGGTAATGTTTTGGTGTCTTCCTTCACTCACTACCTTTCTAGAAGGAAAATCTGTGAAGGCGCCTAGATAGCCATCTACTCGTAGCCTATTGTGATGGACTAATTTGGAGGACTCGTTGTTTATTCCTGACACCAAGCGATAAGAGCCTAAGAGGCTTGGGTATTTAAGTGAGCCTCGTTCCACCCTCCCTCTAGGGAATCTACAACGAGAAGTCCATTTGACAGTCGATCACACACCATAGCTCACTGGCACGTACCTTAGTGTATAAAAAAAGGTGCGCTCACTTGGCCGCTCGAACCCTTGATTGGGGAGACCAAGTTGTGGGCCATCCTTCGCCGGTGAGAGCCTTTGTCTACACTCTTGCGAACCCACCCATAGACCAGGTTTGTATGGTTAAACTAATAATTATTTCCTTGATTATGTGCTTGTGGACCATCCTCATTTGGATGCAGTTGGACTATTGTCGGAAATGCGAACTTGCTGGGCCATTTAAACTGGAGTGAGTTCGTACCTTATGACCACTAGGCCCAAAGCTTCTGAAATGTTGATGGGCCATTCTGTAGAAATCATTGTTTTATGTTTGCATTATCTTTCTTTTATGCTTGTGTTTGGGAACATCGTCGTTTGGATCCATTTGGACCATTTGTCATGGGATATGGCTTGTTGGGCTATTTAAAATGGGACAAGAACGTATTTTATGACGATTGGGCCAAGGGCTTCTAAGTGATTGATGGGCCACTTTGTGTTTGTGTTTGGAACATTACCATTTGGATTTAGTTGGGCTCCTTGCCATGGGATGTGAACTCGTTGGGCCATTTAAACTGGGACGAGTTCACTCCTATGACAGTTAGCCCAAAAAGCTTCTAAAATGATAACGGGCCGATTTGTTTGAAAATTTTAGTTGATGTAGTATGTTATATATGTTACATGCATCTCATGCACCTCATACATACATATATCATGTTAACACCCTCTATGTCTCAAAAAGACATCATATATACCGTTTGGGTTAGAGAAGGGACAAGGCTCATTAAAAGAACAGTAATAGACATGAGTGAATCCGGTAATGAGGTATCCCATATGGATCAGTTAGAGAACGGTCTCGCCAAGATCACTGAACAGTTGCATGCTTTCACTACTGCTGTGGCAGGTATAGCCGGGTCTCGTGCTGGGGGTAGTTCTGGGGATGTGAGGCAAGAGGAACCTCCGAACAGATTGGGGGATGATATCCCCACTTTTGATGATGATATGGCAGAGTATGCAGCAGGCAGAGTATCTGGGTCTTCGGCAGAGTTACAGAAGCTCTGGGATCAGATTGAGTCAGTTACCCGCAAGATGAGGGGTAAGAATGAGGATTTGCTGGATTATTACACACTGACTTTTGAGGAACAGTTGCCGGCACAGTTCAAGATGCCTGATATGGCTAAGTTTAATGGGAATGGGGATCCAAGGGTGCATCTCCGATAGTTTGTATCAGTCATGAGTTCAGTTGGCTTATCTCAGCGCCAAGTGCATAAGATGTTTGGAATGTCGCTCGAGGGAGCTCCCGTGGTGTGGTACCACAGTTTAGAGAAGAAAGTGAAGGAAGATTGGAGGGAGTTGGCTGATGCCTTCCTGAAGCAGTATGTCACTGACCTAGAGATCGATCTATCACTCCGTGATCTGGAGAATGTCAAGTAGAAATCGGAGGAGAGTTTTAAGGAGTATGTGGACCGATGGAGGGGTCAATTGTTGAAGATGCAGACTAGGCCTTCGGAGAAGGATCAGATTAAAATGATTATCAAGGGCACCAGGCCCTCCATTTACAGCAAGTTGAGGAGGATGACCTCCATGATTACAGACTTTCGGCAGTTGAGGGAAACTGTCATGGACATTGAAGACGAAGAGGCGGAAAACAGAAAGTTTTATGGCTTAAGTAGGAGGCCTGTTGGAGGGACATTGGGAACTAAGCCTGTTTCTGCTGAGATTGCCGCTATCCGGAACCAGAGATTTTCCAACTTGGGAAGGCCCCTGTCCAAGGTGCTAGAGAAATTAAAGAGGCAAGGGCTCTTAAAACCCTTGGAAGCCAAACCATTACCCAATCCCCCACAATCACATTATAACCTAAGCCTTTACTATCACTTTCACCAATAAAAGGGCCATAACACTGACAATTGCGCCCGACTCCGCCATGAAATCCAAGACCTGATAGACTCCAAGAAAATACTGAGGGGGATATAGTGCTGAGGCAATTGAGGAAAACTAGAGCACAAGTGAGTATCTGGGAACTGTTATGTGCATCTCGGGAGCATAGGCAGGCCATGGTTGAGGCTTTGAGCAAGATTGTGGTACCAGAAGACGCCAACCCGACAATGTTTGTTGGGTCAGTTCAGAAAGAAGCTTTGCAGATATCTTTTTCTGAGGATGAACTCCCGGTGGAGGGAAGAAATCATAATAGGCCTCTATTTATCAGGGCCGAGGTGAGGGGCAAAATAACTTCATGTGTGATGGTGGATGACGGTTCGTCCATCATTGTGTGCCCGCTGAAAATTCTGGCAAGATTGGGTATGAAAGCAACAAACTTGGAACCCTCCAACATGACTATTAAGGCTTATGATGACAGTAAAAGGGGAGTTGAGGGTACTTTTGTGGCTATGGTCAAGGTAGGCCCGATTGAAGATGAGGTTGAGTTCATAGTACTAGACATCCCGGCTACTTTCGCCTTATTGTTGGGAAGGCCTTGGTTTCACAAACTTCGGGGCGTGCCTTCCACTTTACATCAGATGATCAAGTTCTCGTATGAGGGAGAAGTTGTTACCATTCGAACTGAGATAGATAATGTTGTGGCCGCCTTGGAGATACAACCTTTCACAAGGTTTCAGGTGTCAGCTACTTTTGAGGAGTGGGTGGATCCTATGGTAGCTAGGATTATGAAAAAAATGAAGTTTAAGCCAGGTGAAGGTTCAAAATTACCAGATTCCAGAGGACAGACTACTCGGAAGGGTTTGGGGTGCAAGTCTGATGAAGAAAAGCCGAAGGTCAAGAAAAAGGGCCTAAAACTGATGGAATATTTTGTGAAAGCTTCAGGATATCAAGGGGAGCCTGAACCTGTGGAAGTTAATGGATTTGTGGTACCTGGGTTTGAGATCTTCCAGGATATGTTGGGTAAGAAGCCGATGGTTGAAGAAATTGTGAAGAAAGAAGAAGAGAATTGGGAGGAAGAACTGATGAAGTTGGAGAGCCTGACTCTGGGAGAGGACAAAAAGCCTGAGGAAAACCTGGTTGCAGAGGAAGAAGTGTCTATAGATGATGAAGACATTTACCTTCCTGATTTGTTTGAATGTACTTCTGCATTATCCAATAATAAAGACATCTCTTTTGCTTACTTGCCTGAGTCATTTCCATTTACTCTGCACGAATCAAGCATATTTGATATCAGTTCAGCCAGAACTACTGCATTTAACTTGGGTACACTTGAGAACCCCAAGGAAATTCTGATTGCAAGTGAAGTAACCTCCGAAGAGAGGGAGAAACTAGAAGAAGTGTTGGTCAAATATGCCAAAGTGTTTGCTTGGTCCTATGAGGACATGCCTGGGGTAGACAGAAACATTGCCCAGCACACAAAACCAACTTATCCGAATATGAGGCCAGTAAAACAGAAACTCCGACGGATGAGACCAGAATGGGCTGAGAAAGTCAGAGAGGAAGTTAAGAAACAGATAGATGTGGGGTTCCTGGAAGTAGTAAAGTATCCTGAGTGGTTGGCTAATATAGTGCCGGTGCCAAAGAAAGACGGGGATGTCAGAATGTGTGTAGACTACAGAGATCTCAACAAGGCTTGTCTGAAAAATGATTTTCCTCTGCCGCATATAGATGTTCTGGTTGATAGTGCGGCTTTATCTGCTATGTATTCATTTGCAGATAGGTTTTCAGGTTATAATCAGGTTCTCATGGCTGAGGAAGACAAACACAAGACTGCATTTGTTACTGAGTGGGGTACTTATTGTTACAAGGTAATGCCGTTTGGACTTAAGAATATGGGAGCTACTTATCAGCGGATGGCCACTACACTTTTCCATGACTTGATGCACAAAGAGATTGAGGTATATGTGGATGACATGATGGTGAAATCAGAGACAAGAGTTGGGCATATTGAAGCACTGGAAAGGTTCCTTCAGAGAGTTGACAGATACAACCTGCGGCTAAATCCCAAGAAATGTGTGTTTGGGTGACATCAGGGAAATTGCTTGGTCATACAGTGGGAATGGGAGGAATAGAGGTAGATTATGAGAAAATCAAGGCAATCACAAAAATGCCTGCGCCGAAGACAGAAAAAGAAGTCAGAGCATTCTTGGGGAAGATTCAATACATCAGTCGGTTCATCGCCAAGTTGACATCAGTATGTGAGCCTATCTTCAAACTGTTGAGAAAAGATCAGCCAGTGAGATAGAATGAACAGTGTCAGACAGCCTTCGACAAAATCAGAGAGTACTTGGTAAAGCCTCATGTATTGAAACCTCCGAGACCGGGCAGACCTTTGGTATTGTATTTGGCTATCGAATCAGAAGCACTGGGGGCAATGATGGTACAGGCAGATGAGACGGGGGTAGAACATGCAGTTTACTATCTGAGTAAGAAGATGCTCCCGTATGAGGCTCGGTATCAAGAAGTAGAGAAGATCTGTCTTGCCGTGGTATGGGTTTCCAGAAAGTTGCGACATTATTTCCAGTCTTACAAGATCCAGGTAGTGGCAAAGGAAAATCCTCTGAAATATCTTCATTCGGTGCCTTCACTAGTGGGAAAATTGGGCAGATGGTTGGTATTGCTGACAGAATTTGACATTAAGTATCTCACCTCCAAAGTGATCAAATGGCGAGCAGTAGCAGAGTTTCTGGCATTGCAACCTATTGAAGGGGATCAGTACAAGTTTGAATTTCCAGATGAAGAGATCCAAGCAATAACAGTTCAGAGATGGAAGATGTATTTTGACGGAGCAGTGAATTACAAGGGAGCCGGAATTGGGATCGTGATAGTGACCCCCGAGGGAGAGACTTTGCCTTTAGCCAAGAGGTTGACATTCAAAGTGACTAACAACATGGCCGAGTATGAAACATGTGCTTTTGGTTTGACAGCATTGATAGCCTTGAAGGCCGAGAGTGTGGAAGTCTACGGAGATTCTATGTTGGTGGTCTAGCAGATGCGAGGAGAATGGGAATTGAAAGAAGAACGGTTGAAACCTTACCTTTTTCACCTCAGAAAGTTGGCACAGGTTATCCCCGAGTGTAAGTTTCAGCACTTACCGAGAGAAGAGAATCAGATGGCAGATGCATTGGCTACACTTGCAGCAATTTGGGAAAATCCAGAAAAGTTAGTGATGAGACTGTTGATACTGACAACAGCAAGCAGACCTGCTTATGAGATAGAAATAATTCTGGAAGTTGAGGTCGATGACGGTAAACCTTGGTATTATGACATTCAGAGGTATCTGGAACATGGTGAACTCCCAGAAGGGGCAGGCAGAAAAGACAGAATAGCCATTCAGAAGTTAGCTTCCCAGTATGTGACTTTGAAAGGGGAACTATACAAGAGGCAAGCAAACGGTATTCAGTTGAAGTGTTTGAGAAAAGAAGAAGCTCAGCATGTAATGGAAGAAATACACACCGGGGTATGTGGTCCGCACATGAACGGGTTGAATCTGTCCCGCAAGATAGTGAGACAAGGTTTTTATTGGTCAACCATGGAAACAGACTGCGCGAAGATGGTAAAGCATTGTCATGACTGTCAAGCACACGGTAATTTGAATCACTTACCGCACACAGAGTTGCACGGGTTGTCAGAGCCGTGACCTTTCTCAGCATGGGGAATTGATATGATTGGAGAAATTCGACCGAATGCATCGAATGTGCATCGCTTCATAGAAGTGGCCGTAGATTACTTCTCAAAGTGGGTGGAAGCCGAATCATTCGGCAATGTTACAACAAAACAGATGGCAAAGTTTATAGCTCGGAACCTCATTTGTCGGTATGGTATGCCGCATTATGTAGTGACAGATAATGAAGTTTAGTTTCAAGGAGAGACGAAGGAAATGTTACAGAGGTACGGGATAGGCCACCACAAGTCATCACCGTACAGACCGCAGGCAAATGGGGCAGTTGAGGCACCCAACAAGACTATAAAGACGATTTTAGCCAAGATGACATAGAACTGCAGAGATTGGGCCGAGAAACTACCATATGCTTTGTGGGGGTACAGAACATCAGTAAGAACAGTAACAGGGGCTACACCTTACTCTTTGGTCTATGGAATGGAAGCAGTATTGCCAGTAGAAGTGGAAATACAGTCTATGAGGGTATTAGCAGAGGCAGAATTACCAGAACAGGAGTGGGCCGCACAGAGGTTTGATCAGTTAGCACTATGGGATGAGAAGAGAACGAAGTCTTTGTATCACATGCAGTTGTATCAGAATAGACTAGCCCAAGAATTCAACAAGAAAGTACACCCCACCAAGATCAGAAAGGGTGATTTGGTACTTAAGCAGTCAAGGCCGTCGACGACAGATCATAGATGAAAGTTCAAACCTAACTATGAAGGACCTTACATAGTGCAGAAGGTAATGGGAAATGGAGCAGTGAAGCTATCACACTTGGAGGGGAACGAGTTCACCGAGCCGATCAATGTAGACAGATTGAAGCAGTACTTTGCCTGAGGGAGAGAAGACTGAGCAGTCACCAAGGAAATTGGCAGAAGACCTAACCCAACGGGATAAGAAAATCATTCATGCATACACGTAACATTGCATTCTCTTCATGTTTGTTCTTGGTTTTGTGTTCGTAGGTTCGAAGAAAAGAGAAAGCGGCAGAAATGAGCCAAACAGCGTCAGCGCAGTTTCAGTCTTAGGGATGAGTCCCAGGGGGCGAGGCCCATGTCAGCTTGGGGGCGAGGCCCATATCATCTCGGGGGCGAGGCCCATGTCATCTTGGGGGCGAGGCCCATATCAGCTCGAGGGCGAGGCCCATGTCAGCTTGGGGACGAGGCCCATATCAGCTTGGGGGCGAGGCCCCTATCAGCTTGGGGGTGAAGCCCATGTCAGTTTGAGGGCGAGGCCTATATCAGCTTGGGGGCGAGGCCCATATCAGCTTGAGGGCGAGGCCCACATCGTCAGCAGTTTTGGGATGCGTCATAGGGTCGAGGTACCCCTATTGACAGTTGCAGTTCCGAGATGCGTCCCAGGGTCGAGGGCCCACTGCATCATCAGTTGTAGTTCCGGGTCGAGGTGCCCAGGGTTGAGGTGCCCACTACATTATCAGTTTGAGGGCGAGGTCCCTTTTGTCAGCGGTGTTGGGTCGAGGTGCCCAGGGTCGAGGTGCCCCCGTTATCGATTGCAGTTAGTGGGATGCATCCAAGGATCGAGGTCCACTGCAGCACCAACTCAGCTCGAGGCAGCAGACGAGCCAGGTAAGTGAAAATGCATTGCATAACTTTGATAGGATTGTTCAAAGTCACACACTGCACAAGTCCCATCAAAGTGGGGGTGACTGTAGGCATTGTATTTTTGCATGTGAAACCCGATTATGAGTCTCAGTTGGAGGCACTACATTTTTAGTTAAGGATATTGCGAGAAACGATCGTCGGAAGGGAATCGGTATTTCATTAGGTCCTTGTTCACTTATTTAGCGTCAAGCTCACTTGTTGGACCTATGTTTAGATCACCTTTGGCCCAGATAAAAAAAATCAAAACCCTTTTAAACCAAGCCCATACACGCCTAACCCACTCATCAAGCCAAACCAAGCCCACACCACATTAGGCCCACACGCCCATCACCCAAATTAAATTAAATATTAATTAGATAATGTATTTGAATTAAATAAAATATTTAAACCATTTACCAATTAAATAAAACATAAAATATAATCATGCCTAATTTAGACAAATCAAATATATTAACTCCAACTAAACAAAATCACATACTAAATTAAAAAGATGTTATGCCTAATTAAATCACTCAAAACCAATTCAAATATATTGACTTCCTAATCTAAACCAATCTTGTCTCCATCAAATCCATTGCTTTCTTTCTTAGACACCAAATCAAATCCCTTCCTTGTGAGACAAGGAGTAGCCCTAACCCTTTTCTATATAAACAACCCCTAACCAATACATGCACTCCCCTAGCTCATACATATAACTCACACGCAAATCACAACACAAAAGAGCCCTAGCCACTCACGGCAATAGCAACAAGAAGAACACAAACAATTCTCTTCATCTCCTCCACTCCATAACCGAAAACAGCAGCCCCTAAACCTCCACACATCACCGAAAATATAACCCCAAACACTCCTGAACAGCAGCCCAAATCACCACCAAAACAGCAGCAAAATCCTCTTAAAACAGTCCCTAAAATCCTTAAAACAGTAACATAAAAACTGCACTTATAATCCTTAAAATAATCACGAAAACTTCACTTAAAACCCACAAAAAAAAACACCCAAAACAGTTCGTTGAAACGTCAAAATAGTGACCTGAACAGTGAGCAGAAAATACAGAGGAAACAGCAGCAAAACGGAGGCCAAACAGCAAGCAAAACAACAAAACAGTGAGCTAAGACGCTAAACCAGTGAACTGGAGAAGTGGAGGAGCTTTACCCTTCCGATCTCCGCGAAACGCAAGTCCGAAAGTCGACAAAAAAGGTTAGACCTGAGGGTATTTTCCACATTCGTTTTCTGTTTTATTTTCATTATTTATTGAGTATTGTTCGCATGATTGTTATGTGGAAATGCATGTTGTGGCCCTTGAGTAGATAAATATGCATGTATTATGAAATATTGTATGTTGTGGCTTTGGAATAAAATGAAATATTTGTCAAGTCTCGTGGTATATCGGATGGAAACGCGGACATAAATTTCATAGCCGATTCCGAATGGACGGTAGTATAATCTGTACTCGGGATACAACTCCACGTACCGCTTGAGTAAACGGCACCTTCTTTTGTTTTATGTTGCTTTGATTTATTTGTTTTTCGTCATTTGAATTCCGCATGTTACTTGTTTATGCATGATGCGATCGAGCGCATGAGCTTAGTAAGTCGGATTAAAGGTCCCCTATTTGGAGGGGTTAAAATCATTTACCACAATGCTTTGCCGCGCCGGTTGATGTGTGTTCGGTTGGATGTAAGATATGTTCAATCGGGCATACTAAGTTTGATATGATTGTCTTTATTTTTGTATGCATGATGCGATCGAGCGCATGGGCTTAGTAAGTCGGATTATAGGTCCCCTATTTGGAGGGGTTAAAATCCTTTACCACGATGCTTTGCCGCACCGGTTGATGTGTGTTCGGTTAGATGTAAGATACGTTCAATCGGGCATACTAAGTTTGATATGATTGTCTTTATTTTTGTATGCATGATGCGATCGAGCGCATGGGCTTAGTAAGTCGGATTAAAGGTCCCCTATTTGGAGGGGTTAAAATCCTTTACCACAATGCTTTGCCGCGCCGGTTGATATATACTCGGTTGAATGTAAGATGTGTTCAATCGGGTATACGAAATTTCATATAGTTATCTTTATCTTTGTACGCATTGTAACGAAAGGCGCATGGGCTTATTGTGTTGGATTAAAAGGTTCTCCATTTGGGGGAAGAAAAGCCTAAAAGGCTACCTTTACCACGATATTTGCCGTGTCTTTCATCTATTGATTGCATCATCTATCCCTATCTTGGCTCGACCTATTGTCATTGGTGTACCCATATTCTCAGCCCTTGCACTTTCCTTTATTCACGCAAAATAAAACCAAGATACATGAACCCCCAGCCTCATCACACATATACCCCTTTTAGCCAATTCCCGCAAGTCTGTCCCTTCTCACGCACTGCCAAGCACAGTCTCACGCACGTAGCACACTGCCCCCACCGCCTAAAGAGCACATAAACGCGTCACAACCTGCACAAAATCCTTTAGCCCCACTCACGCCACTGTCCCCTACTCACGAGTCACCCTAAACCCACGCAAACACCCTCACTGCACTGCCCCTAAATCGCGCACACTTGAACCTTCAACACCCACAAGCCATTCGCCTCACTCACAAGACCACGCCCTAAACGCCACTTATTAGCCTCAGCTCGCGCGTAAAGCCAACTATACCATTCATGTATGTATTATGAAATCCCGTATAGTTTTTTATCTTTGTACGCATCATAATGAAAAGCATGTTTATTCCATTGGTTGCATCATTTACCTCAGTCTTGGCTTAACGTATTACAATTCATATATCCATATTATGATAGCATTTGAGTATTATTTCTTGTGGTATATCGGATGGAAACCCAGACATAAATTCCGTAGCCGATTCCGAATGGACGGTAGTGCGGTCTGTACTTGGGATACAATTCCACGTACCACTTGGAAAAGTTCTCACATGTGTGCTTGTGTCCATATTAGTTATCTTCTTTTGCACCACGTCATAGCATGCTCACTTTAATGCCTAATTGCATCATTAAGTGTCATTTTGCATTATGTACTTAGTTGACTATTTTATTTGTGCATGGACATGTAATGGCTATTTGTTTATGATATGTCTATGAAATCACATGTTCGCCATTATTTGATTCGCCTTTATGTGTGCTTGTGTGGTTAGTGTGTGCTTGTGTTTCCATGAATACAATATGCCAATGAAGTTGTATGTTCGTTGCTACTTTGATGTACTTTCAAGCATGCAATCTTAGATGTGAAATATATGCAAATTTAGGTGTAAGTTTTATTTTTTGTGCATGAGAATTTAGAAGCATGATACTCTTGGAAATAAGTGTTACTTAAGCTTGATTAAATTATTACACAAATCCTTTCATTACAAGTGACATAAGTAAGGGACCATTCCGAACCCAACGGTTTGAGGTATTCCCTTGCGAGGGGTGAGTGCGGCCTTAAATCTCATTTTTCCGGTTCACACCGGGTGGCGACTCCATTATTCTCCGGTTTAGTCCCCCGCGGGCTACTCCGTACTCCCAACTAGGCCGCGAGCCTATGACAGCATGCGTCGTCAAGTTCCTTGTCCTACAACATGCTCAAATCATATGAGACATCAGGTCACATACATATCATGGCATACATGATCGATCTGAATGCAGAAGCGAATGGGTTCCGACTCGTGTTGTCTCTATCATCTTGAGTTTTATGACACATGTCCTTAGATAGAGAGACGCCATGTGACACTGGAAGAACCCCCTCTTAGACTGACCCATGATGAATCTCTTCAGCACTTTGTCAATGTACGAGCTTTGGGAGAGTCCAAGCAGCTTTCTAGATCTATCCATGTAGATCCTTATTCCCAGAATAAAGGCTGCTTCTCCCAGATCTTTCATAGAGAATTTTAATGAAAGCCAAGCTTTCACCGATTGTAGCATGGGAATGTCATTGCCAAGAAGCAACACATCATCAACATAAAGGACAATGAATGTCATTACACTCCCACTAACCTTCTTATATACATAAGAATCATCTTCGTTTTGAATGAAACCATATTATTTTATGATCTCATCAAAACGTTGGTTCCAAGAACGCGATGCTTGCTTCAATCCATAAATGGATCGATTTAACTTGCAAACCTTGTTTGCATGTTTTGGCATGAAAAACCCGTCAGGCTGTTGCATATAAACATCCTCCAAAAGGTTTCCGTTAAGGAAAGCGATTTTGGCATTCATCTGTCATATTTCATAATCGAAATATGCAGCAATAGCAAGCATTATCCGAATGGATTTAATCATGGCAACATGTGAAAAAGTTTCGTCATAATCGACACCATGTCGTTGACGATACCATTTCGCTACAAGCATAGCTTTAAACGTTTGTATGTTACTGTAGGACACATAAATCGGCGACGCATGCTGTTCTAGACTCAGGGCCTAGTTGGGAGTACGAAGTAGCCCACGGGGGACTAAACCGGAGAATAAAGGAGTCGCCACCCAGTGTGAATCGGGAAATGATTTATGGCCGCACTCACCCCTCGCAAGGGAATACCTCAAACCGTTGGGTTCGGAATGGTCCCTTACTTATGTCGTTTGTAATGAATGGATTTGTGCAATATTAACCAAGTCTACTCAACATACATATTGGTCAAAGTAGTCTAAATTCTTATAAAGCCTAAATCTAGGTTTGCATGCTTCAAAAGTAAACTTTCATTACGACAAACATTCGGCATCACACAAAAGCATATTAAATAAAATACGATTTAGACATAATGTAAATCAACTCCTATTGTGAAATAAAGTAATTAAGTCATGCTAAAAAATAAAATAAAAAATAACTTTCTAAAGGCCTAATCATGCTTGAATACAAGTTTGGATGAAATGAAATATGTAAATCCTTCAAGTGGTACGGGGCATTGTATCCCGAGTGCAAACCATAATACCGTCCATTCGGATTCGGCTATGGAATTTATGTCCGGGTTTCCATCCAATATACCACGAGCGGGAACACACATTTCACTCATCCGAATCACATCATACACTAATTATTAATATTCATGCTAAACAGAGTAAGTTACATACTTTCTAAATTACGAATTTATATAAAATAAATTAAATAACATGCTACACTAATTATTCATGCTAAATGGCATAAATAACATGTTTCCTAAGTCATTATTTCATGCGTGAAAAATAAATATCATGTGCCATCAGGTCTAACCTTTTGTGTCGTCTTTCGGAAGTGCGTTATACGGCCGTCGGAAGGGCTAAGACTCCGTGACTCATCCGGTTGGCTGGTTCGACGTTTTCCTTCGCTGTTTTACTGTTTTGTCCGCTGTTTCCACTTCGTTTCGCTGCGGTTTCTGGTCACGAATTAGGCTTACTGTTTTGGGGGTATTTTCGGTGGTTACAAGGGCTGTCTCAGGGGCTGTTTTATGGATTGTCAGGGGCGTGAATGAGGCTGGTTATTGGGCTGTTATTTTCGGTGGTTGCAAGGCAGTTTACTGGGCTGCTGTTCAGGGGTATTTCAGTGGGGATTTGAAGGCAGTGCAGGGGCTGGTTTCAGCGACTGTGGTGCGTGAGGCAGAGATTTGTGTGAGGGTTGCAGTGCCGTGAATGCTAGTGAGGAGAGGAAGGTCTGTGGCTGCCGAGAATGAGGGGAGCTGCAAGGTGTCGAAGGTTCTACTAGGTGACTTTTTGTGTGCGATGAAGGTGTTGTGCTGCTTGTGGTGCGTGGAGCAGGCTGTTGAGGGGAATATGCGTGTCTGTTGAGGTGAGGGCAGTTAAGGTGCTGGCAATGTTCTTTTGTGTGGCAGCGAGACGGTGCAGGGTGTTGCTCGTGAGTTTGTGGCTGATCAAAAGGGGCTGAACGTGGCTTGTTGTTGCTTAATGTGTCTCATGAATACTTAGGGTTTATTTGTGTGTGCTGTGTTTGTGGCGTGAAGGGGGGATAAGGTGCATGAAGTGAGGTGATCAACTCGGTTGAAGGGCTGTGCATGGGGGAAGCCGTGAGCAGCTAGGGTTTCATGTGAGTATGAGGGGGCAGTTACGTGAGGTGAATTGGAGGCTGCGTTGAGCGTGGGCTACGTGGGGGTTATTATTCTTGGCAGTGGGCAGTGGCGAGAGGGGCTGCTATTGCTTTGTGAGGGGATAATGAGCGTGAAGGGGGGCTCTTGAGGATGGCAGTGAGGACTGTGTTACGGACAGTTTGGTGCGTTGAAGTTGAGGGCTGTGAAGGCTGTCGAGAAGCTAAAGGCTTGTTAGGGGCAAGGGTTTCACGCTGATTCTGAGCTTCCCCCCGGAGCCATGGTTTATTTGTTTTCTTTTTATAATGGTGAGGGGGAGTGAGGGAATTATTATGGTTTGTTGTTTGGTGAGGGGTTAGATAATTTATTAGTGGGGTAATTTATTTAATGTGTGGGGTAAGGATTTTGTTTTGGTTATTAATTTTTTGTTGTGGAATTGGTATGTTCACGTGGGTTATTAAATTGGTTTTGTTGCTTAGTTTTGTTTGTGTTTTAGAAAGTGAAATGTGTGGCATGTGCATGTGAGGCTAAGGTCTATTAGTTTTGTCTCTTTGTGATGTGTCTTTTGTTGGCTTATTATTTTATGCTTGACTTCTGTTATGTTTGTTGGTTAAATGGTTATTCAAGTGGGGGAGAGATTATTTAAGGTTTTTGTTTTGTTTGGTTTGTGTCTTTTACGTGGGGTTAGCTTGGTTGAATTTGTGTGTGATTTATTAATTATGTTTTGTTAGTTGGGAGTGAGGGTGATATATTGGTTAAATGGTGGGGTTTGTTTAATTAAATGGTTTGGAAAATGAAGGGTATGGCTTTGCATGGTTCACGTGAAAGGTGGCAAAAGAGGCTTAGGGTTTGCATGGAAGTTGAAGGGGCACATGCATGAAAAGCTAGGGAGGGAGGATAGGCGTGAGAAAGAGCGAGGATAGGGTTTTGGGCGGAGGATGATTTTGAAATGGAAATCCGACGAAAAAATCTGAAGCTAAACGAGCGAATCAAATCCAACAAAACGTCAATTCTTGACTTTTCCTTTCCGACGACCGTTGTCCACTACTTAAAAGGTAGTGCCTCCGTACGAGGCTCATCATCGGGCTGATATGAAAAAATGCAATGCCTACAGTCGCCCCCACTTTGATGGGATCTGTGCAGTGTGTGACAATGACAGTCCTATCAAAGTTCGTGCAATGTATTTTTACTTACTTGGCTTGCCAGCTGTCACCTGGTTTGTCTGTTCCTCTGAACCGAATTTGATGATGTGCCATTCCTGGCGTGCTAAACCCCGTATTTAGGGTGTCGCGGTAGTCCACACTAGTCCACACTAGTCCACGATAGTCCACGATAATCCACGGTAGTCCACAATACTCCACGATAGTCCACATAGTCCACGATAATCCACGGTAGTCCACGGTAGTCCACATAATCCACGGTAGTCCACATAATCCACATAGTCTACATAGTCCACGATAATCTACGGTAGTCCACATAGTCCACGATAATCCATGGTAGTCCACAATACTCCACGATAGTCCACGGTAGTCCACAATACTCCACGATAATCCACAATACTTCCACAATAGTCCACATAGTCCACGATAATCCACGGTACTCCACGACAGTCCACAATACTCCTCGATAGTCCACGGTAGTCCACATAGGCCACATAATCCATGATAATCCACGGTAGTCCACATAGTCCACGATAGTCCACGTACCGTACCCGACAAAACTGATCTAATGTGGGCCTCAACCCTGGGACACATCCCAAAACTGATGATGATTGAGTCTTGGCTTGCCAGCTGCTACCTGACTTGCCTGTTGATTCGAACCGTGCTGAAGATGCAGTGGACCTCGATCCTGGGATGCATCCCAATAACTGCAACAGAAAATGGGGGTCTCGACCCTGGGACGCATCCCAATACCGCTGACAAAATGGGCCTCGACCCATGGATGCATCCCCAAATTGCTGATGATATGGGTTACAACCCTGGGACGCATCCCCAAAACTACTGATATGATGTGGGCCTCAACCCCAGAGTGCCATACCCGGTGAACTGATACTGATGTCGGTGTGGGCCTCGCCCCCAGAGTGCCATACCCGGCGAAACTAATACTGATTTTGGTGTGGGTCTCGCCCCCAGAGTGCCATACCTGGCGAAATTGATACTGATGTTGATGGTTCATTTCAACATATTGCCCTGCCTGTCACGAGATAATCTTGATAGCTAAACATATTTTTGTCCTCAACGGATGCTTCGTGTCGAAACCGGAGAATCTTCAAAGTATCTGATACAACTCGAATTCGACCGTCTAAGTGAATGATATGAGCTAGACTCCAAGTGTGTGTGTGCCAAGGCTCCTTCGTAGCTTATTCCTTAACTAGGCCAACTCGATGATTTCGCTTCGGAAAATCGGACCAGTGGGTCTAACCAATCTAGATGTCTTGATCACTCTCCATGATTACTTCGGCATACTCAACATGATATGGTCTTCTTCTTTTTTTCTTTTGTCTCTTTCTTTTCTTTCTTTTCATTTTTAACTTTCTTTTTTTTTTCTTTTTCTTTTTCTTTTTCTTTTTTATTTCTTTTTCTTTTTTTGACACACCTACCCTTTAAGGTAGCATTTCTCCTCATGGTGGTCCTAATACTCGCCCATGGGTAGCTTCACGCTTATCGGTTATAGGTGGTCTATTTTTTTTTATTTTCCTTTTCATTGCAGAGACTTTTCCTTCGTTTTCAACCATATCATATATCGTAGCATCAGTAAACCAGGGTGGACATCTAGGCAAACGGTCATTCACCGATTCACCATCTCTTCAACTAGTCATCTTGCCAACCATTCATGCTTCTACTGTTGAGATCCCGTAATCAAGTGCTCGTGAGTCTAGCCGAGATCAATCCATTCAGAATACCGGATTAGAGCACATCTCGTACTTCTTGTTTCTAAGGTTTCTCCCTACAGCAAACAATGTCATCACCGGACATATGTCTAACTATCAAAGACTTCTCTCAGTGGAATTCTTCCTTTCAACTGCTGAAAACATGGGCTTCGCCCCCTGGAATCCATTCCCGACACTGATGGGCCTCAACCATAGTATTTCTTCACGAAACTAATACTGATTCATTCTTGAAACTGATAACATTGTTGCTGCTTCTGGTTTACTTGCCTTTGCCGCTTTCCCTTATTTTCTTTGAGACCTGCGAACACAAACAAAACAACAGAATAAAACATGTGCATGTGATGTGTACGTATGCAAGTGTAGAGGTCCTCCCTGTTCATGATGGGTTAGATCCTCGTTGTACTCCTTGGCGCCGCATGTCTCTGGTCGCCCCCTGCTGGTTCTCCTTTGTCTGAAATCTGCAAACACAAAACACAAAACAAGGGATGCAAGTTACATGTATGCATGGATGAACTTCATATCCCGTCAGTTAGGTCTTCTGCCAATTCTCTTGGTGACTGCTCAGTCTTCTCTTCCTCAGGCTAAATACAGCTTCAATTTGTCAACATTGATTGGCTCGGTGAACTCGTTCTCTTCCAAGTCTGACAGTTTCACTGTTCTGTTTCCCAATTTCTAAATGGCTATACTGTCTTTTCTGCTTGTTTCTTCCGAGGATTCCCCGATGGTCTTTCCATTCTGATTGTAAAACTTTCTGTTATCGGCTATACAGGGTACGGTCAAACTGGCCACAGCATTAGTCAGAACTTGCAACATCTCAATAATTTTAATTTCCAATTGATCCATGCGGGATCTCTCATTTGCTAACTTGTTCATGTTGATTGACGGTCTCTTGACGAGTCTCTGCTTTCCTAACCCAACGGGAATCTATGATGGCTTTTAAGACACAAAAGGGTTAACATGATACGTGTATGCATGAAATGCGTGAGATGCGTGTGATGCGGAAAATACATATATAAGTTGGCCTATCGCCATTTTAGAAGCTTTTGGCCCAATTATCAAAGGACATGAACTTGTCCCAGTTTAAATGGCCCAACAAGTTCACATATCTTGACAAAAAGATCCAACTGAATCCAAATAACGATAGCCCTAAACACAGGCATAAATAAATAATTTCTAAGGGTCATACAACTAAGGTTCATATGTAGGTTTCAGGAGTGTAAACAAAGGCTCTCGCTGATAAAGGATTACCCACAACTAGGACTCCCCACTCAAGGGTTCAAACGACCAAGTGAGCGCACCTTTTTTATACCTTACGATACGTGCCAACGAGTTACGTTATGTGACTTACTGTCAAATGGATTTCTTATTGTAGATTCCCCAGAGGGAGGGTGGAGGGAACTCTCTTAAATACCCAAGCCTCGTAGGCTCTTATCGCCTTGGTGACAGGAATAAACAACAAGTCCTCCAAATTAGTCTGTCACAATGAGCTACGGGTGAATAATTATCTAGGTGCCTCCACAGCTTTTCCTTATAGAAAGGTAGTGAGTCAAGGAAGACACCAAACCATCACCTAGCCTTAATAATTGCCTTTGATTAAACTCTTTAAACCCACAGTAGACATGGTTAATTAAAGAAGAAATCACAAATATTACAAGACATTATTTCGGGGCCGATTCTCTGTCCCCAGTGGAGTCGCCAGACTGTAGGACACTGAAATCGGCGACGCATGCTGTTCTAGACTCATGGCCTAGTTGGGAGTATGGAGTAGCCCACGGGGGACTAAACCGGAGAATAAAAGAGTCACCACCCGGTGTGAACCGGGAAATAATTTAAGGCCGCACTCACCCCTCGCAAGGGAAGACCTCAAACCGTTGGGTTCGGAATGGTCCCTTACTTATGTCGTTTGTAATGAATGGATTTTTGCAATATTAACCAAGTCTACTCAACGTACATATTGGTCAAAGTAGTCTAAATTCTTATAAAGCCTAAATCTAGGTTTGCATGCTTCAAAAGTAAACTTTCATTACGACAAACATTCGGCATCACACAAAAGCATATAAATAAAATACGATTTAGACATAATGTAAATCAACTCCTATTGCGAAATAAAGTAATTAAGTCATGCTAAAAAATAAAATAAAAAATAACTTTCTAAAGGCCTAATCATGCTTGAATACAAGTTTGGATGAAATGAAATATGTAAATCCTTCAAGTGGTACGGGGCATTGTATCCCGAGTGCAAACCATAATACCGTCCATTCGGATTCGGCTATGGAATTTATGTCCGGGTTTCCATCCAATATACCACGAGCGGGAACACACATTTCACTCATCCGAATCACATCATACACTAATTATTAATATTCATGCTAAACAGAGTAAGTTACATACTAAATGGCATAAATAACATGTTTCCTAAGTCATTATTTCATGCAGGAAAAATAAATATCATGTGCCCTCAGGTCTAACCTTTTGTGTCGTCTTTCGCAAGTGCGTTATACGGCCGTCGGAAGGGCTAAGACTCCGTGACTCCTCCGGTTGGCTGGTTCGACATTTTCCTTCGCTGTTTTGCTGTTTTTTCCGCTGTTTCCACTTCGTTTCACTGCGGTTTCTGGTCACGAATTAGGCTTACTGTTTTGGGGGTATTTTCGGTGGTTACAAGGGCTGTCTTAGGGGCTGTTTTATGGCTTGTTAGGGGCGTGAATGAGGCTGGTTATTGGGCTGTTATTATCGGTGGTTGCAAGGAAGTTTACTGGGCTGCTGTTCAGGGGTATTTTAGTGGGGATTTGAAGGTAGTGCAGAGGCTGGTTTCAGCGACTGTGGTGCGTGAGGCAGGGATTTGTGTGAGAGTTGCAGTGGCGTGAATGCTAGTGAGGAGAGGAAGGTCTGTGGCTGCTGAGAATGAGGGGAGCTGCTAGGTGTCGAAGGTTCTACTAGGTGACTTTTTGTGTGCGATGAAGGTGTTGTGCTCCTTGTGGTGCGTGGAGCAGGCTGTTGAGGGGAATATGCGTGGCTTTTGAGGTGAGGGCAGTTAAGGTGCTGGAAATGTTCTTTTGTGTGGCAACGAGACGTTACAGGGTGTTGCTCATGAGTTTGTGGCTGATCAAAAGGGGCTGAACGTGGCTTGTTGTTGCTTAATGTGTCTCATGAATGCTTAGGGTTTATTTGTGTGTGCTGTGTTTGTGGCGTGAAGGGGGGATAAGGTGCATGAAGTGAGGTGATCAACTCGGTTGAAGGGCTGTACATGGGGGAAGCCGTGAGCAGCTAGGGTTTCATGTCTGTATGAGGAGAAAATCTTTAGTGCAACAGTGGTACCATGTCATCCATGCAACAAGCTAATCATCATTTGACACGCGTGCTAAAAAGTCAAAAAACAACTAAAAAATATGAAGAAAATTAAATATGTTATTTTTTAATTGGTTGGTGGTACCACGTCACCCATACCACTGTTGCACCAAAGATTTACTCGAGTATGAGGGGGCAGTTACATGAGGTGAATTGGAGGCTGCGTTGAGCGTGGGCTACGTGGGGGTTATTATTCTTGGCAGTGGGCAGTGGCGAGAGGGGCTGCTATTGCTTTGTGAGGGGATAATGAGCGTGAAGGGGGGCTCTTGAGGATGGCAGTGAGGACTGTGTTACGGATAGTTTGGTGCGTTGAAGTTGAGGGCTGTGAAGGCTGTCGAGAAGCTAAAGGCTTGTTAGGGGCAAGGGTTTCACGCTGATTCTGAGCTTCCCCCAGGAGCCATGGTTTATTTGTTTTCTTTTTATAATGGTGAGGGGAGTGAGGGAATTATTATGGTTTGTTGTTTGGTGAGGGGTTAGATAATTTATTAGGGGTAATTTATTTAATGTGTGGGGTAAGGGTTTTGTTTTGGTTATTAATTTTTTGTTGTGGAATTGGTGTGTTCACGTGGGGTATTAAATTGGTTTTGTTGCTTAGTTTTGTTTGTGTTTTAGAAAGTGAAATGTGTGGCATGTGCATGTGAGGCTAAGGTCTATTAGTTTTGTCTCTTTTTGATGTGTCTTTTGTTGGCTTATTATTTTATGCTTGACTTTTGTTATGTTTGTTGGTTAAATGGTTATTCACGTGGGGGAGAGATTATTTAAGGTTTTTGTTTTGTTTGGTTTGTGTCTTTTACGTGGGGTTAGCTTGGCTGAATTTGTGTGTGATTTATTAATTATGTTTTGTTAGTTGGGCGTGAGGGTGATATATTGGTTAAATGGTGGGGTTTGTTTAATTAAATGGTTTGGAAAATGAAGGGTATGGCTTTGCATGGTTCACGTGAAAGGTGGCAAAAGAGGCTTAGGGTTTTCATGGAAGTTGAAGGGGCACATGCATGAAAAGCTAGGAAGGGAGGATAGGCGTGAGAAAGAGCGAGGATAGGTTTTGGGCGGAGGATGATTTTGAAACGGTAATCCGACGAAAAAATCCGAAGCTAAACGAGCGAATCAAATCCAACAAAACGTCAATTCTTGACTTTTCCTTTCCGACGACCGTTGTCCACGACTTAAAAGGTAGTGCCTCCGTACGAGGCTCATCATCGGGCTGATATGAAAAAATGCAATGCCTACAGTTACCATCCATGTTCGTCTTCTTCTTAAAGACCCAATTACAAAAAATCGGCTTAACGCTTTCTGGTGCATCAACTAGTGTTCAAACTTGGTTGGTATACATGGAATCCATTTCGGACTTCATAGAATCTTGCCATAAAGTGGAGTCGATAACTTGTATCGTTTCCTCATACGTAGATGGTTCATCTTCCTCAATGAGATTAATATCTACATGAGGTGAGATCATAAGCCCATACCTCTTTGGTTGTTTTCTGACTCTCTCCGACCTACGCGGTTCTTGTTTATTAGAAGATTGTGGTATTGTCTCATCCCTGATGAACTGTTCGTGTTCCATGAGGGAGTCGGTGCCAGGAACAGTATCACTCTGATTTTCATCGAGTTCTACTTTCCTCCCACTTACCACTGTATTTAGGAATTCCTTCTCCAGGAAAACCGCATGGAGAGCAACAAATACCTTGTTCTCTTTTGGGCTGTAGAAGTAATATCATTTGGTTTCACTAGGATAACCAACAAATAGGCACTTATCCGATTTGGGTTCTAGACAAATACCCGGTTTCTTTCCTGTCCATATTTCATATGGAGTCAGTCCAATAGACTTTGACGGAACCTTATTCAAAATAAGTATTTCATTATTCAATGCGTATCCCCAGAAGGAAATTGGTATCTTTGTGCGACTTCTCATTGACCTTACAAGGTCTAATAAAGTTTGGTTTCTCCGTTCGTACACACCGTTCAATTGAGGTGTTCCGGAAGGAGCCCACTGTGAAAGAATACCATATTCTTTTAAGTAGTCAAGAAACTCATTGCTTAAGTATTCTCCACCACGGTTCGACCGTAATGCTTTAATACTTTTGTCGGTCTATTTTACTACTTCGTGTCGAAACTCTTTGAATTTCTCAAAAGTTTCCGACTTGTGTCTCATAAGATACACATAACCGTAAAATGATGCATCATCCGTAAAGGTTATGAAGTATTCATATCCACCTGTTGTTAGTGTCCTAGACATTCCAAGGATCTCTAAGATTGATTTGTGTGTGAATAAATCAAAGATAAGTTGTGGAAATTACTTACATTGATCGGTTGAGATTTCAAAAATTTCGAAGGATGTAGAAGCTCCAAGCTTTGTCGTTGAGTTCAAAACTCGAGGGTGAGTTTCCCTATCACCTTATTTTGACTCCCAAAGTGCTAACAATGGTGAATTTTTGAAGCAAAAATTCAAGGAGAAAATGGAGGCACATTCGGCCAAGGGAGAGAAATGAAGAGAATGAATAGTTGATGTATGTTGTTGTGTGTTTTCTTAACTTTCAAAAAGTTAAGTTGATGTGTTGGAAAAAGTTGCAAAAAATACAAGCCAACCACTTCCATCATTAGTCAAAGTTGATGTAAGTAAAGTGGGTCCCACCACTTTAAATTCAAAATTTGGTTGGCACACACAACACGACTTTGGGCCCGGTTTCGTTTAATCTGATTAAACAAATTTTCCGTCGCAACGTAATTAAATCAAATTTAATTAAATAATAATGCCTCACAAAATTATTACGAAATTCGCTTACGAATTAATTCCAAATTAATTTGTTCGCTTGAATTAAAATCCAATTTTAATTCCGTGTTGAAATCCAATTTCAATTAATATTTACAATATATTATTTTAGCTTAAATAAATAAATTAAATAGAAAAATCCAATATAACTATTAAATTTATTTTACCGATTAATTCCAAATTAATCGCATTCTCTCTTCTTCACGAACTAATCCCAGATTAATTCATGACGTAATTAATCCCAGATTAATTTTCTCTATGTTAATTAATCCCAGATTAATTCTTGCCGTAATTAATCCCAGATTAATTTTCTCTCTCATAATTAATCCCATATTAATTATGTTCGAGTCAAATGTCATCGGTGAATCTTCGGGAAGCGACCCAAGAGATCCTTGAATATGTTAGCAGTAAATACACAGAACCTGTTAAAGCTCCAGACGACCAAAACCAAAGCGTATTGATTGTCGAAAGTATTAACGATGCAAGTCTCAGGTTAAGACAACATACACCTACCTTGATTCGGATTCCCATAGACTCATAGTCATACAACCTATGGGACTCCGAAGGAACTATCCAGAGACTTGCATCGTAAATACTTTCGACAATCAGTACGCTTTGGTTTTGGTCGTCTGGAGCTTTAACAGGTTCTATGTATTTACTTCCAACAAAACCAAAGCGTACTGACTGTCGAAAGTATTAACGATGCAAGTCTCGGGTTAAGACCACATACACCTACCCTGATTCGGATTCCCATAGACTCATAGTCATACTACCTATGGGACTCCGAAGGATCTATCCAGAGCGAAGCTGTTCCCGGTCCAACGGCTAACAGAACCTCCTATCACACTTTCATAAGTATCCAATACTTAAATATATGAGAACTATATCGTTAAGCTTTCATAACACGCATAAGTGTAATACTAGCCTATTCCGCATTATCGATGTTCAGTCTCGATAATACTACGACTAGGGATATTTAATGATTAAACCTTTCATGGATTAATATTGTCTCATATCTTATTAATCCGGTACTAATCATATGGACTCTTATCATTTATATATCTAAGTAATCCAATTACAAAATGGTAAAAAAGCAATTTCCTTTGTCACATAATTAATTTGTACAAAGAATACCATGTCTTTTACAAATAGTGATGTTATGTGTCATAATTGTCCAAAAATCTCCCACTATGCCTATAGCCAATCACTCAAGTTTCCAACACTTGAACTATATACGAGTCGCTCAAAATTTTGCTGAGATATAGCTTTCGTCAGCGGATGTGCAAGGTTATCATCTGAAACGATCTTTCGATCTTGACATCGCCACGATGTGTGATCTCACGAATCAGATGAAACCGTCGAAGTACATACTTGGATCATTGATGAGACCGTAATTCCTTAGCCTGTGTTGTAGCCTAGCTCAGCTGCTAACAAAACTAATCCTAATCCAATTAGGAATTTTATTTTGCTGCCTCAGCCGCAGCAATATATTCCACTTTTGTTGTTGAATCGGCAACAGTATCTTGCTTGGAAGATTTCCAGCTCATTGTTCTGTTGTTCAAATAAAATATATACCCTGATTGCGACTTACAGTCATCTTTATCGATTTGGAAACTTGCAACGGTGAACCCAGTCACCTCAAGTTCTCCATCTCCATAAATTAAGAAAGCATCATTAGTTCCTCTAAGATACTTAAGGATGTTCTTAACATCAATCTAGTGATCATCACCTGGATCGGCCTGATAGTGATCGCAGATGCTCAAAGCATATGAGATACCAGGTCGTGTACATGTTTGTCAATTTACGAGTTCTCGGAGAGTGCCAACAACTTTTAGATCTATCCTAATAGATCCTTATTCCTAGAATAAAAGTTGCCTCTAAATATGGGAATGTCATTGCTAAGAAGCAATACATCATCAACATATAGACAATCATTGTCAGTGCGCTCCCACTAACCTTCTTATACACACAAGAATTATCATCATTTTGAATGAAACCATATACCATTATGATCTCATCAAAACGTTGGTTCCAAGAACGCAATGCTTACTTCAATCCATAAATGGATCGATTTAACATGCAAACCTAGTTTATATATTTCGGCGCGACAAAACCGTTAGGCTGTTATATAAAACATCCTCCAAAAGGTTTCCGTTAAGGAAATCAATTTTGACGTCCAGCTGTCATATTTCATAATCGAAATATCCAGTAATAGCAAGCATTATCCGAATGGATTTAATCATGGCAACGGGTAAAAGGTTTCGTCGTAATCAACACCATGTTGATGATGATACCTTTTCGCTACAAGCCTAACTTTGTACGTTTGTATGTTGCCATCCGTGTCAGTCTTCACCATGAAGACCCATTTGCTACCAATAGGCACAATGCCTTCTGGTACATCAACCAGTGTCCAAACTTGGTTGTATACATGGAATCCATTTCGGACTTCATGGCACTTTGCCATAAATGGAGTCGATACCTTGTATCACTTCCTCATACGTAGCCGGTTCGTATTCCTTAATAAGATTAATATTTCATGAGGTGAGATCAGAAACCCATACCTCTAAGGTTATTTTCTGACTCTCTCCGAGCTACGCGGTTCTTGTGTATTAGAAGATTGTGGAACAGTCTCATCCCTGAAGAACTGTTCGTGTTCCTTGAGGGGATCGGTGCCATGAATAGTATCACTCCGATTTTCATCGAGTTCTACTTTCTTCCCACTTACCACTGCATTTAGGAATTCCTTCTCCAGAAAAACCGTATGGATAGCAACAATTACCTTGTTCTCTTTTGGGTTGTAGAAGTAATATCCTTTGGTTTCCCTAGGATAACCTACAAATAGGCACTTATCTGATTTGGGTTCTAATTTGGTACCATCCAAACGTTTAACATATGCCCAGCATCCCCAAATCTTCAGGAATGAGAAACCCGTTTTCTTTCTTGTCAATATTCCCTATGGAGTCTGTCCAACAGACTTTGACGGAACCTAATTTACTTTGGTTTTGGTCGTCCAGGGCTTTAACAGGTTCTGTGTATGCCTCTTCTGGGTATATTGAGAATCGTAGTGTATTGGGTGTGATGTCAAGACGGAAGTATCACTCCAGTCATAGTGGAGATGATGATCACGTAGGATACGGAACTGGTGCTCTGTTATGCTGCAGCTATCGGGATATTATGACTAGGTCATGTTTATCCGATTATAGAGACTAGTTACCAGAGATCTGATTTGTGCTTCGTACGGGGCAGACACAATTCCAGCCCCAGGCCTAGACGTGACATTCGATACTAGATCGTAATACGCAATACTATGTATACTACGCCTGATAAATATCATATATTCCTTTAAGAATATTTATGGAGAATTGGGTAGGCATGGTGCTTTGCTAGAAGCCAACCATGTCTTGTAAATCGGTTAAAACGTAGTACTATGTACGTACGTGTTTGGATAGTCCGACGACAGGATTTACTGCCAACATATCCAGGGATCTCATGGGTCGCTTCCCGAAGATTAACCGATGACGTATGACTCGCACTTTATTAATCTGGGATTAATTATTAGAGAGAGAAAATTAATCAGGGATTAATTACGGAGATATTTTATCTGGGATAAAATATTATTTAATGAGAGAGAACGATTAATTTGGAATTCATCGATAAAATAATATATTCAATATATTATATGAAATTGGATTTCGACGTGGAATTAAAATTAGATTTTAATTCGGACAAACGAGTTAATTTAGAATTAATTCGCTAGCGACGTGAATCGTAATTTTGCTAGACAAAATTATTTAATTAAATTTGATTTAATTACGACGCAACGGAAAATTCGTTAATTCGGAATTAGCGAACCTGAGCTCGAGAGTGTTTCCGAGCCCACTCACATTTCGAATCAAGTGCGGCCACAAGTCACATCACGCGTCACATCACTTGTTAATCGAATGATGGATGTCTTGTCACTTTGAGTGATTGACAACCAGTCACTATTCATGAGTGATGTGAGTTGTTGGAAGACATTAATTGCCATTTTGGCTCCAAAATTTGTTTGACTTTTTGGAAAGGCATATACAAAGTTTTGGAAATTATTTTTAGAGTTAGTTGAATTAGGTTTTGGAAACCAAAATACAACAACACACTTCCTCCTCTCTCTCTCTCCCACAATCGGCCATGGAGCCAATTTTTCTCTCTTGTAATCGTGAGCCTAGGGTTCATTTTTCTTCATGATTTTGTTGCAAAATCACAAGAGCTAGCACTCAAAGGAGTCATCCAAAGGTGATAGGGAAACCCACCCATGGGCATGGAATCACACATAAAGCTTGGAGCTTGGAGATTCAAAAATGGAGCACAAAAATTGGTCATTGCCGTGAGCACCTTGGAGGAAAAGCTTGAAGTTTTTTTGTTGTTCCTCACATCGCAAAAGCTGATCATTGTAAGTATGATTCCGCCATACTTATTTATTGTATTCACACATGATTTCTATGCTTGAATGATATTGGGACTAACCTAGAAACCCAACAATGGTATCAGAGCCTTGTTTAAGCAAGAAATTGGAATTAGGGTAAAATTGGGTAAAATTGATTTGAGCATGTTTGGATGAAATTGATTGTTTGAATATGCTTGAATGATGATAACATGGTGTTATGCATGATCAATTTGATGAAAATTGAATTGGATGAATTATTCCCCAAAATGCTTGGCTTGGCCGAATGGTATGCTTACCCTAATGTCATGGTGATTTTGTTTTTTGAATCATTGGATGAGTTTGAAAGACTTGGGAAATGTTGATTTAGGATTTAATTGGATTGAATTTGGAATCGGACATTAAATCCCAAATTACCGTGAGTGACATTGCATGGAAAATGATTGATTTTTTGATTCAATTGTGTTGGACATGAATTGATGATGATAAGCATAATTAATTAAGTAAATTGGTGTTTTGGAAATGTTAATTTGGTTAATTAATTATGGCTATACACTTAGATTAATTTAATTGTGAAATTTGGAATTTTGTGATTTAATTAATTGGGCTTATTTTGGAATTGGGCTTGAAAAGTTGTATTTGGGCTTAATGGGCTTGGTTGGGCCAAGTTTGGTTTAGGCTAATTGGTTGGATCCAATTGGGCATAAAACCATATCCATAAAGTCCAAATATAATTAAATGGACCTTTAATTTTAATTAGGCCTAATGGGCCTAAATTGGTTTCTTGGCAAATAAGGGTGATTCCTTAAATGGGTTTGGTATTTGGGTTTGACCCATATTGACCAAAGTCCATGCCTTATGAAATTAATTGAAAGCCCATTGGACTTTAATTAAATTGACATTGGATGTTAATTGGGCTTTGAGACCCGTAACGATTAGATTTGGAATCTAAGTCGTAAAGGCACATTAAAAAGTGTGTAATTATTTAATTAGAATTATATAGAATTAGTATTAAATCATAATTAAATTGGATTTAATATTGTAGTTTAATATAATTCAAGAATTCGTACTTTGAGTACTCATTCTTAAAACGAGTTTGACTCGCGCAAAATCAAATTGTTGTTTGAACATTGGATGGTCATTAATTTCAGATTAATAATTGGATTAGATTGATTGATAACATGCTTTGTGTGAATACATGGATGCGATGTATGAATAATGCATATCGGATGGATATTAGATGGGTGAGGGCAATTTTGGAAATTGTTGTAATAAATTTAGAATTTATTAAATTGGACCAGCGTGTCCAGCCTATTACCTTTTGATTCTTTGTATTTCTCTTCTCACCTATTCCCCTCAATGTAAATGAGGTTTCTTTAGAAGTGTTATGTAATCGGATAGAAGTAATACTTGTGCTAGCAGGAGAGATGAAAGAGAGAGATTTGTTCTAGGAACAATGTGTTAAGTATCCATCCGCATATCATTATTATTTTATTTATACGCGCCTTATTATGTTTTTAGAATGCATGTTTAAGGGTGTATGATGATGAGACCTTAACAAAGATAATTAATTGGTTGCCAATTACGCGAAAACCCTCAACATATATTAAGCGTTTTTCCTTCCATTGAGTGATTCTTACTCAAGATCCAAGATTGGCACTAGTTTGTTGGCCAAAGTCAAGACCTTTGTCCGTCGCGGATGTGTTTGAATCATGAAGGCTTTGTTCCACATTGGTGTTTGTCAAGTTTTGATTTGTTGGCCAAAGTCAAGATCACTTCTTGTCCATCGACATCGATTACGAAGCTTTCCAAGGTCAATGGGTTCCGCTTAACTGGGATCATTAAGTTTGTTATGCTAAAGCCAATGCTTAGTTGATTCAGAGGAAAACGGTTAGGGAATATATTGGATATATTGGCATATATAAGATATATGTTTCGGACTTGGATGTCCACCTACTGGATCTAGGAATTGGATGGGATCCAATTGATCTTAGAGATCTACCTAGTTAATTATCATACAATTTGTTGGCCAAAGACAAGATTGTGTGTTATTTAACGGGATCCTAGCCCACTAAGAAACAAGGTTTCCCGAGTACTCCACAGAGGGTTAGAGGCTCGCCGAAAATAGTGGGAGGCAAGTATTAAATTTAGAATATTCGTTTAGTTACTTGCCAACACGCGCACATTTCATTTTTCGTCAATAAATTAATATATTAGTTGGACTAATATTTAATGTTGTTTTAATTTAATAGTTGGACTGTATTCAAACTACTTCAATTATAGTTGATTATATAATTGGATTATAGTAATCAATATATTTGATTTTAACCAATTAATTATAGTTGATTATATAGTTGGACTATAGTAATCATTATAATAAATAGTACCTAAAATCGTTGATTTGATAGTTAGACTATTGGAATCAAGATAAATGAAAGATTAGTGTTTAAAACATAATCCTGGGTGAAAATCTCTTTACACGGCTTTAATTTTCAAATTGGGAATAAAATCTCAGGATAGTCCTGGGGACCGAGAAGTTACTTTATTTGATAGAGTGACGTCTCGAGCCTAAGCCCGGAGTTGAGCAAATAGTAGAACATGATATTTGGAATATTCATGTGATGATAACTTTAGTGCTTAATTCGTTATGCTTGCCGCAAAGACTCCTTATTTTCTTAGTCAGAACTAAAGATTATATTCTTATAGTATGATATTGAAATTGAAGGATCTTCATAGATCTATCCTTAGATCTTAGAAGTACAAATTGCAATAGAAAAATCTTGGAGAGTTAATGGCTATACTCAAGGAGACAAAACTAGAGTTTGTAATAAGGCAAGAAGCGCATCTTACTTCAACATCCCAGAAGGCCAAGGCTTGGCCAAAGGTTTCTGGGGTGTGGAAAAGGGGCAAAGGCAAAATCATCACAGTCTTCTGGGAAGACAAAAGACATATCCCAAGATGTCTACCTAAACTGTGGCAAACGGGGTCACTGAAGCGTGACTGCCGTATGGACAAGGCAGACATGAAGGAATTGAAGAGGGGAAAGGCTCCGACTTTAAATATGTTTGTCATCAACATGTTCACTACTAGTATTAAAATTGGATTTTAGATACTGGATGTGGTACATAAATATACGTACTGGTGTGCAAAATCTGCTGATAAGCATGATACTGACTTCAATTGAGATTTATTTGCGAGTCGGAAACGGGACGATAGTCGCTGTTTTAACCGTAGAAACCTAATTTTAGGAACTACCCTTCGGGTATGTACTTAAATAAGGAAACTGTTAGAATGTAACTAGTTTGACTAGAAACATTATCTCCATATCAGAGTATAACTCGTTGCGGGTATACCTTTATATTCTAGAACACTAAAGTGTTTTATTTTATAAAGATGATATTGAGATAAACACATTAGATGTAAATAACAGTATTTATACTTTGAATATAAATAAATCTTAAACGTATAACAGGACAAACAAATAGCTCAAACTGATTTAATCAGATGAGACTTATTTGTGGCATTGTTGTCTGGGACACAATTAACAAGACTCGTATATCCACACTTTTGAAGAGTGGATACTAGGACGAATTTGATTCTATTCAAATAATGTCTACGAATCTAGTTTATTAGGCAAAGTTCCTATAACACCTTTTACTTGGCAAAAGTGTAAGTGCCACCGATCTGTTAGCCCTCGTTCATAATGACGTAAGTGGGCCCATGTCTAGCTAGGCAAGAGGTGGATATGAATACTTTGTAACCTTTACGGATGTGGCATCGCGTTATGGTTATGTGTTTCTAATGAAACACGAATCACAAACTTTTGATGAATTCAAAGAGTTTCGACACGAAGTAGACAAACAGATCGGCTAAAGTATTAAACTGTCACGGTTAGACCATGATAGAAAAATACTTAAGCAATAAGTTTCTCAAATACTTGAAAGAGTATAGTATTCTTTCAATGAGGACTCCTCTCGGAACACGTCAATTTAACGGTGTGTCCGAACAGAGAAACCAAATTTTGTTGGACATAATAAGGTTAATCATGAGTCGCTCTGAGCTACCATTTCCTTCAAAGGATACGTATTAATCAGTGCAAAACTTATTTTGGATAAGGTTCCATAAAAATCTGTTTGACAGACTTCATATTAGATATGAACATGAAAGAAACTGGGTTTTCTTATTCCTGAAGATTTGGGAATGCTGGGCATATGTTTGGATGCTACCAAACTAGAACCCAAATCGGATAAGTGCCTAATTTATGGGTTATCCTAGGGTAACCAAAGTATACTACTTATACAACTCACTAGAGAACAATGTAATTGTTGCTCACCATGCGGTTTTCCTAAGAGGAATACCGATATGCAGTGGTAAGTGGGAGGAAAGTAAAACTCGATGAAAATCGGAGTAATATTATTCCAGGCACCGATTCCTTAATGGAACAAAAATAGTTCATCAAGGATGAAACTATACCAATAATCTTCGAATACACAAGAATCGCGCAAGTCGGAGAGAGTCAGAAAACAACCTGGGGTATGGGTTTCTGATCTCGCCTCATAAAGATGTCAATCTTATTGAGGAACACGAACTGACTACGTATGAGGAAGTGATACAAGGTTTCGACTCCCTATTATGGCAAAGTGCCATGGTGTCTGAAATGGATTCCATGTATACCAACTCAGTTTGGACATTGGTTGATGTACCGGAAGGTATTGTGACTATTGGTACTATATAAGTCTTCAAGGAAGACATACATGGAAGGTAACATACCAACGTACTAAGCTGGGCTTGTAGCGAAAATGTATCGTTATCAATATTGTGTCGATTACGACGAAACCTTTTACCCGTTGCCATGGTTAAATCCATTTGGATAATGCTTGCTAATGCTGCATATTTTCATTTATGAAATATGGCAGCTGAACGTCAAAATCACTTTCCTTAAACGGAAACCTTTTGGAGGATGTTTACAACATCCTAGCGGTTTTGTCGTACCAAAATGAGCAAATAAGGTTTGCAAGTTAATTCGATCCATTTATATATTGAACCAAGCATTGCGTTCTTGGAATTATCGTTTTGATATAATCATAATGGTGTATGATTTAATTCAAAACGAAAATGATTCTTGTGTATATAAGGAAGTTAGTGGGAGCGCACTAACAATGATTGTCTTATATAATGATGATATGTCATTTCTTGGAAATGATATTTCCCATAATACAATCGGTGAAAGCTTGGCTTTCATGAAAAATTCTCCGTAGAATTCTTTGGAGAAACAACCTTTATTCTAGGAATAAGGATCTACTAGGATAGATCTAAAAGTTGTAGGACTCTCCGAGAACTCGTACATTGAAATAAATGTACGCGACCTGATGTCTCATGTGCTTTGAGCATATGGAGTCACAATCGGGCCAATCAAAGTGATAGTCACTGGATTGATGTTAAGAACATCCTTTAATATCTTAGATGAACTAAAGATGCTTTCTTATACTGTGGAGAATGAGAACTTAAAGTGACTGGGTTCACTGCTGCAAGTTTCCTAACCGATAAAAACGACTATAAGTCGTAACAAAGGTACTATACAGTTTGAATAACGGAACAATGAGCTGGAAATCTTCCAAGCAAGATATTGTTGCCGAATAAACAACAAAAGCGGAATATTGCTGCAGCTGAGGCAGCAATAGAAGCCTTTTGGATCGATGATAATCCTAATCAGATTAGGAGTAGTTCTGTTAGCAGCTGAGCTAGGCTACATCACAGGCTAAATAATTAATGGTCTCATCAACGATCCAGATATATACTTCAAATATTCATCTGATTCGTTCGAATCATACGTCGTGGCGATGTGATGATCGAATAAATCACATCAGATGATAACACTGCAAATCCGCTGACGCAAACATTTTCTCAGCAGAAGTTTGAGCGAACCGTACATAGTTCGGGTGTAAGACACTTGAGTGATTGGCTATAGGCCAAGTGGGAGACTGTTGGACAATTATGACCCATAGCATCACTATTTGTATAGATCATGGTGTTGTTGTACAAATTAACTATGTGACAAAGGAAATTGCTCTTTTATCATTTGTAATTAGATTACCAAGATATATAAATGATAAAAGGTCCTTATGATTAGTTCCGGATTGAGATGATATGAGACAGTATCAATCCACGAAGGTTTAATCATTAAATATCCCTAGTCGTAGTATTATCGAGATTGGACATCGATAATGCGGAATAGAATAGTATTACACTTGTGCGCGTTGTGGGAGTATAACGACATAGTTCTCATATATTTGGGTATTGGATACTCATGCAAGTGTAATAGGAGGTTGTGTTTACCGATGGTATGGAAACAGCTTCTCTCTGGATAGACCCCTCGGAATTCCATTGGTAGTATGACTATGTGTCTATGGAAGTCCGAATCAGGGTAGGTGTATTTGGTCTTAACCTGAGACTTGCACCGCTAATACTTGCGACAATCAATATACTTTGGTTTTGGTCATCCAGGGCTTTAACAGGTTCTGTGTACGCCTCTTCTGGGTATATTGAGACGGAAGTCTCAAGATGTCAAGACGGAAGTATCACTCCAGTCATAGTGGAGATGATGATCACGTAGGATACGAAACTGATGCTCTTTTATGCTGCAGCTATCGGGATATTATGACTAGGTCATGTTTATCCGATTATAGAGACTAGTTACCAGAGATACGATATGTGCAGACATAATTCCAGCCCCAGGCCTAGCACGTGACATCCGATACTGGATCGTAATACGCAATACTATGTATACTACGCCTGATAAATATCATATATTCTTTTAAGAATATTTCTGGAGAATTGGACAGGCACGGTGCTTTGCTAGAAGCCAAGAATGTCTTGTAAATCGGTAAAAACGTAGTACTAGGTACGTATGTGTTCGGATAGTCCAACGACCGGATTTACTGCCAACATATCCAGGGATCTCATGGGTCACTTCCCGAAGATTCACCGATGACGTATGACTCGCACTTTATTAATCTGGGATTAATTATAAGAGAGAGAAAATTAATCTGGGATTGATTACGGAGATATTTTATCTGGGATAAAATATTATTTAATGAGAGAACGATTAATTTGGAATTATTCGATAAAATAATATATTTGATATATTATACGAAATTGGATTTCGACGCGGAATTAAAATTAGATTTTAATTCGGGAAAACGAGTTAATTTAGAATTAATTCGCTAGCGACGTGAATAGTAATTTTGCTAGGCAAAATTCTTTAATTAAATTTGATTTAATTACGTCGCAACAGAAAATTCATTAATTCGGAATTAGCGAACTTGACCCCGGGAATGTTTGCGAGCCCACTCGCATTTCGAATCAAGTGCGGCCACAAGTCACATCACGCGTCACATCACTTGTCAATCAAATGATGGATGTCTTGTCACTTTGAGTGATTGACAACCAGTCAATATTCATGAGTGATGTGAGTTGTTGGAAGGCATTAATTGCCATTTTTGCTCCAAAATTTGTTTGACTTTTTGGAAAGTCATATACAAAGTTTTGGAAATGATTTTTGGAGTTAGTTGAATTAGGTTTTGGAAACCAAAATACAACAACACACTTCCTCCTCTCTCTCTCTCTCCCACAATCAGCCATGGAGCCAATTTTTCTCTCTTGTCACCGTGAGCCTAAGGTTCATTTTTCTTCATGATTTTGTTGCAAAATCACAAGAGCTAGCACTCAAATGAGTCATCCAAAGGTGATAGGGAAACCCACCCATGGGCATGGAATCACACATAAAGCTTGGAGCTTGGAGATTAAAAAATAGAGCACAAAAATTGGTCATTGTCGGGAACACCTTGGAGGAAAAGCTTGAAGTTTTTTTGTTGTTCCTCGCATCGCAAAAGCCAATCATTGTAAGTATGATTTCGCCATACTTCTTTATTGTATTCACACATGATTTCTATGCTTGAATGATCTTGGGACTAACCTAGAAACCCAACACCAAGCCCATTAAGCCCAAATACAACAAATTAAATTATCTTATTATTCCAAATAGCATATTAATCTAATTAAAGTGCAATTACCACAATTAATTAATTAATCCAATTTTTCCAAAATATCAATTAATCTAATTAATCATGCTTTAATTCTCAAATTCATGTCCAATATAAAATTGAGGCAAAATCAATCCATTCCAACATGCTTCATACTCACGGCAAAGACAATGAAAGAACATTCAATTTTGATTTCAATCTAATTAAATCAACAATTAATATTCATTTTATGCCAATTAACATATCCAATTGTCAAATTCAAAAAATTACCATGAGCATTTTCTAGGGTAAATTTCGGCCATATCAAGGAATTAGGCGAAAATTAGATCCAATCAATTTTCTCAAATCCAATCATGCATAACTCTAAGTTATCATAATCTAAGTATAAACAAACAATTAATTTGGAAAAATCATGCTCCAAGCAAAAATACCAAAATTAAAGTATATAAACCCTAGACAAGCCAAGGATCTCTAAGATTCAATTGTGTGTGAATAAAACAAAGATAAGTTGCGGAAATTACATACATTGATCGGTTGAGATTTCAAAAATTTCGAAGGATGTAGAAGCTCCAAGCTTTGTCGTTGAGTTCTAAACTCGAGGGTGAGTTTCCCTATCACCTTATTTTGACTCCCAAAGTGCTAGCAATGGTGAATTTTTGGAGCAAAAATTCAAAGAGAAAATGGAGGCACATTCGGCCAAGGGAGAGAAATGAAGAGAATGGATAGTTGATGTATGTTGTTGTGTGTTTTCTTAACTTTCAAAAAGTTAAGTTGATGTGTTGGAAAAAGTTGCAAAAAAATACAAGCCAACCACTTCCATCATTAGTCAAAAGTTGATGTAAGTAAAGTGGGTCGCACCACTTTAAATTCAAAATTTGGTTGGAACACACAACACGACTTTGGGTCCGGTTTCGTTTAATCCGATTAAACGAATTTTCCATCACAACGTAATTAAATCTAATTTAATTAAATAATAATGCCTCGCAAAATTATTACGGAATTCGCTTACGAATTAATTCCAAATTAATTTGTTCGCTTGAATTAAAATCCAATTTTAATTTCGTGTTGAAATAAAATTTCAATTAATATATCCAATATGTTATTTTAGCCCAAATAAATAAATTAAATAGAAAAATCCAATTTAACTATTAAATTTTTTTTACCGATTAATTCCAAATTAATCACGTTCTCTCTTCTTCACGAATTAATCCCATATTAATTTATGACGTAATTAATCCCAGATTAATTTTCTCTCTGTTAATTAATCTCAGATTAATTCTAACCGTAATTAATCCCAGATTAATTTTCTCTCTCATAATTAATTCCAGATTAATTATGTTCGAGTCAAATGTCATCGGTGAATCTTCGGGAAGCGACCCAAGAGATCCCTGGATATGTTGGCAGTAAATACGGTCATCGGACTATCCGAACACTTGCGTACCACGTACCAATCATATGGACTTTTATCATTTATATATCTAAGTAATCCAATTACAAAATGATAAAGGAGCAATTTCCTTTGTCACATTGTTAATTTGTACAAAGAACACCATGTCTTTTACAAATAGTGATGATATGGGTCATAATTGTCCAACACCTCTAGCCTGGCTAGACATGGGCCCGCATACGTCACTATGAACGAGGGCTAACAGTTCGGTGGCACGTACACATTTACCGCTAAAATGTGTTTTAGTCATTTTTCCTAATAAACAGGATTCACAGACGTCATATGAATTAGGATCAAATCCGTCCAAGTATCCACTCTTCAAAAGTGTGGATTTACAAGTCTTGTTAATGTGTCCCAAACGACAATACCACAGATAAGTTTCATTTTTTTTACTCAATTTGAGCATTTTGTTTGTCATGTTATATGTTTGAGATTCATTTATATTCAAAATATAAAGACCATTATTAGCATCAGCTGTACATATCTCAAAATCTCCGAGTCTTAGATCGTGAAAGCAAATAGGACGGGAGGTGGTGGCCCCCTAAAAAGACTATTTGTAGACACACGCTATACTTGACCGACCTTTCGGACTTGCTTTCCTAAGGACTGCAGCTTGTTCACTCCTTTGGAGTCGTATGATCCATTTTTTTAATATTTAATCAGCTTACTCTCAATAAACCATGTTTAGGTTCTCGTTTCGGGAGACTTGCATGTGTTAAGCATATAGCTAGCGTTCCTTCTGAGCCAGGATCAAACTCTTCTTTTTCCTATGATTGGGCCCTGCAGTGGTAGAACCTGGTTAAAAATCTTTATAAACAAAACACCCAATGTTTTGGAATACAAAGGTATACCCGCATTGGGTCAAACAAGATATAGAGATAATGTTTCTAGTCAAACTAGGTACATAATAACAGTCTGATAATGACAGTACATGCCCCGAGGGCAGTTCCAAAACATAGGTCCCTACATCCAAAATAGCGACTTTAGTCCCGTTTCCAACTCATAGGTCAATCTCGCCTGAAGCCAGTCTCATGCTAATCTGTCGATCCTGCACATCAGTACATATATGAGTACCACATCCAGAATCAAAAATCCAATTTTTAAAACTAGAAGTAGACATGTTTATTTCAATAACAAACATACCTGAAGCCGGAGCATTGCCCGCCTTCACTTCCTTCATGTGCGCCTTATACTCATGACAGTCACGCGTCCAGTGACTCCATTTGCCACATTATAGGCTGACATCTTGGGATATGTCTGTGCCTTACCATAAGACTTTGACGATTTGGCCTTGCCCTTTCTTTTCTTCTTATTCTTCACACCTCCATAAGCCTTCAGCCAAGCCTTGGCCTTCTGAGATGTGGAAGTAATATGCGCCTCGCGCTTCTTGCCTTTCAGAAGCACTGGCTCTGCCTCTTTTAGCATTGCCATCAACTCTCCAAGAGTCTTCTCTTGGTTCATCATATTGTAGTTCATGATGAACCCGCCCCAGCAGTCAAACAGAGATTGTAAGATCAAATCTATGGAAGTCTCAGCCTCGAAGGTTATGCCCAGCTGACCTAGCTGTTCGATGTTAGCAATCATCTGTGACACATAGTGCTCGATAGATGTACCCTCTGACATACGTGAGCGAAAGAGCTTTTTTTGCAATTCATACTTCTGAGATCTAATATTAGATTTATGAAGGTCCTTCAATTTCAACATCATGTTGTAGGGATCCAATCCTTTGTTTTGACGACGAAATTGAGGGTAATTGCGGCAAGCATGACAGACTGAGCAGTTGAGTTGTCATCACTATGAATCTTCCAAAGCTCATGATCAACTACCCGCTCATGTTCGGGCTCAGGCCCAAGAGGTCTGTCTATAACATAAAGTAACTTCTCGGCGCCCTGGAAAATCCTGAGATTCATCTCCCAATCTGGAAAATTCGTGTCGTTAAAGACATTATCGCCAAGATGATGTCTCTAACGCTAATCTTTCTAGTCATCTTGATTGTAATAGTCCAACTATCTAATCAACGATATCGGGTACAATCAAATGTAATGATTACTATAGTCCGAATATATAATCAACTACAAATGAAGTTATAAGAGTACAGTCCAACTGTTCAATAAAAACAATAAAATATTAGTCCAACTAATATAAATATATAATGATGAAAATAATTTAAAAGCGCGTATTTGGCAAGTATTAAACGAAATTACAAATCTAATACTGGCCTCCCACTATTTTTCGGCGAGCCTCTAACCCTCTATTGAGTACTCGGGAAACCTAGTTTCCTAGTGGGCTATGATCCCGTTAAATAACACACAACATTGACTTTGGCCAACAAGTTGTATGAAACTTAACTAGGTAGATCTCTAAGATCAATTGGATCTCATCCAATTCCTAGATCCAGTAGGTGAACCTCCAAGTCCAAGATATATATCCAATATATATTTCCTAACCTTTTCCTCTGAATCAATTAAGCATTGGCTTTAGCTCAACAAGCTTAATGATTCCAGTTAAGCGCGACCCATTGATAGTGGGAAAGCTTCGTAATCCACGTCGATGAACAAGAATTGACCTTGACTTTGGCCAACAAGTCACAACTGCCCAAGACATGCGATACATAACAAAGCCTTCGTAGTTCAAACACATCCGCGATGGACATTGATCTTGACTTTGGCCAACAAATCAAAGCCAATCTTGGATCTTGAGAAAGAACCACTCAATGGAAGGAAAATGCTTAATATTAAAGTGAGGGTTTTCCGTAAATTGGCATCCAATTTATTATCTTTGATTAGGTCTCATCATACACCATTAAACATGCATTCTAAAAGCATAATAATGCGCAAATAAATTAATAACGATATGCAGATGGATATATAACACAATTTTTTCCTAGAACAAATCTCTCTATTTCCTCTCTCCCGCTAGCACTATACATACTTCTACCCAATTACATAATACATAAAGAAACCTCATTTACATTGAGGGGAATTTATGAGAAGAGAAATACAAAGAGTAAAGAGATGATAGGCTGGACACGTAGGTCCAATTTAACAAATTCCAAATTTATTACAACAATTTCCAAAATTGCCCCACCTGACTAATATCCATTCGATATACATTATTCAGACAAATACATCCAAGTATTCACACAAAGCATGTTGTTCAATCAATCAAATCCAATTAATTAATTTTTGAATTAATGACCATCCAATGTTCATACAACGATTTGATTTGCGCGAGTCCAATTCGTTTAAGAATAAATACTCAAAGTACTTATTCTTGAATTATATAGAAATACAATTTTAAATCCAATTTAAATTGTATCAAATACTAATTCGAATTTAATTCCAAATTAAATAATTACACTTATTTATGTGCCTTAAAGACTTGGATTCCAAATCCAATCCAATTGGGTCTCAAAGGCCCAATTAGCATCCAATGCCTATTTAATTAAAGTCCAATGGGCTTTCAATTAATTATTTAGGCATGGGCTTTGGTCAATATGGATCCAACCCAATAGCCAAGGCCCAAATAGGAATCACCATATGCCAAAAATCAATTTAGGCCTATTAGGCCCAATTAAATTTTTAAAGGCCCAAAAGTCATATTTAGACTTTATGGAAATGGTTTTAAGTCTAATTGGATCCAACCCAATTGTCCAAAATCAAACTTGGCCCAACCAAGCCCATTAGCCAAAATATAACAAATTAGCCCAATCCAATTTTAAAGACTAATTTATTATTAACATAATATTCCAAATATCACATTAATTTAATTAAAGTGTAATTACCATAATTAATTGATTAATTTAATATTTCCAAAACACCAATTAATCAAATTAATCATACTTTAATTCTTAAATTCATGTCCAACACAAAATTGAGGCAAAATCAATCCATTCCAATATGCTCAAACTCACGGCAATTGCATAAAATAACACTCAGTTTGATTTCAATCCAATTAAATAAACATACAAGATTTATTTCATGCTTTAAACATATCCAATTGTCTAATTTTCAAAAAATCACCATGAGCTTTCTCTAGGGTTCATTCCGCCAAGGTGATATAATTGGGGAAATTTTGGTCCAATCAAATTTCACAAATCCAATCATGCATAACTCTAAGTTATCATCATCCAATCATAACCAGACAATCAATTTGGAAAATTATAAGCTCCAAGCAAAATCCTCAAATTAAAGTCCATAAACCCTAGATTTTAAATAAAGTTTAGGTGGCTCATGATACCATTGTTAGTTTGTCCAAGACATCCCAAGGTCTCCTAAACACGATTCTAAGTGTGAATGATCAAGTAAGTTTCGGAAAATACTTACAATGAACGGATGAGAAATTCGAAACTTTCTTTGTATGTTGGAAGTTCCAAGCTTTCTTCTGAATTCCAAACTCAAGGGTGAGTTTCCCTATCACCTCACAAGACTCTATAAGTGCTAGCTTTGAAGATTTTTGAAGCAAAAATCAATGGAGAGGAAGGAGCATTCACGCCCAAAGAGAGAGAAAGAGGAATAGTAGTTTTCCAAAAACTAATACCAAAGTTAAATTGTGTGCTGACTTTCAAAGTGGTGGTAGATATGAGAAGTAAATGCCACATTTACTATTTCAACCACCAACATCACAAATAGTGACTTTTGATGTAAGTCATGGGTCCCACCCATTTAACTCTAAATATAGTTGGCTTACACAACATACTTTGGGCTCGGGTTCGTTTATTCCGAATAAACGAATTTACCGTTGCGAAATAATTAAATCCAATTTAATTAAATAATAATGCCTAATAAAATTATTATGAAAGTCGCTCACAAAATAATTCCAAATTAATTCGTTCGCCCGAATTAAAATCCAATTTTAATTCCGCATTGAAATTCGATTTCAATTAATATATCTAATATATTATTTAATCGATTAATTCCAAATTAATCGCGTTCTCTCTTCTATTCGAATTTTATCCCAGATAAATTCTTGCCGAAATTAATCCCAGATTAATTTTCTCTCTCCTAGTTAATCCCAGATTAATTCTGTTCGAGTCAAATGTCATCGGTGAATCTTTGGGAAGTGACCCAAGAGATCCCTGGATATGTTGGCAGTAAATACGGTCATCGGACTATCCGAACACTTGCGTACCACGTACCACGTTCTTACCAATTTACAAGACATAGTTGGCTTCTAGCAAAGTACCGTTCCTACCTAATTCTCCAGAAATATTCAAAAGGGAATATATAGTATATTATGTATTGTGTATTATGATCCAGTATCAGATGTCAAATGCTAGGCCTGGGGCTGGAATTATGTCTGCCCCGTATGAAGCATATATCGGATCACTAGCAACTAGTCTCTGTAAACGGATAATCATGACCTAGTCATACTATCCCGGTAGCTGCAGCATATAAGAGTACTAGTTTTGTATCCCTGTGTGATCATCGTCTCCATATGACTGAAGTGATACTTCCATCTTGACATCACACCTAATACACTACGATTCTCAATAAACCCAGAAAAGGCGTACACAGAACCTGTTAAAGCTCTGGACGACCAAAACCAAAGCGTACTGATTGTCGCAAGTATTAGCGATGCAAGTCTCAGGTTAAGACCACATACACCTACCCTGATTCAGATTCTCATATACACATAGTCATACTACCAATGGGATTCCGAGGGGTCTATCCACAGCAAAGCTATTCCCGGTCCAACGGCTAACAAAACCTCCTATCACACTTACATAAGTATCTAATACTTAAATATATGAGAACTATGCCGTTAAGCTTCCATAACGCGCATAAGTGTAATACTAGTCTAGTCCACATTATCGATGTCCAGTCTCGATAATACTACGACTAGGGATATTTAATGATTAAACCGTTCGTGGATTAATACTGTCTCTTATCTTATTAATCCGGAACTAATCATAAGGACTTTTATCATTTATATATCCTAGTAATCCAATTAAAAAATGATAAAATAGCAATTTCCTTTGTCACATAGTTAATTTGTACAAAAACACAATATCTTTTACAATTAGTGATGTTATGGGTCATAATTGTCCAATATTTTTGAAGGCTATTACCTCGAGGGAGGTTCAGGTACCGAAGATGGGTATAATAGAGATTGTAGTAGGCCTAAAAGTGGATATTAAAGGTCTAAGGGCCCAAAGAAAGATAGGAAACTGTAGAAAGACCTGACCTCATGGTACAGAGAAGTTCTCCTAATGACAGAGCATGTTGAGGAGGAAGCTAGTAATACCGACCCGACCACATGAAGAGTTGGATTTGGGGTTGTTTGAGAGTCTGTAGAACTAACCCGATAAGATTACTATGTATAAACCCGACCTAATTGAAGAGTTGGATAGGATTTTTATAAGTATCATATGCTTCGGTATGTCGATTTGAGGAATGAAAATGAGATCATAGGTCGACCAGTATTGGGATCATGAAATATGCCCTAAGTGAGAAAATGTGCTACCAGAAGGCTAATGATGATGGAGGGAAAGTGTAGGCACTACATTTTTGCATATAAGTCTCGATGATGAGTCTCGTACGGAGGCACTACCTTTTTAGTTATGGAAGTCGCGGGAAACGGACGTCGGAAGGAAAAATTCAGAAATATGTACTTTTTTGGATTTAATTCGTTTACCTAGCTTTGGTTTTGCTCGTTGGACTTCTGTTTTAAAGTTTATCCTCGGCCCAAACCCTGTAAGCCACTCACCAAGCCATACACCAAGCCCAAGCACCCAAGCCCACTAAAAAATCGTAACCCACACGCCCAAGAGACACATTCACGCCCAAAGCTTTCCAAATTAATCAAAACACACATTAAACACATGCATAAATCAAGCCAAATCACCTTCCTAAATTAAAGAAATCCCATGGATCTATTTCCTAATCAAAACCAATCACATCCCTAAATTAAAGAGATTTTTTCCTTGTGAGACACTAATTAGGAGATAGTCATCATCATTGAGATATTATTTCCTATTCAAACAAGGATAGCTCCCATCCCTTTGCCTATAAAAAGAAGCCTTCACCCTACCTTTCAAACCCTAGCACATTCACGCAATTCACAAGAAATTCTGCCTTCATCCATCGCCCATTTTCCAGCCCCTGCATTGCACGCGTATTCCTCCTGAAACATCCTCTCACTGCACGCATAAAACCCCCTTAAAAACTACCCAACTGCACCATATAAAACCCTTGCAAAACTGCCCAGTTCAGCCCCATAAAACCTCCGTAAAATACCCACTGTCCAGCCCCAAAATAGCGGCATAAATCCCTGCCCTGCACGCCCAAAACAGCCACATAAACCCCCTTGCACTGCACGTCCAAACTACCCCAAAATTGCCCAAGTTTTACCACCGAAACAGGCCATATTTTAGACCCTGAACTTATTCAAAAACAGTCCAAAATTATGAAAAAAACATAGACAAAACAGTGAGGCAATGAAGGAATACAACGAACCAATGAACCGGAGGAGTTGCGGAGCATCAACCCTTCCGACGGCCGTGTAACGCGCTTCCGAGAGACAACTTAAGAGGTTAGACCTGAGGGCACCCCTTTTATTTATTATCCTTTATTTTAATTTTTTTTATTACTTTATTACTTTATTTCGCATGAGTATTGTGGATTAGTGCATGATGTGATTTCCGGATGAACGGAATGTGTGTTCTCTCTGTGGTATATTGGATAGAAACCCGACGTAAATTCCGTAGCCGAATCTTAATGGACGGTATTATGGTTTGCACTCGGGATACAATGCCACGTACCACTTGAGAGATTCACATGCTTCGTTTCATCCAACCTTGCGTTTTAATCATGAGTTAGTCTAATACGTTATTTATTTTTAAGCATGATTATGATATTTCTTTATGCATGATTTAGTTATTTTTCTTTTGCAATAGGAATTTAATTTACGTTTATGTTTAGGATGTGATTTATTCATTGTGTTTGATAATTGAACATGCTCATTGTGTTATATCGTATGCTTGCCGTTATAATGACTTACTTTTAAAGCATACAAACTTAGACATAGGATTTACTTTGGTGAATGCGAACTAGATCTAAGTTACTCTTGAGCATATATGTTTCGTAGATTGGTTAAGTTATTGAAAAAATCATTTCATTACAAGTGGCATAAGTTAGAGACCATTCCGAACCCAACGGTTTGAGGTCTTCCATTGCGAGGGGTGAGTACGGCCTTAAATCATTTTCCCGGTTCACACCGGATGGCGACTCCTTTATTCTCTGATTTAGTCCCCCACGGGCTACTCCGTACTCCAAACCAGGCCGCAAGCGTGGAACAGCATGCGTCGCCGATTTCTGTGTCCTACAGTTTGGCGACTCCACTGGGGACAGAGAATCGGCCCCTAAATAATGTCTTGTAATGATTGTGATTTGTGCTTTAGTTAACTGTATCTACCGTGGGTTAAAAGGGGTTTAATTAAAGGCATCATCAGAGCTCGGTAATGGTTTGGTGTCTTCCTTAATTCACTACCTTTCTATAAGGAAAATCCGTGAAAGCACCTAGATAATAATGTACTCGTAGCTTACTGTGATGGACTAATTTGGGGGACTCATTGTTTATTCCTGTCACCAAGCGATAAGAGCCTAAGAGGCTTGGGTATTTAAGAGAGTTCGCTTCACCCTCCCTTTGGGAATCTACAATGGGAAATCCATTTGACATTCAGTCACGCATCTTAACTCGTTGGAACATACCTTAGCGTATAAAAAGGTGCGCTCAGTTGGTCGCTTGAACCCTTGAGTGGGGAGTCCTAGTTGTGGGCAACCCTTCGTCGACGAGAGCCTTTGTCTATACCCCTATAAACCCACTTATGAACTGTAGTCGTAGGAGCAATATAAACTATTCTTTCATACTTGCGTTTAGGACCATTTTCATTTGGATTCAGTTTGACCTTTTGTCATGAAGTATGGGCTTGTTGGGCTATTTAAACTGGGATGAGCCCGTGTTTTATGGAAATTGGGCCAAAAGCTTCTAAAATGCCGATGGACCACTTTCTGTTTAGGCCATGTATCATTTGAAGTTATTTAGCCATGTTATTGCAAAAGTGTAAACCTGTTGGGCCGTTTCAACTGGGACAAGTTTGTACCTCGCAATAGTATGATTGAATGTTTTAAAATGATAATGGGCCGACTTATACATTCCATGCACCACACGCATACATGCTAACTTGTAGTTTTAAAAGACATCATAGATACCCGTTTGGTTAGGGAAGATGGCAGACTTGTCAAAAGGCCGTCAGTAAACATGAGTGAATCAGAAAATGAGGTATCCCGTATGGATCAGCTGGAGAACAGTCTCACTAAAGTTACCGAGCAACTGCAAGCTTGGGCCACTGCTGTGACAAATATGGCCGTGCCGGGGGAAGCTCTGAGAATTAGAGGCGTGAGGACCCTCCGAACAGGCCGAATAATGATATCCCAGTTTTTGATGAAGATATGGCGGAATATACCATAGGGAGAATAACAGGGTTTCAGGCTGAATTACAGAGATCAGGTCGAATCTGTTACCCGTAAGATGAGGGGCAAACACAAAGATCTACTGGACTATGAGGCAATGACGTTTGAGGAACAGTTGTCGGCTCAGTTCAAAATGCCTGACATAGCCAAATTTAATGGGAATGGGGATCCAAGGGTCTATCTCAGGCAATATGTTTCTGTTATGAGTTCAGTGGGACTGTCAAAGTGGCATGTCCAGAAGATGTTTGGGATGTCGCTTGAAGGGGCACCCGTAGTATGGTATCACAGCCTCAAGAGGAAAGTCAGAGATGACTGGAGGGCATTGGCAGAGGCCTTTCTGGCTCAGTACGGAACAGATTTGGAGATCGACTTATCGTTCCGCGACTTGGAGAACACCAAGTAGAAGCCGGAAGAGAGCTTCTAAAAATGCAGACTCGGCCCTCAGAGAATGACCAGATTAAGATGATTATCAAGGGCACCAAGCCCTCTATTTATGGCAAGTTGAGGATGATGACTTTGATGATCATGGATTTTCGACAGTTGAGGGAGACTACCATAGACATTGAAGAAGAAGAAGCGGAGAATAGGAAGTTCTATGGCATAAACAGAAGGACTGTCGGAGGACCATCAAGTGCTAAGCCTGTTACTACTGAGGTTGCTACTATCAAGAACCGGCATTTCTAGAACCTGGGTAGACCTTTGTCCAAGGTACTTGAGAAGTTGGCAAGGCAAGGACACTTAAAACCCTTAGAGGCTAAACCGCTTCCAAATCCTCCCCTACCACACCTCAACATGAACCGGTATTGTCACTTCCACCAATAACACGGTCATGACACCGACGGCTGTGCCCGCCTCCGACATGAAATCCAGTACTTCATAGACTCCAATAAAATACCCGACCCAGAGAAAGAACAGCCCAACACACACCGGAAACCCCTACCAAACTATCACTCTGTACCACCACCTACCTATATGATTGGCCCTGGCTTACCAGAAAGCTTTATCCTTCGAACCTTTGACTACCAAGCCTTTTGCCTAGGGATATGAGATAGTAGCAGTGAGGATGGAACAGAGTGAGGAAAGCATTTCTAGGAGGTCTTCTCAGGCAATGATGAAGAGGAAGTGAAAGGTATGACCTGCAGCAGGCATTTCTACAGTGATACCGCAGAAAAGGGTAAAGAATTGTTGGCAGATGGCCGAGAAATAGTAGAAAGTGGGGACAATGCTGAAGGCGATGTAGTGTTGCGTCAGCTGAAGAAGACACGAGCAATCTAAGTATTTGGGAGCTACTATGTGCGTCGCAGGAGCACAGGCGGGCCATAGTTGAGGCATTGAGCAAGATAAGGGTGCCGGAGGATGCAAACCCCGCGATGTTTGTGGGGTCAGTACAGAAAGAAGGTGCGCAGGTGATAACCTTTTCCGAGGAAGAACTCCCAGCTGATGGGTGGAACCATAACAAACCTCTATTCATCCGAGCTGAAGTGAGGGGCAAGAAGACATCTTGTGTGATGGTGGATGATGGGTCATCCATCAATGTGTGCCCATTGAAGATTCTGGCAAGATTGGGTATGAAGCAACGGAGCTGAGTCCCTCCAACATGACTATCAAGGCTTATGATGATAGCAAGCGAGGAGTTAAGGGTACTTTCACTGCAATGGTCAAAGTGGGCCCGATTGAGGATGAGGTTGAGTTCACAGTGCTGGATATCCCGGCCACTTTTGCTTTATTATTGGGAAGGCTATGGTTTCACAAGCTTGGGGTCGTGCCTTCCACTTTACATCAGGCCATTAAGTTTTCGTACAGGGGAGAGATTGTCACCATCCAGGCTGAGGTAGACAACGTTGTAGCCGCTTTGGAAATACAGCCTTTCACAAGATTCCAAGTGTCGGTGACCTTTGAGGAATGGGTGGATCATAAGGTGGCTAAGATCATGGAGAAAATGAAATTCGAGCCAGACACAGGCTCAAGTGTTGGAGGAGCATTGCCCGACTTCAAGGGCCAGACCACCCGGAAAGGTTTGGGATATAAGTTTGATGAGGATAAGCCGAAGGCTAAGAAGAAAGGATTGAAGCTGATGGAATGCTTTGTGAAAGCCACAGGATATCAAGAAGAGCCCAAACCAGTAGAAGTTAATGGGGTCATGGTACCGGGGTTTGAGATCTTCCAAGACATGTTGGGTGAAACAGCGGTGACGGAAGAAATTGCAAAGGAAGAAGATAAATAGGAAGAATAGTTGATGAAGCTGGAGAGCTTGACCCTCGAGGAGAATAAGGAGGATGAGAAAAGCCCGGTTGCAGAAGATAAAGTGTCTGTGGATGATGAAGTCATTTATCTTCCTGATTTATTTGAGTGTACTCCCGCATTTGCTAGTAATAAAGACAATCATTTTGCTTACTTGCCTGAGTCTCTCCCATTCAACTTGCATGATCTGAGTATATTTGATATCAACTTAACCAAAATGAATGCGTTTAACCTTGGCACGCCTGAGAGCCCCAAGGAGATTCTAATTACAAGTGAGGTTACTTCTGATGAGCGGAGGAAATTAGAAGAGATATTAGTCAAATATGCTAAGGTATTTGCTTGGTCCTACGAGGACATGCCTGGAATAGATAGAAGCATCGCCCATCATGTGATACCGACTTATCCAAATATGAGACCGGTAAAGAAGAAGCTTCGGAGAATGAGACCCGAGTTGGCCGAGAAAGTCAGAATTGAAGTCAAGAAGCAAATAGATTTGGGATTCCTGGAAGTAGTGAAATACCCTGAGTGGTTGGAAAACATTGTTCCAGTGCCGAAAAAAGATAGAAAGGTCAGAATATACGTAGACTACAAAGACCTCAACAAAGCTTGTCTGAATGATGACTTGCTTTTACCTCATATAGACGTACTGGTTGATAGTGCAGCTTTATCTGCCATGTACTCATTCACGAATGGGTTCTCAGGATACAATCAAGTTCTTATGGCTGAAGAAGATAAGCACAAGACTCAATTTGTCACAGAGTAGGGTACGTATTGCTACAAAGTGATGTCGTTTAGGCTTAAGAACGCAGGAGCAACTTACCAACGGATGGCCACCACATTGTTCCATGACTTGATGCATAAGGAGATTGAGGTATATGTGGATGACATGATGGTGAAATCCGAGACGAGGAGAGGACATATAGAAGCACTGGAGAAATTCCTTGAACGAGTCGATAAGTACAACCTGCGGTTGAATCCCAAGAAGTGCGTGTTCGGAGTAACGTCAGGAAAGTTACTATGACACATTGTCAGAATAGGCGGAATAGAAGTAGACCCTGAGAAGATCAAGGCGATCACCGAAATGCCGGCGCCGAAGACAGAGAAAGAAGTGAGAGCATTCCTTGGGAAGATTCAGTATATTAGTCAGTTCATCGTAAAGTTGACGTCAGTGTGTAAGCCTATCTTCAAATTGCTGAGAAAGGACCAACCGGTGAAATGGAATCAGCAATGTCAAGAAGCTTTTGACAAGATCAAGGAATATTTGGTGAAGCATCCCGTCCTGAAACCTCTGAGACTAGGTATACCATTGGTATTGTATTTGGCTATAGAACCCGAAGCGCTCGGGGCAATGATCGTACAAGCAGATGAAATAGGGGTAGAGCATGTCGTCTATTATCTCAGTAAAAAGATGCTTTCATACGAAGCGCGCTATCAAGAGGTAGAGAAGATTTGTTTGGCAGTAGTATGGGCGTCCAGAAAGTTGCGTCATTACTTCCAGTCATACAAGATCCAAGTGGTAGCCAAGGAGAATCCTTTGAAGTATCTGCATTCGGTACCTTCGCTGGTAGGGAAGTTGGGCCGATGGTTGGTATTACTGACGGAGTTTGACATTGAGTATCTCACTTCTAAAGTGATCAAAGGGCGAGATGTGGCAGAGTTCCTGGCATTAAAACCGATAGAGGGAGATCAGTACAAATTTGAATTCCCAGATGAGGAGATCCAAGTAATAACAGTCCAAGGATGGAAGATTTACTTTGACGGAGTAGTGAACTGCAAAAGAGCTAGAATATAGATGGTGATAGTAACCGCTGAAGGAGAAACCTTGCCGATGGCCAAGAGATTAACATTCGGTGTAACCAACAACATGGCTGAGTATGAGGCATGCGCCTTTGGACTGACGGTACTGATAGCATTGAAGGCTAAGAACGTGGAAATCTTCGGAGATTCGATGTTGGTAATCTGAAAGATGCAAGGAGAATGGGAATTGAAGGAAGACCGATTGAAACCGTACTTATGCACCTCAGGAGTCTGACACAGGCCCTCCCCGATTGTAAGTTCCAGCATTTGCCGTGAGAAGAGAACCAGATGGCTGACGCATTAGCTACACTAGCCGCGACTTGGGAAAACCTGAAGAAGTTGGTAATGAGACCTCTAGTGTTGACGACAGCGAACAGACCCATCTACGAGATAGAAAGGATATTAGAAGTAGAGGTCGACGATGGGAAACCTTGATATTATGACATTCAGAGATATCTAGAATTAGGGGAATTCCCAGAAAAAGCAAGCAGAAAGGACAGGATAGCCATCCAGAAGTTAGCTTCTCAGTTCGTGAGTTTGAAGGGAGAACTCTACAAAAGATAAGCGAATGGTATCCAGCTGAAATGTCTGAAGAAAGAAGAGGCTCAGAAGGCAATGGAGGAAATACACACAGGAGTATGTGGGCCGCACATGAATGGGTTGAATCTGTCTCGTAAGATAGTGAGACAAGGCTTTTACTGGTCGACCATGGAAGCTGATTGTGCGAATATGGTAAAGCACTGTCATGATTGTCAAGCACACGGTAATTTGAATCATTTTCCGCACACATAGTTTCATGGGCTGTCAGAGCCGTGGCCTTTCTCAGCATGGGGAATTGATATGATCAGGGAAATCCGACCGCACGCATCAAACGGACATCACTTCATAGTAGTGGCAGTAGACTACTTCTCGAAATGGGTGGAAGCCGAGTCATTTCGCAACGTCACAGTAAAATAGATTGTAAAGTTCATAGCTCGGAACATCATTTGTCGATACGGAATGCTGCATCATACAGTAACGGACAACGGAGTACAGTTTCAATGAGAGACAAAGACAATGCTACAGATGTATAGGTTAGGACATCACAAGTCATCACCATACAGACCGCAGGTAAATGGGGCTGTCGAGGCAGCCAATAAGATGATAAAGCGGATGTTAGCCAAAATGTCGGAGAATTACAGAGATTGGGCTGACAAGCTACCGTATGCCTTGTGGGGTACAGAACTTCAGTGAGAACGGCAACATGAGCCACACCTTATTCTTTGGTCTATGGAATGGAAGCGGTACTGCCAGTAGAAGTTGAGATACAGTCTATGCGGGTACTAGCGGAAGTAGAATTACCTGAGCAAGAATGGGCCTCACAGAGGTTTGAACAATTGGCATTACTCGATGAGAAGAGGATGAAGTCCTTATGTCATATGCAGCTATACCAGAAGAGGTTGGCTCAAGCATTCAACAAGAAGGTGTGTCCCACTAAGATCAGAAAATATGATCTAGGGCTTAAGCAGTCGAAACTGTCGACGACAGACCCGAGGGGAAAGTTCAGACCTAACTGGGAAGGACCCTACATAGTCCAGAAGGTAATGGGAAATGGGGCAGTGAGGCTGTTAGACTTGGAAGGGAATGAGTTCACCGAGCCGATCAACGTAGACAGATTGAAGCTGTATTTCACCTGAAGAAGAGAAGACCTAACCCAATGGGATATAAAATTCATTCATGCATGCATGCATACACGTAGCGTATTTGTATTTCTTTTGTGTTTACTATATTTTTTATTCACAGGTATTAAAGAAGAAAAAAGAGAAAGCGGTAAAGGCAAGCCAACCGGAAGCGGCAATAGTACAGTGACATCAGCTTCAAGAATGAATCAGTGTCAGTTTCGGGATGAGTCTTAAGGTCGAGGCCCATGTTAGTATCATTTTCGGGAAGGAATCCCAGGGGGCGAAGCCCACATTATCAACAGTGGAAAGGAAGAATTTCGCGGAGTGAGTGAAAAAAAAAGAGAGAGAAGTCCTTGATGGTTAGGCATATGTCCGGTGATGACATTGTTTGTTGTTAGGAGAAACCTTAGAAACGATGAGTGAGAGATGTGCTCTCATCCGGGATTCTGAGTGGTTGATCTCAGCTAAACTCATGAGCACTTGATGACGGGATCTTAGTAGTAGAAGCCTGAGTGGTCGGCAAGATGATTAGTTGAAGAGATGGCGGATCAGTGAATGATTGTTTGCCTAGATGTCCATCCTAGTTTACTCATGCTACGATATATGATATGGTCGGAAATGAAGAAAAAGTCTCTGAAAAGAAAAGAAAAAATAGACCGCCTATAACCGATAAGCGTGAAGCTACCCATAGGCGAGTATTAGGACCACCAGGAGGAGAAATGCTACCTTAAAGGGTAGGTGTGTCGAAAAATAAGAAAAGAGAAAAGATAAAAAGAGAAAAGAAAAAAAAAAGTTCAAAATGAAAAGAAAAAAGAAAAAGACGAAAGAAAAAAGAAGAAAACCATATCATGTTGAGTACGAGAAAGTAATCACAGAGTATGATCAAGACATCTCAGTTGGTTAGACCCACCGATCAAATTCTCTGAGAAAAAATCATCGAGTTGGCTTACTTAAGGATTAATTTGCGAAAGAGCCTTGGCACACACACACTAGGAGTCTAGTTCAGATCACTCATGCAGACGATCAGATTCGAGTATATTAAGTACTTTAAAGGTTCTTTGGTTTCGACGCGAAGCATCCGTTGAGGACGAAAATATGTTTAGCTATCAGGACTATCTCGTGAGAGGCAGTATAGCATGGTTCGGGAATGAACTATCACATCAGTATCAGTCTGGGGGCGAGGCCCACATCAGTATCAGTCTAGGGGCGAGGCCCACATCAGTATCGATTTTAGGGATGAGTCCCAAGCTTAAGGCCAACACATTATCAGAATGTTGGGTATGGCACTCCGTGTATGGAGACAAACATTATCAGCATGCCGGGTATGGCACTCCGGGTAGGGAGACAGACATTATCAGCATGTCGGGTATGTCACTCTGGGTATGGAGACAGACATTATCAGCATACCGGGTATGGCACTCCAGGTATGGAGACAAACATTATCAAAATACCGGGTATGGCACTCTGGGTATGGAGACAGACATTATCAGCATGCCGAGTATGGCACTCCGGGTAGGGAGACAGACATTATCAGCACGCCGGGTATGGCACTCCGGGTATGGAGACAGACATTAACAGCATGCCGAGTATGGCACTCCGGGTATGGAGATAAACATTATCAAAATACCGGGTATGGCACTCCGGGAATGGAGACAGACATTATCAGCATGCCGGGTATGGCACTTCGGGTATGAAGACAGACATTATCAGCACGCCAGGTATGGCACTCTAGGTATGGAGACAAACATTATCAAAATGCTGGGTATGGCACTCCGGGTATGGAGACACTACAGCGACGCCTCAGGTATGGGGTTTAGCATGCCAGGTATGTCACTCTGGGTATGGAGACACTACTGCGACACTCTGGGTATGGAGATGCAACCGCGACGCCTCGGGTATGGGGTTTAGCATGCCGGGTATGGCACTCCGAGTATGGAGACACTACTACGACACTCTGGGTATGGAGATGCAACCGCGACACCTCGGGTATGGGGTTTAGCATGCCGGGTATGGTACAACCAGATCAACTCAATTCAAAACAACTGCGACACCTCGGGTATAGGGTTTAGCACACCGGGTATGGCACCACCAAATCATTCAGTTCGAAGCAGAAGGCAAGTAAGGTGGCAGCTGGCGAGCCAGGTAAGTAAAAATGCATTGCATATACTTTGATAGGATTGTCATTGTTACACACTGCACAAGTCCCATCAAAGTGGGGGTGACTGTAGGCACTATATTTTTGCATATAAGTCCCGATGATGAGTATCGTACGATGGCACTACCTTTTTAGTTATGGAAGTCGCGGGAAACAGACGTCGGAAGGAAAAGTCAGAAATCAGTACTTTGTTGGATTTAATTCGTTTGCCTAGCTTTGGTTTTGCTCGTTGGACTTATGTTTTAAAGTTTATCCTCGGCCCAAACCCTGTAAGCCACTCACCAAGCCATACACCAAGCCCAAACACCCAAGCCCACTAAAAAACCCTAACCCACACGCCCAAGAGACACATTCACGCCCAAAGCTTTCCAAATTAATCAAAACACACATTAAACACATGCATAAATCAAGCCAAATCACCTTCCTAAATTTAAGAAATCCCATTGATCCCTTTCCTAATCAAAACCAATCACATCCCTAAATTAAAGAGATTTTTTCCTTGTGAGACACTAATTAGGAGATAGTCCTCATCATTGAGATATTCTTTCCTATTCAAACAAGGATAGCTCCCATCCATTTGCCTATAAAAAGAAGCCATCACCCCATCTTTCAAAACCTAGCACATTCACGCAAATCACAAGAAATTTTGCCTTCATCCATCACCCATTGTCCAGCCCTTACATTGCACGCGTATTCCTTCTGAAACACCCCCTTACTGCACACATAAAACCCCTGCAAAAACTACCCAACTGGACCATATAAAACCCCTACAAAACTGCCCAGTTCAGCCGCGTACATCCACGCCAAAACTGCCCAGTTCAGCCGCATAAAACCTCCGCAAAACACCCACTGTCCAGCCCCAAAATAGCCGTATAAATCCCTGCACTGCACGCCTAAAACAGCCACATAAACCCCCTGCACTGTACGTCCAAACTAACCCGAAACTGCCCAGTTTTTACCACCGAAATAGCCTATATTTTAGCCCCTGAAATGATCCAAAAACACTCCAAAACAATGAAAAAAATCCAGAAAAAACAGCGAGGCAACGAAGGAATACAACGAACCAGTGAACCGGAGGAGTTACGGAGCATCAACCCTTCCGACGGCCGTGTAACGCGCTTCCGAGAGACGACTTAAGAGGTTAGACCTGAGGGCACCCCTTTTATTTATTATCCTTTATTTTTTATTTATTTTATTACTTTATTTCGCATGAGTATTGTGGATTAGTGCATGATGTGATTTCTGGATGAACTAAATGTGTGTTCTCTCTTGTGGTATATCGGATGGAAACCCGGACGTAAATTCTATAGCCGAATCCGAATGGACGGTATTGCGGTTTGCACTCGAGATACAATGCCACGTACCAATTGAGAGATTCACAGGTTTCATTTCATCAAACCTTGCGTTTTAAACATGAGTTAGTCTAATAAGTTATTTATTTTTAAGCCTGATTATGATATTTCTTTATGCATGATTTAGTTATTTTTCTTTTGCAATAGGAATTTAATTTCGTTTACGTTTATGTGTTAGGATGTTATTTATTCTTTGTGGTTTGATAATTAAACATGCTCATTGTGTGATATCGTATGCTTGCCGTTATAATGACTTACTTTTAAAGCATGCAAACTTAGACATAGGATTTACTTTGGTGAATGTGAACTAGATCTAAGTTACTCTGAGCATATTATGTTTCGTAGATTCGGTTAAGTTATTGCATAAATCATTTCACTACAAGTGGCATAAGTAAGGGACCATCCGAACCCAACTGGTTTGAGGTCTTCCCTTGCGAGGGGTGAGTTCGGCCTTAAATCATTTTACCGGTTCACACCGGGTGGCGACTCCTTTATTCTCCGGTTTAGTCCCCCGCGGGCTACTCCGTACTCCCAACTAGGCCGTGAGCCTGGAACAGCATACGTCACCGATTTCTGTGTCCTACAGAAAGCAGCAGCTCACAGTGGTCGTAGGCCTTGCCAGTTGCCGTAGACTAGTGTAGTGGCAGGACGATGGCAAGGCAGAGCAGAGCCTTCATAAGCCGACGGAGATCGCCATAGGCCAGTGCAGTAGCATATGAATAAACATATCTGATTGGCTTGATTGTGGGTGGTTGTGGATGGCAGTGATTGAAATGATGGTTAAGGGACACGAGATGACGTTAGAATTGGGGGATTAGTGGATTTGAGAGCTTTATATAAAGGGTTGAAGTCATAATTTCAGGGGTTAGTAATTTTCGCATTACCAACTTATAAAATCCAGAAATTAAAAGCTTGAAATAGAGAGAGAAAGCTAGTCGGTTACCCGACCACTTGAGAGAGTTATACTGAGCTTGTCAAGACCTGAGATATTGTATTATTGTATTTGTGCTTCCCCTATTTGTAAGATCGGGTCGGTATTGACACCGAGACATCCACTTTCACCCGTGGACGTAGGAAGAAGCCACTCTCCGCTGAACGACGTAAACTCTTGTGTTTACCTCATCTGCTTATCAAATTTATGGGGTTCCCTACTAACTAAACAAATTCATTAATCGGGAGAGATATATTCGAGGGTGAATTCCCTTATTTTCCCTTGAAACTAAGAACATCTGTCAATAACTCATTGAAAGCCGTCATTCTGATTATGGAGATAAGTTTCAAGTGTGAGAAAGACTTGCTTACAATTTTCTGTAATTATATATGGCATAAACAAGTACTCTACTTTTTTCGAATCCTTAAATTCAGTGTTCCTAACTCTACTTTTTTTCATAGCCCAACCATTTGCCAACCCTAATTATAGATTATTTATAGGGGCTTTTAGATGTATAATGTGGTCATGCATGTTAATGAACATGCAATTGTTTTTCATCTTCCATCTTTTGAACAATCGATATTATCAAAAGCACTTATTATTAAGCCGTCATTCTGGTCATGCATGTTAATGATACATTCCCACGTTGTCATTTGGGTGGAATCAATAAATATGACCGACCCATCATGTGATTTTTCCTTTATCCTTCACATGCAAAACATGCTATATATATATATATATTTGCATATAAAACATGTGACTGAATTGAAATGTGCGGCTAAGAAATAATGAACTTCCTTAATTTAGAGTATACTATTGAGAGTAACAATGAAAGCTCTCGAACAGACGTCTGCTTTTATCGTTTACCATGTGAATGCTATGTACTGCATAGTCAATTTGCATGTCGTAACAAATCCTAACTTGTGTTTCTCATATATATATATATATCTTGCTTGATAAACGAGTTTAAGCTGAAATTGTTATTCGTTAATCCAATTTTTAGTTAATTAATTAAGTGAGGATGTGGTAATATGTTAGATAAGTTGATGACCATTGAAGGAGAGCATGTGAAGAATAGGTTACGGCCAGTGCAAGTGTCAAGCTTAGTTGATCACGTATATGGGAGTTGTTGAAATTCATAAGTTTAATTCGACCCAAAAGTTAGTTTAAGAGTTGAGGGTTATCCAATATTTCTATTTTGAGTTCATTTGTTCATTTCAACTGATGTGAGATATTTTCTTCAAGCTTAGTTGATCACGTATGTGAGAGTTGTTGAAATTCATGAGTCTAACTCATCTCAAAAGCTAGCTTAAGAGTTTAGGGTTGTCTAATACTTATATTTTGAGTTCATTTATTCATCTCAACCAATATAAGATATTTTCCTCAACACTCACCCTCACATGCAAGCTCGTCTTTTGCCTGGTCCATTTGTTCATCTCAACCAATGTGGGATATTTTTCTCAACACTCACCCTCACATGCAAGCCGGTCTTTTACGTGGTCCGTGTCACATGGGTAGGTAGTGTGGGCCAACTCTCGTGCACGAATATGGCTCTGATACCATGTTTCATGAGTCTTACTCAACCCAAAAACTAGCTTGAGTTGAGAGTTGTTCAATGCTTATAATTAAGTTCATTTGTTCTTCTCAGCCGATGTGGAATATTTGAGTTTGATGAATTTGGTAACCGAATTTTGTTGATCCGGTCCTTTTTTTAATATCAGGGTTTTATGTTCACCTTTTGAAGTTGAGATTATAATTTATTATACACTAATATGAATATATTGTAACTCTTCTTGGGTATTATTCTTCTTCGAGCTGTTGAATTTTTTTCTTTTCCGATTTTTGGAGTCTTCACGTAAATCTATGTGTGTTGTTATTTGTTTATTTATTGTCTTTCATTGCTTTTCGCGTTAATCGAGTTCAAATTGGCATGGACATGCACAAAAATAGGTTTTAATAAAAGCTTAGATGTAAAGTTCCAAAAATTGCTGTGTTGTCTGATAATTGGCTTTGTTAGGTATTTGCATGATATGCATGTCTTTATTGTCATGTCGTATGTGCATATCCAAATGCTTTAGTAATTGTTATTCACAATTAAATTAAAGCATATATAAAACTTATTCCATGTTGTTTTATCTATTATATTTAGTTTATTGAGACTATATCCTAATCAATTTAACCAATATCCGGAATAAAATATTTATTTTATTAGTTATTTTGGTGAAGCTTTTGTGATATGGCTCTCTAAGCTCTTAAAATGCAGTTTCACACCTGTTAATTAAAATCTCTAAATGACATCTCACATTATTTTGGAATGATATTGGAAGATGCGCTTATAATTAAGTGATGGTCACCCTTAATTAGCAAAATGTGTTTGGGTCAACGTTTGGAGTTGGGCATCTCTAGATCGTCAATGAAGGCAATACCTTACTAGTGGGGTGTATCATCACTGATCGCGATTTTACATCGCACGCAAGCGTCCTATCGATCAAGTAATTATAATGATAAAATATCAGATATCGTACCCACATAGACTTAATATTTCTCTAATTAATATTAAAACTAACCTACTTAACTAAGACTAAATAATTGATTGAGAAATGAAGTGATTATTCTAAAATTAACTAAAAGTAAATAAAGACTAATGATAACTTGGAGATTAACTTTATATGCAAGAAGAATCTAGGGTTGTAACTTCATCTAAGCAACAAACAATGGGTTCAACCATTATTCATTCAATTGGGTTGTTGTTATGAATTATTAACCTAAAACACTAAACTATTTGACAAGCCTCTTTTGATGTCAGGTAAATATATTCGGATTAAACCAATTAACTATATATGTCTATGTTAATAATTTTAAATAAAATTCATTAAGGTCAGGTTTTAATATTGGCTACGCATGCCCAGCATGTATATTTCTATCATGTAGGGAAATCTATTCAAAAGTATTAGATCATATGTTATTATTCCCACGGCTAACGCAAATTCCCTCCATCGAGTTTTTAAGGATTTACCAAGACTATTCTATTGTTGGCCAGGCAAATAAAACATGCATAAAGCACATAGAATAAAAAATAATAAATAAAAAACACAAAAGAATAAAAATATGCAACTTAATTAAATGATATGCTTAAGGTCCATTAGAACCATAGATTAATGATTTAACTACTCATGATATTCAATAAAAATATGTTAATCATTAATACAAAATAAGAACTCATAAAAGATAAATTAGAGAGAAAAGGGAATAAAGAACTCTCATTTGTAGTCTTCGCCTTCAATCTACAACATCAATTAAAACAGTCGTTCTTACCTTTCTCTAGGCGTTCTTCTATGCTACACGACTCCAAAATTATATTATAAGGCTTCTTCCTAGATTTTGGGATGAATTATGCTTATATATGAGGTTATAGGGTTCTTTTCTAGATAAAATCGAGTTCTTGACTAAATGGGGGCGTCTCATCGGCATCACGACACGAGTGCATACTTTTCATTGCCATTCGCGATGCGCCAAACACTTGGTGCTGACTGGTTAGACCCAGACACCGGTTCGGTTTGATTCCATGCTTGTGGAATCGGGAACTGGAACCCTGACCGGATGGTTACATTTGGTTCCGCTTCGGTTCTCCGTTTTTTTAATTAATTTAAAAATTGAATTTTAAATTTTTAAAAATAAACAATGGGATTGAATATTTATTAATTTCAAATTAGTAATTTTAATTTATATAACATTAAATTAAAACTTAAATTAAAAATGAAAAAAAACAAATAAGGCTTGAACTAAATTTTTAAAAACTTAAGTTGCCTACGTACCCTATTGGGGTGAGAGGAATCAAAGTTCACGTAGTTCCATTATATTTTTTTAAATAGTTATCATTATAATTATTTACTCATCATCATTATTTGTGCCTGTTATTGATCTTCAGCCCCCGTTCTGCTTGCACTTACAGATGCATTGTCGAACAAGTCTTCAAAATCATCGTGGGCTCTTCCTATTGCCTTAGATTAGCTTAGGTCCAATCTGATCATATATGCCCTAAAGCTTCATGTATTGTAAACAGAATTCTTTATTGAAATAATAGATGCATTATTCATTTATCAAAGTTGTTTGATTTAAATCGCATATTATAATTTGTCTTGTTACCATTGATTACTCATGTACTTTCAGAATTAGTGTATGTGTGATACACAAGAGGATTTAAGTCTGAAGTTAGTAATCTAAAACAATCCATAGAGAGCAAGCAAAGTAGGTAATTTTGTGTGGTTTATCTATAGCGGCGGTCCATTCTATACTTGTTTGACGACCTTGATCCGGGATCGTCATGTGGTGACATGGAGAATGAAGGCAACTTGTATGATGTGATCATATAGGATTGGACCTAGATAAAAATGAATATCTTATAATATCCGTTAACTGAAGAAATCAATTTTTATTTACTAGATGGTCATATATAGATTGATCTTAATCCTGAGTGTACTACGAACTCCTGCATGACAGGTATGTTCTTTTTTTTTTAACTAAGGTGAGGTTGGTGTAGCATTCCCGGCCAATAACTATGTATTCTGAGAATATGATTTGGTGTGTAGTTGGGAACGTTTTACACATGGAGTTCAATCTGTCTTACGAGAAGTAGAAGAGTATATTTCTTAAGAGTTGACTCGGTACTTGAACAATTAGAGCGCTCAAGTATTTCTATTACAAATAGAAAGATTAATATCCATAATAGTTATTAATTAATTGTTCATTAAAAAATCAATGATAATTAAGTGATAAAATAATTAGAGGGGTATAACGGACTTATGACCCGACTCTAATTATGAGATATTCATGAAGGGCTGATCTGTATGTAAAAAACTATATCGATGGACACCAAAGTTGTTCAGTGATAAGTGCGGTTTATACCCACTTATTATGGCATTCTTAGCCTATTATTTGGTTATGTTTCGTACCATTTAATGTCATTTATAGTTTATTTTATGTTTTATTTGTAGGAGCATTAATACATGGATCTTGGGACATTTGCACGTGTTTTGGGAACTTTCGGAAGCATCGGACGTACGGGAGCATAGGAAACAACGCGCAGTGAGAAAATTATTACTGGCGCCGTGGCACCCAAGTTCAGGCTCCACGGCGCCAGCAAGCAGACGCGTCCCAGCCAAAAGGCCGAGGATCAGGCACTGCAGCGCCAAGTTCAGACGCCACGGCGCCTGCAAGACCATGTGTTACATATACACTCCAGAGGGTTTAGCGTCGCGGTGTTGAGTTCTAATATAGGTCCCAAGATCATGAAATCAAGCATAAAAAACGCATGAATACATCAAAGGAATAAGGCGGAAACTTTACTCACATTGAACGGTTTTGGATGCGAAGAACAAGATGCGTTTTTGCCTCCCTCCAAGCTCACGGCAACAGCTCTCCAAGGCAGTGGGCTGCTCGGTTTTGACTGGTTTGGTTCCTCAATGATTCGGCCATTGATGAACACCATGGAAGCTCAAAGCTTCAAGGTTCAAAAGGAATTCCAAGCTCATAAATTCGTTTCTCTATCACCTATGTAAAACCCAAGGTGTGTGCTAGCACTCTTCATCTTCCTTGCTTCCCTTTAAATTCGGTCCACCAGAAACTTTTGAAGCAAATTGGCTTGAAGCCGTGAAGGAGAGGGAGAAGAAAAAGAGAGGGAAAAGAGAGAATGCGTAAAGGGTGGAAAGAGGAGTAAAAAAAAAAAGAAAATGTAATTTTGTTTTTATAATTTCCAAAATTAATAAATAACCAATTACCAATTCTTTTAACTTTACATTAAATGCTAAAGTCAAAAGTAAAAAGAAAAAGTTGCTTTTTCAACTTCTACATCAATCACTCAAATCAAGTGACAACTTGTCACATCACTCAAAGTGACATTTGATTTGACGCTTGATGTGACTTGCGATTTGACGCTCGATTTGACTTGCGTGCCGTACTCGAATTCGAAATGCAAATACGCTCGCAAATAATTCCGGGCTCGGGTTCTCTAATTCCAAATTAATGAATTTTCCGTTGCATCATAATTAAATGATTACGCCTAGCGAAATCACTATTCACGTCGCTAACGAATTAATTCTAAATTAATTCGTTCGCCCGAATTAAAATCTAATTTTAATTCCGCGTCGAAATCCAATTTAGTTTAATATATCAAATATATTAATTTATCGATTAATTCCAAATTAATCGTTCTCTCTCTTTAACGATATTTTATCCCAGATAAAATATCTCTGTAATTAATCCCAGATTAATTTTCTCTCTCTTCTAATTAATCCCAGATTAATTAAGTGCGAGTTATACGTCATCGGTGAATCTTCGGGAAGCGACCCATGAGATCTCCGGATATGTTGGTAGTAAATACGGTCGTCGGACTATCCGAACACGTAAGTACCTCGTACTACGTTTATACCGATTTACAAGACAATGTTGGCTTCTAGCAAAGCGCCATGCCTACCCAATTCTCCAGAAATATTCTTACAGGAATATATAGATCTGTATCAAGGGTAGTATACCGTAGTATTGTGTATATCAGCCCAGTATCGGATAGTCACGTGCTAGGGCTGGGGCTGGATAAGTGTCTGCCCCGTCCGAAGCACATGTCGGATGTCTGGTAACTAGTCTCTATAATCGGATATACATGACCTTGTCATAATGTCCCGATGGCCGGCCAGCACTTAAGAGCACTAATATCGTATCCTGCGTGACATCATCTCCACTATGACTGGAGTGATACTTCCGTCTTGACATCACACCCAATACACTACGACTCTCTGATAAACCCAGAAGTGGTGTACGCAGAACCGGTTAAAGCCCTGTACCACCAAGACCAAAGTCTATCGATTATCGTAAGTATTAGCGATGCAAGTCTCAGGTTAAGACTATACACACCTACCTTGATTTCGGCCTCCCATAGACACATAGTCATAATACCAATGGGATTCCGAGGGGTCTATCCAGAGCGAAGCTGTTTCCCGTACCATTGGTGAAACACGACCTCCTATCGCACTTGCATAAGTATCCGATACTTATATATATGAGAACTATGCCGTTGTGCCCTCACAACGCACACAAGTGCAATACTAGCCTATTCCGCATTATCGATGTCCAGTCTCGATAATACTCCGGCTATGGATATTTAATGATTAAACCTTCGGGGACTGATACTGTCTCATATCATTCTCAGTCCAGGAACTAATCATAGGGACTTCTCTTCATTTATATATCTAAGGTGATCTAATCACAAATGATCAGAGTACAATCTCCTTTGTCACATAGTTAATTTGTACAACAACACCGTGATATGTACAAATAGTGACGCTATGGGTCATAATTGTCCAACACGCGGCGTCCAAGCCCATGCACCGCGGCGCTGCGGGAGAGATAAGCACGCGTTCAGGAAAGTGATTTTTAGGGTTTTTAACATGTATTATGATTCCAAAGCTCCACTATAAATACATGACTTCATCCAAGACAAGGAGGAAGAGGCTAATACACAGCACAAAACACAAAACATTCAATTTTAGAGAGATCCAAGGATGAGGATTGAAGAGTAACAAGAGGAGACGAAGGCAGTGACGTCAGAAGAGGAATAGATTCAATTCGGATTTTATCTTCTTGTTTCTTTCTTAGAACTCTAATGATTTCCATTAGATTCATGACCTTATTTTCATTGTTTTTATCTATTGTCATGAACTAAACTGCTTAATTCTGGAGAATGATGTAACTGATGCTTGAACCTTTATTTTAATTATCGATTTTGTTATGAAGTTTTATTGAGTTATTTATATTCTCTTGAGTTTAATGTTTCTTGTTTCCTGGCCAAAAATATGATGATATATGTTTAGAATCTATCACTCGAGAAATGGATTTTGAATGGATCTAGAGAATATGACCTAGGATTTTATAGAGTTCGAGAGAATCTGTAGTTCCTTTGAAGTCGTTAACATAGAATCACAAAACGTATTGGATCTCGGAACCATAGGTTCATTTGGTCCCCGTGCTATCTCGATTATATGTAGCAAACCTAATATATTTTGATTGTCTAATTATATATTCACATTATATTAATATATTAATAATATGATTGATAATATAATTTGTCACAAATGAAAACTATATTAAATTTATTTAATATAATTTTTCTAGACTTATTTGATTATGAGATAATCAAATCATGATTATGAGATAATCAAGTTAGTAATAATTATAAGATCATATTTAAGGTAATGACATTATTATTAAGATAATGAATTTTAAATTGTACTGGAGACAACAACATATGGTTTGCCATGCTCTCCAACAATTTATGTCTATTAGGTACAACCTAAATACCTAATTGTTTTGTCATTAGTGGATCATTTCTAATACTTTGGTATGGCTTTCACATTAATATGTTTGCCATTGCAAGAAAGTATTAGTGACTTAATGACAATAGTAGTTGGCTTGATTGAAAGAGAATATAATCTCTACCATTTCCGCTCAAAGGTTGAGGGTGAGAGAAATCCATATTCATTCACACAAGTGTTTTGAGATTAAAAGAGAAAAATAAAATCCTGAAATTTTTCCTTTAAGTTTTGAGAGAAAATTTATTTTCTCAAGTGTTAAGTTCAATCTTCTTTAAGGCAAAAGAAATTGTGACAACAATTTCTCTAAATAGTTTAGAGATTCATCTTTGTGAGTGAAGCCTACACTTCGGTTTATTGGTTTCGAGTCATAGTTCGGAAGATCGGGTGGTTGATCATAGTATCGGATCTCAAAGGAAACACATCCACATCGAGGAGCAAATCCATTCGCCAAGAGTTGGTGGAATTCGGTTTCAACAAAGGGAAAAGGCGAGAAATTTTTCAAGGTTGATCCATGGGCCAATAGCAATTCCGCTACGCATAAGGAAAGGTGTTTCCTACAATTGGCATCAAGAGCTAAGGTTGAAAAGTGTTATTAACCCTTCTCTTTTTAAAGTTTCAGTTTTATTGATTTATATGAGATATAAATTGTTAGAATGCATGTTGTGATGAGTAGGCACAATTTAGATTCATGAGATGAATTTTTAACTTTCATTGGATGAATGTTTATTTTGATTCATGTGATGAATGTATTGCGTTGATCGTTAATTTATCGGCTCTTATTTTAGTATTGGGAATGTAAGGCCAGAAGGCCATATTTTTTCAAGTGTTGTAAGTTCATTTCCTTTGTAAAAAGTCCAATTGTAACTTTATTTGTAACCTGGAGTAGCTGATGCCAAGAAGGACTTATCACAAGCTGATTTCACAAAGAACTCAACAATATACCATGGAGCAAAATTTGAAGACCAAGGGCTGCCGTGGATTATTATTTGTACTAATTAAATTAGTATAGAAAAATAATAGCCCGGTTAACGCAATTTGTGATGTGTATGTTTTTGTCATTCCAGCCCTTGGAAAACAGGTCACGTCGTGACGCGAACCAGTCCGCGTCGCAAAGTCCCTAAAATTTTAGTTATTGCATAGGACCTGAACATCATCACATGACGACGCTGGACAAGTTGCATCACGACTCTAAACAGGCTGCGTCGCGACGCCAATCAGACTTAACGTTCTGCTCAGTTCAGTTTATCAGAGCGTTGCGACCCCCATCAAGGAGTCACGATGCCCAGTCTAGGAATATGAATGTGTTTTAAATAGTTTAATAACATGTAATATAGCCTAAGGTGCTTACTCTTGCATTTTTATATGCCATAACATATTTAGATGCATGATATTCTAGTCATAAAATATGATTTTATGTAATTTAAAAGTTAAATTTGAATATGAAATGCATTCATACGAATTAATAAGATTAATTGGTTTAGTTGTTTAAAATTTGGAATTCAAAAGTTTAAATACTAATGGACCTTATGAATGCATTAATTTTTTCCTTGGTATATCGGATGAAAATTCTGACGTAAATTCTATAGCCGATTCCGAATGGACGATAATTTGGTCTGCACTCAGAATACAATTTCACGTACCATTGGAATTTATAATGTGATAATATCAATCAAATAGTTTAATATTATTTGGTCCATTCGTTGAATTTTAAAATTTTAAAACCTATTAGTTGACTAATATTTTAAAAGTTAAAATAAATTAGGTCACTAAAGCAAACTTGATTAAATTAGTTTAATTAAGTAAATGATTAGTAGAGACTAATCAGAATTAGTGAATAAAATTTTAAGAGTTAAAATTGATTAGATTACTAATAGTCCACTAGTATTAAATTAGGTTATGTTTTAGTTGCTCATAATCTAAATGGATTAGATACTAGTGTAATAAAAATCTTAAACTCAAAATAGTGAGTGGGAGAGGGATATACCATAATATATCCCATGATCTCTGTTGTTATCCGAAAACGTGAGATTCAAAAGGCGCCTCGAGACGATTTTATTTTCGTCCTCTACGGATGGTGTCCTTTTTGGTCAATATCAGGTTTGGATTTCAAGAGGATAGGGACTCTAGATGTATCTGGTGATTTAACTTACGTTACGACGGCACTTCACTAGTTAATTCTAAGGGTTCCGAAACAACGGGTTACACTCAAAAAAGAATGATTAAATGTTAATCAGTATATTGGTTAAATTGTTGATCAATATTCCTTGATCAAATAAAATGGTAGTTGATTAATATAGGAATAAAGAGTTATGTCGAGATATATTAATCAATTGAGATTGTCTCAATCTATCACGCAAATACTTCACCTACCCTACGACAACACTTATTTTTGGGATGATAGATCTCTGTGGCATAATAATTCTTTTAGGTTTCTAATTCATTATACATGGATCATGCATCATGTTTAATTTTATGCCTAAATATTTGACAATTTTAGTATGCGATGAATGGATATTGAATGCACGTTTATATATTTATTTCAGCCATGGTATCTGCAATAATCGCAATTGTCAAACAAGAAAAATTAATCAGGGATAACTATGTAATATAGAAAAGTGACATGAACGCTATATTGGTCTGTGAAGACCTTAAATTTGTCTTGACGGATGAATATCCTCCTGAGCCAGCTGTAAATGCTACTAAAGCAATACGTGATGCCTACAACCATTGGATGAAAGCCTATGAGAAAGCCTATAGTTATTTGATATCAGGATGTCTTAGGTTCTTGCTGCATAGCATGAGCCTATGGTGACTGCATCTTTAATAATGCAGTCATTACAAAACATGTTTGGGCAGCCTTCGAAGTGAAAATAACATGAGCCTATCGTCTCATTGTTAACCGTAAGGATGAAGGAATGATCATCAGTCCGAGAGAATGTCTTAAGAATGATGTCTCATCTCAATACGGTTTAAACCAATGATGCTCGTATATATAAGAAAAGTCAGGTGATAATGATCATGGAAACACTTCCGAAGAGTTTCCTACAGTTTAAAAGCAATTATTCTATGAATAAGTTGACTTTTACTTTGACTCAACTGCTAAATGAGCTCACTCATTACGAGTCCATGATGATGGATCCTCATAGACCTAGTGCAGAGGCAAATATTGCCGAATCTTCTAAATCTGCAAAGAAAATGAAGAAAGACACTTGGAAGGCTAAGGCAAAGCCAATGAAAAATAAGAAAAACTAAGACTCTAAAGGTAACAATGCCAAAGGAAAATATTTCCATTGTAGTAAATAAGGACATTGGAAGAGGGACTGTCCTTAGTACCTAGCTGAGTTATAAAAGAAAAAGAATACAGGTAAATACAATTTACTTGTTATTGAATCTCTATTAGTGGAGGATGATAAATCTGTATGGATTGTTGATTCTTGAGCCACTAATCATGTTTGTTCTTCTTTACATCTACTTGATTCATGGAATGACCCTCTTGAAGGTGACTTTACCATGAGAGTTGGGATAGGAGATGTTGTTTCAGCTAGAGCAGTGAGAGTTTCAAATTTGAACTTTAATAATGGTTATTTTTGTTTAAACTATATGCTTTTTATTCCTGGTTTTCACAGGATTTTGATTTATGTAACAAAACTTATGGAAAATGATTTCTCTATTTCTTTTAATAATAAATCAGTTATTATTAATAGAAATGGATTAACAATATGCACAGGAAACTCAAAGAATAATTTATATGTGTTTAGGTCGTTAACACATAATTCACTATTTAATATTGAAATATTTATGATAGAAAAATCTAAAATAAAACGGCAAAAGATTTCTCATAATGACACATATCTATGACATCTTAGACTTAGACACATTAACCTTGACCAGATAGATAGATTAATAAAGAAAAAAGTTTTAAATCAGTTAAAACTTGGTAATTTACCAGTATGTGAATCTTGTCTAGAAGGCAAAATGACCAAGAGACCTTTTACTGGAAAAGGTATAAAAGTCAAAGAATTGTTTGAGCTAATAAATTCGGATGTTTGCGGAATGATGAATGTAAAAGCCCGAGGTGGTTATGAATACTTCATCACTTTTTTGATGATTATTCAAGATATAGATATGTTTACCTAATGCAACACAAGTCGGATATATTTGAAAAGTTCAAAGAGTATCGTGCTAAGATTGAGAACCAATTAGGTAAAAACATCAAAATTTTACGATCGGATCATGGAGGAGAATATTTTGATAGAGATTTCGAGAAATTCTTGGTTGAGTATGGAATAGTTTCACAGCTCATAGTACATGAAACACCACATCAAAATGGTGTTGCAGAAATGAGAAATCGAACCAACTATACATGATGATATCAATGTTTAGTTATATCACACTACCTAGTTTATTCTTGGGGTATGCATTGCAAACTGCAATGTATATCCTGAATATAGTTCCTTCTAAGTCTGTTCCTAAGACTCCCTTAGAGATTTGGAATGGTTGTAAAGCTTGACATTTCCATATATGAAGGTGTCCAGCACATATGCTGAAGAACAGTACTACTAAGTTGGAGCCACGTTCAAAGGTGTGCCTATTTGTAGGCTATCCTAAGGAAACTAGAGGTGGGTTCTTTTATAGTCCATAAGATAATAAAATATTTCTGTCGACAAATGTTACATTTCTTGAGGATGATTATATGAGAGAGTTCAAATCTTGAAGTAAAGTATTACTTGAGGAGTTACTTATTGGTATGACCAGCACACCATCGTCAACTGTTGATAAAAACATAACACCTTCAACATCTGAGTGTCAGATGCAAGTTTATCAGAATAATCTACCACTTAAAGGTAGTGGGAGGGTTCTATGACAACCTGAATGCTGTTTAGAAAATGGGGAGGCACAAGTTATTGCTTCTAGTGATGGTGTAAAAGATCCATTGACTTATCGTAGTGCAATGAATGATTCTAAAAAGAGGAATGGCTCAAAGCTATGAACCTCAAGATGGAATCTATGTACTCCAACTCAGTCTAGGAACTTATAGACCAACCTGATGGAGTAAAACCCATAGGTTACAAGTGGATCCACAAGAGAAAATGAGATGTATATGGGAAGGTATAGACCTTCAAGGCTAGATTAGTGACAAAAGGTTATACCCATAAAGAGGGAGTCAACTATGATGAGACTTTCTCGCCATTAGCCATGCTAAAATCCATCCACATTATTCTTTCCATTGCCACATATTATGACTATGAGATATGGTAAATGAACGTCAAGACAGAATTCTTGAATGGCAATCTTGATGAGAGTATCTATATGGTACAACCAAAGGGGTTCATAACCCAATGTCAGGAGCAAAATGTTTACAAGCTGCAAACGTCCATTTATGGATTTTATCAAGCATCTCGATCTTGGAACATAAGATTTGATATTACAATCAAGTCTTATAATTTTGAGCAAAACATCGATTAGCCTTGTGTTTACAAGCACATCATTGATGGTAAGGTGGTTTTTCTCGTGTTATATGTCGATGATATTTTACTTATTGGGAATGATTTAAAGATATTATCGGACATGAAAATCTGGCTAGCTAACTAATTCCAAATGAAAGATTTGGGAGAGGTAAGTTATGTACTTGGGATCCAGATCATTGGGATCGCAAGAGACGACTGTTAGGAATGTCTCAGGCATCCTATATCGATAAGATTCTTGTGCGATTTGGAATGCAAAATTCCAAGAAATGTAATTTTCCTTTCAGACATGGAATTCATTTGTCGCAGGAACAGCTTCCTAAGAAACCTCAAAGAGTTGAGGAAATGAGACATATCTTATATCCCTCAACGGTTGGAAGTCTTATGTATGCTATGTTATGCACGAAATTGGACATCTGCTTTGCAGTGGGAGTAGTAAGTAGGTTTTAGTCAAACCCAGGATTAGATCATTGGGTGGCAGTGAAACATATTCTCAAGTATCTTAAGAGAACTAGAAATGGTATGCTTGTATATTCAGGTGAGGATATGATCCTCAAGGGATATACTGACTCTGATTTTCAGAAGGATGTAGATTCTAGGAAATCAACATTTGGATCAATGTTCACCCTAGGTGGTTGGGCCATTGTGTGGAGAAGCATAAAGCAATCTTATATTGTTGACTCCACCGTGGAAACTGAATATGTAATAGCTTGTGAAGCAGAAAAGGAAACAGTCTCGCTCCGTAAGTTCTTGGGAGATCTGGAAGTTATTTTAGATATGGATAAACCACTCATACTTTATTGGGATAATAGTGGTGCAGTGGTGAATTCCAAGGAACTAATAAACCACACGAGGGGAAAACATATAGAGAGAAAATATCATCTCATTAGGAATATAGTGAAAAGAGAAGATGTTTCTATCACACAGATTCCAGCCACAGAAAACTTGGTTGATCTGTTTACAAAGACCTTAACGGCTAAAGTTTTTGAAGGTCACCTAAAGGGTTTAGGATTACATGACATGTCTCATTTGCTCTAGTTCAAGTGGGAGATTGTTAGGATATATGTCCTAGAGCTTCATATATTATAAACAGAATTGTTTATTGAAATAATAGATACATTATTCATTTATCAAAGTTTTTTTTATTTAAATCACATATTATAATTTGTCTTGTTTACCCTTGATTACTCATGTTCTTTCAGACTTAGTGTATGTGTGATACACAATAGGATTTAAGTCCGAAATTAGTAATCTAAGACAGTCTATAGAAAGCAATCAAATCAGGTACTTTGTTTATGATTTATCTATAGTTTCAGTCCATTCTATACTTGTATGACGAACTTTTCCGGGATCGTTCATGTGATGACATGAGAATGGAGGCACTTTGTATGATTCGATCATATAAGACTAGACCCAGATAAAAAATGAATATCTTATAATATCTGTTAACTGAAGAAATTCATTTTATCTACTAGATGGTCATATATGGATTGATCTTAATCCTGAGTGTACTACGAACTTCTGCATGGCAGGCTATGTCCTTTGATTTACTAAGGTGAGGTTGGTGTAGCATTCCCGGCCAATAACTACGTATTTTGGGGATATGATTTGGTGTGTAGCTGGGAATGTTTTATATAGACATGGAGTTCACTCCTTCTTACGAGAAGTAGAAAAGTATCTTTCTTAAGAGTTGATTAGGTACTTGAATAATTATAGCGCTCAAGTTTTTCTATTACAAATAGAAAGATTAATATTCATAATATTTATGAATTAATTGTTCATTAAAGAATCAATGGTACTTAAGTGATAAAATAATTAAAGGGGGTATAACGGACTTATGACCTGGCTCTAATTATGAGATATTTGTGAAGGACCAATCTGTATATAATGACTATATCGATGGACACTGAAGTTATTCGGCTTATATTTTCCATCTACGGCAATGAGAGTTCAACTTCGAATTTTTAGTGGAATAACACGAAGTTAATAATTCGGAATATTTAATTAAAGAATTTAATTAACATTTCGAGATAATTGGAGCTCGGAACCGTAGGTCCATTTAGTCTTCGTGCTAACTTGATTAACTGTAGCAAACCTAATATAATTGGATTGTCTAATTATATACTCATATTATATTAATATATTATTAATATGATTCATAATATAATTTTTCACAAATGAAAACTATATTAAATTTGTTTAATATAATATTTTCTAGAATTAATTGATTTTGAGATAATCAATTCATGATTATGAGATCATCAAGTTAGTAATAATTATAAGATCATAATTAAAGTAATGACATCATTATTAAGATAATGAATTGTAAATTGTATTAGAGACAATACCATATGGCTTGTCATGCTCTCTAACAATTTATGTCTATTTGGTATGACCTAATACCTAATTGCTTTGTCATTAATGGATCATTTCTTATGCTTTGGTATGGCCTTCACATTAATCTGTTTGCCATTGCAAGAAAGCATTAGTGACTTAATGACAAGAGTAGTTGGCTTGATTGGAATAGAATATAATCTCTACCATTTCCGCTCAAAGGTCGAGGTGAGAGAAACTCATATTCATTCACACAAGTGTTGTGAGATTGAGAGAGAAAAAGAAAATCCTGAAATATTTTCTTAAGTGTTGAGAGAAAATTTATTTTCTCAAGTACTAATAATAGAAAGAAAATTAGAGTGAGTTAGATCTACATCTTCTTCATTCAATCTTATTTAAGGCAAAATAAATTGTGACAACAACTTCTCTAAATAGTTTAGAGATTCATCTTTGTGAATGAAGCTCACATTTCGGTTTGTTGGTTTCAAGTCATAGTTAAGAAAATCGGGTGATTGATCCTAGTATCGGATCTCAAAGGAAACACATCAACATCGAGGAGCAAGTCCATTCACCAAGAGTTGGTGGAATTCGGTTTCAACAAATGGAAAAGGTGAGAAATTTTTCAAGATCGATTCCGGAGCAACTAGTAATTCCGATGCACATAAATAAAGGCGTTACCTACACAATCATCTACCTATGTTGTTTCTTCTAAAGAGTTTGGATTTAATGAAGACCGTCTCACTTCCAGAATATTACCTCATAAGCTGAAGGCTTGTTCAACTGTAATGGTGAAAATATATACTGACAGCACCTCTATAGCAATAATTGATAAAAAATGATAGCTATTTTGATGTTGGTTCCACCAGTGAAGTACTTGAAAATTTTTACTTACTAACTTTCTGGAGGAAACATGAAATTAGTTGATAAAGAATTATCTAATTTCGGATTCTTAGTCGTGGTTTCCCTTTGTTTTTTATTTCGTTGTAGTAACCAACGATCACCTATTCTAAGTCTTGAATGTATTATGGGTTCGCTACTAGATTGTCCTGATGATTGCAAGTTATATCTACTAACTTAATCATTAAATAAATCTATTAAATTATTTTTTATTTCATCTATTATTTTTCTAACATTAATTTCATCATCTATTCCTATAAATTCATAATAATTTTGTAAGCCACTATTCAAACTTTCTAATTTAAATCTATGATAAAAAATTGTGGCAATAACATAAAGCAATGAAATGGCTTTAAAATAAGTCAATCATTTTATCTTCATAACAGTAATAGCTTCAATTAAAACAATATTATTAACATTTGAACTTTCAACATGCTCATATAGAGTACCAAAAATATTCAAACATTCAACGAGAAATAAATTTATTTTAAGATATTAAAACCCCACAAAAAATATTTATTGCATCATTGAAAAATTTTAAAATTTTCAAAAATTTTCACAAATATCTCATTGACTGGGTAAAAGTGTTATATGTTAAACATGTTGGGAAAAAAATTACATGTGATGTTCTAAAAAAGTCAAACCATCTTGAACACATTTTTGTATTGAAAAGCTTGAGTTAAAAGAAAATAAGTCGAATTCCAACGAGTTGAAACATCTCATGGAAATTTTACCGATTTAACACCATTTAATTTACAAAACTTGGCACATTTTCTCTGACATTAGAATATGATCAAATACAATTAAGTGTAATTTTAATAGGATTAATGTGATGTTCTTAAAAAGTCAGACTATTTTAAACACATAAATTAAGGACACGGCATGTGCAACGAACATGAAAAAATCGACCCCCCAAATTTGATTGGCATATTTCTTTTAAATTTCTAATTGATGTAGTATTTACAGATGCATTGTCAAAACCAATTGTTAAAATTTTACCTAATAAATCATATTCATCAAAAATTACTTTAATCATTCTATAAATATTTTGTGCAATATGATGCTTGATAAGTGGTAAATATATCAGTATTTACCGTCCATTTGACCTAATATTTTGTATAGTTTCTTGATTTTTGTGAATATTTTTATGTGTTTTGTGTTATTTTGTAAATAAATAAAATAACAGGACTCTCTGGAATCAATTCGGGGCCAAAACAGTGAAAAACGGACAAAAAGGGCAAAAATATAAATTTCCTGCTAAAATACGCCGTTTGCTAAAATACGTCGTATGCTATCATACACCGCTAACATGCGCCTGCCACGTGTCAACATCACAGTAGATTTGCTAACATGCACAGTTGCTAACATGCGCCTGCCACGTGTCACCATCACAACAATCATGCTAATATGCGCCGGACACGTGCCATCATCCCATGCTGCCGACAGAATACGTCATTGTTGACATCAGCATCATGACATGAAGAGTATTCTACATCGCGACGCCGAGCCAATAATTCAGATGCCGACGCTGCCAACACCATGTGTCACCATCTCCACGAAGACCGTGCCACGCGTCCAAAATCTACGGCTCGTCGCGACGCGCAATGTTCCACGTGTCGCGACGCGAGAGGCCAGGATTTTCCTATAAATTGAGGACAATTTCAGAATTCCAATTCATACTTTCTTCTGAGGAATTCCTTAATAATGCTAAGAAGATTGTATCTTGTTTGTTTATTTATGCCTTTCTGCATTTAATTTTATTTACTTTACGCAATAGTATTTTCTTTATTTTACTTTTCAGTAAGATGAGGTAACTCCCATTTGCTGGGGTTAAAGGTTAAGCTTTTATTACTAATATTTAGATTAATCTCCATTAATTATAATATACAAACTATTTCAAACCTGATTTAATAGGATACCGCCTTTATGGTCGGTTGGATTTAATTAAATTGATTTTAACCTGACTAAATTGGATACCGCCTTTATGGTCGGTTGGAATTAATTATAAATTTGACTTAATCAGGATACTGTTGGGTTTCTATGGTCTAACCAGGATCGTTTTAAGCAATGAAACAACATGTGAATACTCGAAGAAGTTACAGAATACTTACATCGATCGGCTTTTGCGATGCGAGGAACAACAAAACTTTTTAAGCCCTTTGAAGCTCACGGTTTTACTGCTGTTTATGTCATCCAAGAATTCGGTCATCACCTCCATCAAGCTCCAAGCTTTGTGTTGTGATTCCATGCTCACGGGTGCGGTTCCCTATCACCTTCGCAAGACCCCGAATGTATGCTAGCACTTAGGAATTTTTGCCATAAAATTTCCTTTAGCTTCCTACAACTCTCGGAAAAATGCAGTGAAAGAAGAGGAAGAATGCCCCTTGGGCGTGAGACGGAGAAGAAGAAAGAGAGAGTTGTGTTGTGTTGGTGGTTGAGAAAAATGTGTATCTAATACACTTCTTTGATTTTCAAAAAATCAAATAAAGATATACCATTTTTCTTTTCCAAAAAATCAAGGCAATTAAAGCCACAACCACTTCCATCAATCAATCAATCAATCAAGTGACAAGTTGTCACATCACTCAAAATGACTAATGATTTGACGTTTGATGTGACTTGTGGGCCGCACTTGAATTCGAAATGCGAGTGCGCCCGTAAACGCTCTCGGGCTCGGGTTCGCTAATTCCAAATTAACGAATTTTCCGTTGCAACGTAATTAAATAATTATGCCTAGCAAAATTACTATTCACGTCGCTAACGAATTAATTCTAAATTAACTCATTCGCCCGAATTAAATTCTAAATTTAATTCCGCGTCGAAATTCAATTTCGTAAAATATATCGAATATATTATTTTATCGATTAATTCCAAATTAATCGTTTTCTCTCTTTAATTAATATTTTATCCCAGATAAAATATCTCCATAATTAATCCCAGATTAATTTTCTCTCTCATTTAATTAATCACAGATTAATAAAATACGAGTCATACGTCATCGGTGAATCTTTGGGAAGCGACCCATGAGATCCCCGGATATATTGGCAGTAAATCCGGTCGTCGGACTATCCAAACACGTACGTACCTAGTACTACATTTTTACCGATTTACAAGACAAGGTTGGCTTCTAGCAAAGCGCCATGCCTACCCAATTCTCCAGAAATATCCTTACAGGAATATGTGATCTATATCAGGCGTAGTATACGTAGTATTGCATATTTCGATCCAATATCGGATGTCACGTGCAAGGCCTGGGGCTGGAATTGTGTCTGCCCCGTATGAAGCACATATCGGATGTCTGGTAACTAGTCTCTATAATCGAATAAACATGACCTTGTCATTTTCTCCCGATGACTGCAATACATAAGAGAACCAGTTCCGTATCCTACATGATCATCATCTCCACTATGACTTGAGTGATATTTCAATCTCGACATCACACCCAATACACTACGATTCTCAATATACCCATAAGAGGCGTACACAGAACCGGTTAAAGCCCTGGACGACCAAAACCAAAGTACATTGATTGTCGCAAGTATTAGCGGTGCAAGTCTCAAGTTAAGACCAAATACACCTACCCTGATTCGGACTTCCATAGACACATAGTCATACTACCAATGGGATTCCGAGGGGTCTATCCAGAGCGAAGCTGTTTTTCGTACCATAGGTAAAACACAACCTCCTACTACACTTGCATGAGTATCCTATACCCAAATATATGAGAACTATGTCGTTATGCCCTCACAACGCACACAAATGTAATACTAGTCTATTCCGCATTATCGATGTCCAATCTCGATAATAATAAGACTAGGGATATTTAATGATTAAACCTTCGTGGATTGATACTGTCTCATATCATCTCAATCCAGGAACTAATCATATGGACCTTTCATCATTTATACATCTTGGTGATCTAATCACAAATGATAAAAGAGCAATTTCCTTTCTCACATAGTTAATTTGTACAACAACACCATGATCTGTACAAATAGTGACGCTATGGGTCATAACTGTCCAACAATCTCCCACTTGGCCTATAGCCAGTCACTCAAGTGTCCTACACCCGAACTATGTACGGTTCGCTTAAAATTCTGCTGAGGAAAAGGCTTTCGTTAGCGGATTTGCATGATTATCATCTCATGCGATTTATTCGATCATCACATCGCCACGATGTATGATCCGAACGGATCATATGAATAATCGAAGTATATATCTGGATCGTTGATGAGACCATTAATTCTTTAGCCTACGCTGTAGCCTAGCTCAGCTGCTAACAGAACTATTTCTAATCTAATTAGATTTATTATCAATCCAGAAGGCTTCTATTGCTACCTCAGCTGTAGCAATAATCCATTTTTGTTTTTTATTCGGTAACAGTATCTTTCTAAGAAGATTTCCAGCTCACTGTTCCATTATTCAAACTTTATAGTACCGTTATTACGACTTATAGTCATTTTTATCGGTTAGGAAACTTGCAGCAGTGATTCCAGTCACTTCAAGTTCTCCTTCTCCATAGTATAAAACAACATCCTTAGTTCCTCTAAGATACTTAAGGATGTTCTTAACATCAATCCAATGACTATCACTTGGATTGGCCCGATTGTGACTCCATATGCTCAAAGCGTATGAGACACCAGGTCGCGTACATTTATTTCAATGTACGAGTTCTCGGAGAGTACGAACAACTTCAAATCTATCCCAGTAGATCTTTATTCCTAGAATAAAGGTTGTTTCTCCCAAGAATTCTACGGAGAATTTTTCATGAAAGCCAAGTTTTCACCGATTGTATTATGGGAATATTATTTCCAAGAAATGATATATCATCATTATTTGGGACATTCACTGTCAGTGCGCTCCCACTAATCTCCTTATATACACAAGAATCATTTTCGCTTTGAATCAAATCATACACCATTATGATTACATCAAAACGATAATTCCAAGAACGCAATGCTTGCTTCAAGCCATCCATGGATCGAATAACTTGCAAAATTTGTTTGCTAGTTTTGGTACGACAAAACCGTCAGGATGTTGTAAACATCCTCCAAAAGGTTTCTGTTAATGAAAGCGGTTTTGGCATTCAACTGCCACATTTCATAAATGAAACATGCAACATCAGCAAGCATTATCCAAATGGATTTACCATGGCAACTGGTAAAAGGTTTCGTCGTAATCGACACAATGTTGATAACAATACCTTTTCGCTAAAAGCCTAGCTTAGTACGTTGGTATGTTGCCTTCCATGTATGTCTTCCTTGAAGACTTATATAGTACCATTAGGCACAATGCCTTCCGGTACATCAACTAGTATCCAAACTTGGTTGGTATATATGGAATCCATTTCGGACATCATGGCACTTTGCCATAAAAGGGAGTCGATACCTTGTATCACTTCCTCATACGTAGTCAATTCGTATTCCTCAACAAGATTGACATCCTTTCGAGGTGAGATCAGAAACCCATACCCCAGGTTATTTTCTGACTCTCTCCGACTTACGCAGTTCTTGTGTATTCAAAGATTATGGTATAGTTTCATCCTTGATGAACTATTTGTGTTCCATTAAGGAATCGGTGCTTGGAATAGTATTACTCTGATTTTCATCGAGTTTTACTATCCTCCCACTTACCACTGCATATTCGCCAACAGGCTTATGAGAATTCCAAACTGTACACAGAAAAGACCAATAAATTGCACGATAAAAAAATAGCGCGCAGACAACTGGAGCCAGGACAGCAGGTGTTGTTATACGATTCACGGTTGAAAATTTTCCCTGGAAAGCAGAAATCAAAGTGGTCAGATCTATTTGTGATTACTCAAGTGTTACCCTACGTAGTTGTTGAGATATACAACCCCAAATCCAACAATACATTCAGGGTAAATAGCCAGCATGTCAAGCACTACTGGGGAGAATCAATTGAGCGAAAAAAAGAAAGTGTCACACTTTCAGATCCAGCCTAACGTTCCGGCAATCATGTCTAGCTGATGACGTTAAACTTAGCGCTAGCTGGGAGGTAACCCATGCAATTTATGCATATATTCAGATTTGGTGTGTTTAATTTTTACAGGTAAAGTCATTTCAGGATGGAAGAAGTTCTCTCAAATCTTCACAAACAATTTCCTTCTCTCCCTCAAAACTCTCTAATTAAAGTCTACAAAGTTTGCTTGGAACGAATGAGAATTCTGATGATCAAAGGTATTCATACTGACATTCGTTGGATTATTAAAGCACAAGTCTGATTGGCATGTGAGTCCTCTGACTCTTTTGTGTCATATCTGTATGGTTTAGGAAGAAGTTGTTAGGGCAGTTGTGGAACCCCTAGGGTCAGATCGGTGCCCCGAGTAGCGGAAATGAGTATAACCCATGGATTGTTGGGAAGCAGCCGCAAGTGCGCAGTGGAAAATCAAAATTATTATGTCGCTTTCCCTTTGCCCAAGACCCATTTGTTTTGATTATTCTACAAGCCTAGGCATGTTACTATATATTCTAAACATAAAACTCATAAAACATGCAAAGAACATAAACCTAAACATGCTAACTATCATAAGAACTCTAATTAAAATAAAGAAAGAAAAAGACTTACTTGAACCGAAGACTCCTCCAATCCTCCATCCAATCTACAAGCTTTTCTCGAACTCAGCAAGCTCTTCCACGTTCCAAAGATCCACCCAAGTGTGTGGCCTCCAAAGATGCACACACCAAAGCCAAAACTCAACGGCAAGACTACGCCTTGAGTGCACGTGTATTTTTCCATTGGTGCTAGCCTAGGCAAATACCTCAAAACTTTTAACTCGAGGTTCCTCTAGTCAATTAGACTTAAGGATCCTCAAAATCAGTGGCTTACTCTTAAACTTTAGAGTCGCTCACTTATATAAACCCAAGATATGAAAGCTTTGGTGTAAAAATTTGTGAAGAATTCTTTGGGTTTATATAGTTCTCCAAAGACAACAAAATTAATTAAGAATCCGATGTGGGATAAAAGCTAATTTAATCTTAGCCATTAGATCTTAATTTAGTGGTTTAATGAGATTATAAAACCCTAATAAGAGTTTGGGCTGAATTGGAATTCAAAACAAATAACAAAAAAAAAATTTATTATTCACATTACTATTCATGTGAATAGTAATTTTTTTTAATTCCAATTCCCAAAGTGCCCCTATCGTCATTCACCAATCCCTAAGCCACTATGGAACCTCATAAATGATCTGTTCAATAATTAAACACATTGAACCATTTATGAACAATTCCTACAAGAATCATATTTGTTGTTATATTTGTACTGTGCACTGTTAACCATTGATTTCGACTTTGTTGTGTGTGACCTTTTGGGTTCCCCTCAAGTTGGTCATGAAATGAATCGTGATAATTTAATCGAACATAAATTATCCTCCGATCAGATGGTCGTTCGATTTCAATGACCAAGGTTGACATCTAGCAACATGCCAAGGCCCCCAAATGAGAAGAAAAGATATATATACCCATTATGTATGCGATTTACATATGATACGGTCCCTCGCCTCACTGTATCCACACCTATTGACCTAGGGTATGGAAAGTGTCTACCCATATGGTCAAAGGTATGATGTTGATAGTGTCATGAATCGTGCTAACCCAAGAATCTCACATGATTCTTCCGATGTGGCCACAGTATCAAGCACTTATCACACATATCAACCCACGAACTGGAATACTACTCTTATAAGAAAATATTATCCGAGAGAGTGGCAATTCTCTGTTGTATCTTTACAAACTTCGTGTGTTTCAACAAATGACCCAATCATACCCTTATGACCGGATATTTTGAAACGGGGAAGGAGAATGTCAAAGTTATTTGATCCACACATAAGATTGTAAAGACCTCAAGTCAAAGGACTAGTCATATAATCGATACATGAAAGTTCTCACAAACACATGGGATAAACACTCCATATGAAAACTTTCGGTGGTCAGTTCAATGGACACGAGCAACTTATGCATCCATGTGATACACCAAGCGGTCGGATCTCCGCTAGTAGCCTATGAGATCGGCTACCCCACTTAAGGGCGGATCATATCATCATGCTAGTCTCTCCGCTTTTTGAACGCCCAGATTATTCACAAAACTATGACTATGAACATTTAAGAGTAATGATTCTCATAAGGCGTGGAAGCCATCGTCTTATTACTCTAATGGCTTTATTACAGTGTTGATAATTCATATAAGTTATGTAAGACACGTATAATAAAGATTGCCATTTTATTAATTAATGAAAATATTACAAATACATGTACATATAGCCCATCCACAAGTTGGGTATAGGGCATATCCCTAACAATCTCCCACTTGCACTATAGCCAACAAGTATAAATCTGGACACCATACTCTCGGGTGTGCCTATCATGCTTTTGTTGAGTCAGCCCTTTAGTCAGAGAATCTGCAAGATTATCTTCTATGGGTATTTTCTCTCTAATAACTTCTTTTCTCTCAACAATCTACATGATGAGATGAAATCGCCTGAGTACATGCTTGGATTTCTGGTGGGACCTTGGTTCCTTTGATTGACCAATGGCGCCCGTGTTGTCACAGTACATCGTGATGCCATTCTTTATCGCGGGAAGCACTTCCAGCTTCGTGATGAACTTCTTTATCCAGAATGCTTCTTTAGCAGCCTCAGATGCTGCACTATACTCGGCTTTAGTGGTGGAGTCCGCTGTAGTTGACTGCTTTGAGCTTTTCCAACTAACAGCACTGTCATTCAAAGTAAACAGATATCCTATTTGCGATCTGCTGTCATCCCTATCGGTCTGAAAGCTCGCATCACAGTAACCAATGACTTTCATCTCAGAACAATCTCTGTATGTCAAAAAAACATCCTTAGTTCTTCTCAAATACTTGAGGATTATTTTGACAGCTGCTCATTATGCTAAGAGCATAAGAGACATCAGGTCTTGTATATAGCATGGCGTACATTTTCGATCTTATTGCTGAAGTATAAGGGATCTTACTCATATGCTCTCTATCTGAAGGAGTATGTGGACATTGCTCCTTAGATAATTTGATTCCATGACAAATAGGTAAATTACCTCTTTTGGAATCTTCCATTTTGAATCTTTTCAAAACTTTATCTATGTATGTAGATTGAGAAAGTCCTAACAACCTCTTAGATCTATTACGGTAGATCTTAATGCTGAGGATGTAGGCTGCTTCTCCCAAATCTTTCATGGAGAAATTCTGAGATAACCATTGCTTGGTGGCTTGCATCATGGGAATATCATTCCCGATGATTAATATGTCATCGACATATAATACAAGAAATATAACAGAACTCCCACTACTTTTCCTGTAAACACAAGGCTAGTCTACATTTTAGATGATGTCAAATTCTTTGATAGTCTCATCAAATCGTATATTCCAACTTTTGGAGGTTTGCTTGAGTCCATAAATGGATCGTTTAAGCTTGCATACTTTATTATGATCATCCTTAAATACAAACCCCTCAGATTGTGTCATATAGACTTCCTCTATGAGGTTCCCATTAAGGAAAGGTGTTTTGGCATCCATCTGCCAAATCTCATAATCAAAGTGTGCAACTAGTGCCAGTAAAATTCGAATGGACTTTATCATTACAATAGGCGAGAAGGTTTCGTCATAGTCAATTCCTTGGATTTGTCTATAACCTTTCACCAGCAACCTAGCCTTATAGGTTTGGATGTTGCCTTCTGCATCAGTTTTACGTTTGTAAATCCACTTACAGCCTATGGGTTTTATCCCTTCAGGTGCATCTACCAAGTCTCAGACTTCATTCTGATACATAGAGTCTATTTCGGATTTCATGGCCTCAAGCCACTTAACTGAATCAATGTCACGCATTACTTCGTCATAACTAGGAAACAATGTCATTTTCTATCAAGTAATCTTGAAATTAGTTGTTTAAGTATTCACCACCTCAGCCAGACCTTAGTGACTTAATACTTTTATTAAGCTGGTTTTCTACTTCAGTCTTGAAGTCTTTGAATTTCTCAAAGGCTTCAGATTTATACCGCATAAAGTACACATACCCATATCGCGAATGATCATCGATAAAGGTAATGAAGTAGGAAAATCCACCTTTAGCGGTGACTGACATTGGTCTGCATACATCAGAGTGTATGAGTTATAATGTCTTCGTTGCACGCTGTCCTTTACCTTTGAAGGGTAATTTGGTCATTTTACCAAGTAAACAAGACTCACAAGTTCTATAAGGTTTATATTTGAAGGGTTTGAAATACTCATCCTTATGTAGCTTAGTTAATCTTGTTTCATTGATATAACCTAAGCGACTGTGCCATAGAAGTGATTCATTGAGATTATTCGAGTTAACGTTGTATATATTAGAGGTTGAACATTCTTTGTTAGTTTGTAAGACATAGATACCATTATTCAAAATACCATCTCCATATTTTATTTCATTGAAATAAATAAAACATTTATTAAAACTTATTAGGCATGAAAAGCCTTTATTACATAAAGAAGAAATTGAAATGATGTTCTTTACTAGAGAAGGTACATAAACACAATCTTCTAAGTCTAAAAATAAATCATTCAGCAAAACTAATGAATAAGTCCCCATGCACAATGCAGCCAGTTTTGCTCCATTACCCATGCGTAAGTCAACCTCCTCATGACGGAGTCTCCTACTGTTTCTCAGGCCCTGCACATTGTTACACAAGTGAGTCCCACAACCGGTGTCAAGCACCTAACTAGAAGGTTCAGAGTTTTGAGAATATAGTTCAATCATATACAACATATCTGAAGCATTGGGCTTCTTGGCCTCTTGGGCTTCGCTAGCTTCCTTGGCTTTCAAGGATCTGCAGTCTTTCTTCCAATGACCCTTCTTTCCACAAAAGAAACATTTCTCTTTCCCTTTTTCTTATCCACTTTACCATTGGGCTTTAGGTGATCTGGAGCCTTGGCCTTGCCCTTATTTTTCTTTGGGCCTTATGGCTTCAGGTCCGTACCTGTAAGCATGATGGAGGTTTTAAGCTCCGGTTTCAAGTCCTTCTCTACTTACTTTATCAGATTATGCAATTCAACTAAAGTAGCTTCTTTATCAGACAGATGAAACTGCATAATAAAGTTAGAGAATTCTTTTGGTAAGGTTTGAAGAATTAGATCATGACCTATCTCATGATCCATGATGAACCCGAGGTTGGCCAATTTTTCAATGTGGCCAATCAACTTAAGCACATGTCCACTAACAGATCATTCTTTATACCTTGTTTGGAATAAGGCACATGACACTTGGAATCTCACGGTATGAACGGAAGTTATATACAACTCCTTCAAGTGATTCCAAGGCAGTTTACTGGGCTTTTTGTGCGGTAATTGAAGGCTTTGCAGTGGAATATTTGTGTCTGATTGCTCTCGGTCTTTTATTATTTTATGGGGGGCAGCGCGTGAAGGTCAGGCTATTTGAAGGGCAATGGCTTGAAGGTCAGGGGGGTTGTTTGAAGGGTAATGGCGTGAAGGTCAGAGGGCTGTTGAAGGTGTTATAGCGTGAAGGTCAGGGCTGTGTGGAGATTGTTTGTTGCGGCAATGGAGGAGGGTTTTTTTAGGCTTGTTCACGGCAATAGATGGAGTTTTTAGGAGAGTTTTGGGCGTCAATGCTAGGGGTGAAGGGTTGGCTTATGCTTCTTTTATAGGCAAGGGTTGGGGTTGTCCTTATGCAAATAGGGAAGGAATATTGTGTAATTATGGGGGGATATTTAGTTTGTGTATCATAAGGAAATGATCTCTTCAATTTAGGAAGGTAATTTGATTTGATTTGATTTTATTTTATTTAGTTTAGGAATGTGATTTAATTTAATTAGGAAGGTGATTTAATTTAATTAGGAAGGTGATTGATGAGATTTGATTTGAATCTTTTAATTTGGGAAGGTGATTTATTTGGATTTCAACATGTGTTTAATGTGTGGATTTATTATTTTGGATGTGTTTTAATGGGCTTGGGCGTGAGCTAAGGGGATTTGGGAGTGGGTTTGGTTCTTTTTGGTGGGCTTGGTGTGTGGGTTGGTGGTGTGTGGGCTTGGTGTGTATGGCTTGTGGGGGTTTGGGCTGATGATGAATTTTAAAACAGAGGTCCAACGAGCGAACCCACAGCTAAGCAAACGAATTTAGTCCAACAAGATATCAATTTTCGACTTTTCCCTTCCGACGTCCATTTCCCGCGGCTTCCAAAACTTAAAGAGGAGTGCCTCCATAAGAGACATATCATCGGGACTTATATGCAAAAATACAGTGCCTACATTCGCCCCCACTTTGATGGGACTTGTGCAGTGTGTGACAATGACGATCCTATCAAAGTTATGCAATGCATTTTTGCTTACCTGGCTTGCCAGCTGCCACTTGACTTGCCTGTTGCTTCGAACTGAGTTGATGATACAGTGAGACTCGACCCTGGGACGTATCCCAATAACTGCAATTGACAACGGAGACTTCGACCCTGGGACGCATCCCGATACCGCTGACAATGTGGGCCTCGACCCTGGGACGCATCTCGGAATTACAACTGATGACGTAGTGGGCCTCGACCTTGGAACGCATCCCGAAACTGCTGACAATGGGGGCCTCGACCCTAGGACGCATCCCAATACCGCTAACAATGTGGGCCTCAACCTTGGGACGCATCCCAAAACTGATGATGTAGTGGGCCTCGACCCTGAGACGTATCCCGGAACTACAACTTATGACGCAGTGGGCCTCGACCCTGGGACGCATCCCGAAAATTCTGACAACGGGGGCCTCGACCTTGGGACGCATCCCAATACCACTGACAATGTGGGCCTCGACCCTGAGACGCATCCCAAAATTGATGATGATGTGGGCCTCGACCCTAGGACGCATCCCAAAACGGATATTGATGCTGATGTGGGCCTCGACCCTGGGACTCATCCCCAAAATTGATATTGATGCTGATATGGGCCTCGACCCTGGGACTCATCCCAAAAAATGATATTGATGCTGATGTGGGTCTCGACCTTGGGACTCATCCCCAAAACTGATACTGATGCTGATGTGATGGTTCGTTCCCGAACCGTGCTGTATGAGAAAGTGTAGACTGGTCGCCCCCAGTCTCGGTTCATTTTTCTGTTCTTTGCTACTCTCATAAGTACTACTTCTCACGAGATAATCCAGATAGCTAAACATATTTTCGTCCTCAAAGAATGCTTTGCGTCGAAACCATAGAACCTTTGAAGTGCGTAATACACTCAAATCTGATCGTCTGAATGAGTGATCTGAAATAAACTCCTAGTGTGTGTGTGGAGAAGGTTCTTTCGCAGCTTGATCCTTAAGTAAACCAACTCGATGATTTTGTCTCGGAGAATTGGATTAGTGGGTCTAACCAACCGAGATGTCTTGATTATACTCTGTGATTACTTCCTCGTACTCAACGTGATATGGTTTTCTTTTTTTTTCTTTTGTCTCTTTCTTTTCTTTCTTTTTTTTTCGACACACCTACCCTTTAAGGTAGCATTTCTCCTCATGGAGGTCCTAATACTCGCCCACGTGTAGTTTCACGCTTATCGGTTATAGGTGGTCTATTCTTTTTCTTTTCAGAGACTTTTTCTTTGTTTCCAACCATATCACATATCGTAGCATAAGTAAACAAGGATGGATATCTAGGCAAACGGTCATTCACTGATCCGCCATCTCTTCAACTAGTCATTTCGCCAACTACTCAGGCTTCTACTGCTAAGATCCCGTAATCAAGTGCTTGCGAGTCTAGCCGAGATCAACTACTCAGAATACCGGATGAGAGCACCTCTCGCACTTATCGTTTCTAAGGTTTCACCCTACAGCAAATAATTTCATCACCGGACATATGATTAGCCATCAAGGACTTCTCTCTTTTTTTTTTTCACTTCACTGGAATTCTTCAACCGCTAATAATATGGGCTTCGCCCCCTGGGATTCCTTCCTGAAACTGATACTGGTGTGGTCCTCAACCCTGGGACTCATCCCCGAAACTAATACTGATGCGGGGCTCAACCCTAGGACTCATCCCCGAAACTGACACTGATGCGGGCTTCAACCCTAGGACTCATCCCCAAAACTGATACTGAATTGGGCCTCAACCTTGGGACTCATCCCCGAAACCAATATTCATATGTTGCTGCTTCTGGTTGGCTTGCATTTGCCGCTTTCTTCTTTTCTTCTTTGAAACCTGTGAATACAAAACAAAACAAAACACAAAAAGAATGCAGATACATTATGTGTATGCATGCATGCATGAATAGATTTCCTATTCCGTTGGGTTAGGTCTTCTGTCGGTGTCTGCTCGGACTTCTTTTCCTCAGGCAAAATACTGCTTCAATCTATCCATGTTGAACGGCTCGGTGAACTCGTTCCCTTCCAAGTCTGACAGTCTCACTGTCCTATTTCCCATCACTTTCTAGACTATGTAGGGTCCTTCCCAATTGAGTCTGAACTTTCCTCTCAGATCCGTCGTCGACGGCTTCGACTGCTTAAGCACCATATCACCCTTTCTGATCTTAGTAGGTCGTACCTTCTTGTTGAATGCTCGAGCCAACCTCTTCTGGTATAACTGTATATGACACAAAGACTTCATTCTCTTTTCATCCAGTAATGCTAATTGTTCAAATCTCTGCGAGGCCCATTCTTGTTCAGGTAACTCTGCTTCTGCTAATACCTGCATGGACTGTATCTCGACTTCTACTGGCAATACTGCTTCCATGCCATAGACCAGAGAGTAAGGCGTGGTTCCCGTTGCTGTTCTCACAGAAGTTCTGTACCCACACAGGGCGTACGGTAGCTTGTCAGCCCAATCTTTGTAATTCTCTGTCATCTTGGCTAACATCTTTTTTATTGTCTTATTGGCTGCTTCGACTGCCCAATTTGCTTGTGGTCGGTAAGGTGACGACTTGTGATGGCCTATCTCATACTTCTGTAGCATTGCCTTTGTTTCTCCTTGAAACTGGACTCCATTATATGTTACTACATGATGCGGCATTCCATATCGACATATGAGATTCAAGGCTATGAACTTGCCATCGTCTTTGCTGTAACGTTGCGAAATGATTCGGCTTCCACCCATTTCGAGAAGTAGTCTACTTCCACTACTATGAAGTGATGTCCGTTCGATGCGTGTGGTCGAATCTCTCCGATCGTGTCAATTCCACATGCTGAGAAAGGCCACGGCTCTGATAGCCCATACAACTCTGTGTACGACAAATGGTTTAAGTTACTGTGCGCTTGACAATTGTAATAATGCTTTACCAGCTTCGCGCAGTCAGCTTCCATGGTCGACCAGTAGAAACCTTGTCTGACTATCTTGCGGGACAGATTCAATCCATTCATGTGCGGTCCACATACTCCGGCGTGTACTTCTTCCATTTCCTTCTGAGCCTCTTCTTTTCTTAAGCACTTCAACTGAATGTCATTCGCTTGCCTCTTGTACAGTTCTCCTTTCAAACTCACATACTGAGAAGCCAACTTCTGGATGGCTATCCTGTCTTTTCTGATTGCTTCTTCTGGGAGTTCTCCACGTTCTAAATACCACTGAATGTCATAGTACCAAGGTTTCCCATCATCGAATTCTACTTCCAAGATTCTTTCTATCTCATAAACTTGTTTGCTTGCTGTTGTCAACATCAGAGGTCTCATCACCAACTTCTCCGGATTTTCCGAAGTTGCGGCAAGTGTAGCCAATGCATTTGCCATTTGGTTCTCTTCTCGCGGCAAGTGCTGGAATTTACAATCGGGGAGGGCCTGTGCTATACTCCTGAGGTGGAACAAGTAGGGTTTCAACCGTTCTTCCTTCAATTCTCATTCTCCTTGCAGTTGCCGGACTACTAACATCGAGTCTCCATAGACTTCCATGCTCTTAGCTTTCAAGGCTATCAATGTTGTCAATCTGAAGGCGCATGCTTCATACTCAGCCATATTGTTGGTTACTCTGAACGTCAACCTCTTGGCCATAGGCAGGGTTTCTCCTTCAGGGGTTACTATCAAAATTCTGATTCCGGCTCATTTGCAGTTCACTGCTCCGTCGAAGTACATCTTCCATTCTTGGACTGTTATAGCTTGGATTTCCTCGTCTGGGAACTCAAACTTGTATTGATCTCCTTCTATCGGTTGTAATGCCAAGAAATCTGCTATGGCTCGCCTTTTGATTACTTTGGAAGTGAGGTACTCAATATCGAACTCTGTCAGCAACACCAACCATCTGCCTAACTTCCCAACTAGTGAAGGCACTGAATGCAGATACTTCAAAGGATTCTCCTTTGCTACCACTTGGATCTTGTAAGATTGGAAGTAATGACGCAACTTTCTGGACGCCCACACTACTGCCAAACAAATTTTCTCTACTTCCTGATAGCGGGCTTCATACGGAAACATCTTCTTACTGAGGTAATAGACTACATGTTCTACCCCTGTCTCATCTGCTTGTACCATCATCACCCCCAGCGCTTCGGGTTCTATAGCCAAATACAGTACCAAGGGTTTGCCCGGTCTCGGAGGTTTCAAGACATGAGATTTCACCAAGTATTCACTGATCTTGTCGAAAGCTTCTTGGCATTGTTCATTCCATTTCACTGGCTGATCTTTCCTCAGCAATTTGAAGATAGGTTCACATACTGACGTTAGCTTGGCGATGAACTGACTGATGTACTGAATTTTCCCAAGGAATGCTCTAACTTCTTTTTCTATCTTTGGCGAGGGCATCTCGGTAATTGCCTTGATCTTCTCAGGGTCTAATTCTATTCCTCCTATTCCAACTGTGTGTCCCAGTAGCTTGCCTGACGTTACCCCGAACACACACTTCTTGGGATTTAGCCGCAGGTTGTATTTGTCGACTCGTTCAAGGAACTTCTCCAGTGCTTCTATATGTCCGCTTCTTGTCTCTGATTTCACCATCATGCCATCCACATATACTTCAATTTCCATATGCATCAAATCATGGAATAACGTAGTGGCCATCCGCTGGTAAGTGGCTCCTGCATTCTTAAGCCCAAATGGCATCACCTTATAGCAATACGTACCTCATTCAGTAACAAGGCAGTTTTATGCTTGTCTTCTTCAGCCATAAGAACCTGATTATATCCTGAGAACCCATCTGCGAATGAGTACATGGCAGATAAAGCCGCACTATCAACCAATACATCTATATAGGGTAGAGGAAAATCATCCTTCGGGCAAGCTTTGTTGAGGTCTCTGTAATCTACGCACATTCTGACCCTTCCATCCTTCTTCGGCACTGGCACAATATTTGCCAACCACTAAGGGTATTTCACCACTTCTAGAAATCCCACATCTATCTGTTTCTTGACTTCTTCTCTAACCCAACGAATATCTAAGATGGCTTTTAAGACACAAGGGTTGACATGATGCGTGTATGCATGAGATGCGTGCAATGTATGGAATATATAAGTCAGCCCATTACCATTTTAAAACATTCAATCATACTATTGCGAGGTGCAAACTTGTCCCAATTGAAAAAGGCCCAACAGGTTTACACTTTTACGATAACATGGCTAAACAACTTCAAATGATAAGGGGCCTAAACACAAGATTGCCCATTGGCATTTCAAAAGCTTTTAGCCCAACTGCCATAAAGCATGGACTCGTCCCAGTTTAAATGGCCCAACAAGCCCATACCTCATGACAAAAAGTCCAACTAAATCCAAATGACAATGGTCCTAAACGCAAACATAAAGAGAAATTTCTATTAATTATACAACTACGGTTCACATGCGGGCTTATGGGAGTGTAGACAAAGGCTCTCGCTGTGAAGGATTGCCCACAACTAGGACTCCCCACTCAAGGGTTCGAGCGACCAAGTGAGCACACCTTTTTTATACCTTACGGTACGTGCCAATAAGTATGATATGTGACTGACTGTCAAATGGATTTCCTATTGAAAATTCCCCAGAGGGAGGGTGGAGCGAACTCTCTTAAATACCCAAGTCTCTTAGGCTCTTATCGCCTTGGTGACAGGAATAAACAACAAGTCCTCCAAATTAGTCCATCACAGTAAGCTTCGAGTAATGATTATCTAGGTGCCTTCACAGCTTTTCCTTATAGAAATGTAGTGAATGAAGAAAGACACCAAACCATTACTTAGCTCTAATAATGCCTTTGATTAAACCCATTCAACCCACGTTAGACACAGTTAACTAAAGCACAAATCACAATCATTACAAGACATTATTTCTGGACCGATTCTCTATCCCTAGTGGAGTCGCCAGACTGTAGGACACAGAAATCAGCGACGCTGTTCCAGGCTCGCAGCCCGGTTGGGAGTACGGAGTAGCCCACGGGGGACTAAAGCGGAGAAATAAAATGGAGTCGCCACCCAGTGTGAACTGGGAAATTATTTAAGGCCGCACTCACCCCTCGCAAGGGAAGACCTCAAACCGTTGGGTTCGGAATGGTCCATTACTTATGCCACTTGTAATAAAAGGATTTGTGCAATAATATAACTGAGTCTACGCAAGAATAACCTACATCTAAGTTCGCATATGACCTATATCTAAGTTTGCATATAACATATATCTAAGTTTGCATGCATAAAAGTAAGTCAAAATAACGGCAAGCATACAATCTCATGAATACCTTAAATCAATAAGCATGGAAATGTAAACAAATAATAATCTAAACATAAACGTAAAAGAGATATAATTAAGTTCCTAATGCGAAAGAAATAACTAAATCATGCTTGGAAATAATCAACTAAATCATGCATAAAAATAACATACTAAACAACCTAATCATGCATAAAAGCAACATACTATTTCTAATAAACAACGAATAAACATAAATTTGGATGAAACGAAATATGTGAGTCTCTCAAGCGGTATGTGGAATTGTATCCTGAGTGTAGACCGTACTACCGTCTATTCAGATTCGACTACAGAATTTATGTCCGGGTTTCCATCCGATATACCGCAAGAGATAACACATATTTCATTCATCCCATGGCCACAACTTACATGAATCTATAATACGTATGCGAAGAAATAACAATAAATAACAAAAAAAAGAACGGGAATAAATAGAAAAGGTGCCCTCAGGTCTAACCTCTTAAGTCGTCTCTTGGAAGTGTGTTACACGGTTGTCGGAAGGGTTTATGCTCCGCAGCTTTTCCGATTTACTGGTTCGTTGTTTTCCTTCGTTGCCTCGCTGTTTTAGGCTGCTGTTTGCTCACTATTTTTGCGGTATTTGGGTAGTGTTTCAGGGCTATTTTTCGGTGGTAATAAGGCAGTTTACTGGGCAGGTTTTTGGTGGTAATAAGGCAGTTTACTAGGCAGAATTTCGGTGGTAACAAGGCAATTTACTAGGCAAAATTTCGGAGGTAATAGGGCAGTTTATTGGGATGTTTTGTACGGTAATTGAAGGCTTTGCAGTGGATTGTTTGTGCGTAGTTTAGGGGGTTGTTGGATGGTTAATTGTGACTGTTTGTGTCTGATTGCTCTCGGTCTTTTATTGTTTTGTGGGGGGGGGCAGTGCGTGAAGGTCAGGCTGTTTGAAGGGAAATGGCGTGAAGGTCATGGGGCTGTTTGAAGGGTAATGGCGTGAAGGTCAGAGGGCTGTTGAAGGTGTTATGGCGTGAAGGTCAGGGGGCTGTGTGGGGATTGTTTGTTGCGGCAATGGATGAGGGTTTTTTAGGCTTGTTCATGGCAATTGAGGTAGTTTTTAGGAGATTTTTGGGCGTCAATGCTAGGGGTGAAGGGTTGGCTTATAGTTCTTTTTATAGACAATGGTTGGGTTTGTCCTTATGCGAATAGGGAAGGAATATTGTGTAATTATAGAGGGGTATTTAGTTTGTGTATCATAAGGAAAGGATCTTTTCAATTTATGAAGGTAATTTGATTTGATTTTATTTTATTTTATTTAGTTTAAGAATGTGATTTAATTTAATTAGGAAGTTGATTTAATTTAATTAGGAAGGTGATTGATGAGATTTGATTTGAATCTTTTAATTTGGGAAGGTGATTTATTTGGATTTCAACATGTGTTTAATGTGTGGATTTATTATTTTGGATGGGTTTTAATGGGCTTGGGCTTGAGCTAAGGGGATTTGGGCGTGGGTTTGGTTCTTTTTGGTGGGCTTGGTGTGTGGCTTGGTGGTGTGTAGGCTTGATGTGTGGCTTGCGGGGGTTTAGGCTGAGGATGAATTTTAAAACAAAGGTCCAACGAGCGAACCCACAGCTAAGCAAACGAATTTAGTCCAACAAGATATCAATTTCTGACTTTTCCCTTCCGACTTCCGTTTCCTGCGGCTTCCAAAACTTAAAGAGGAGTGCCTCCATAGGAGACTCATCATCGGGACTTATATGCAAAAATACAGTGCCTATAATAGGCTTTTAATATTATGAAGTTGCTCCCACTCAAATTTTAAAATTTTAAGCAAATCGCATCAACCCCAATATGATGGATTTCTTGTGGGCAAGGATCCCATTATCATCATTTCATAACTCCGACTAGGGCCGATCGTTATAAAATATGATAATTAGGTAGGTTCCCAACTAATTTATGATATAAATCACAATTCCTTAATTATTGGGTTGGGCAATCAAACATGCCATAGCTTATGCTAGTCCTTATGGACACCCAATCTTTGGCACTAAGTTATAAGACCACGCCTAAGGGTCGCTGCGTCTTATGACTCAGAAAAGTCAAACCATTGTCAATAGTACGATTTAGGGACAAATTGGTATTGGTCAGTCTAGTAAAGCCTAGTCCTGCCAATATGGTTTAAGCCCTTTAGGTCTATACTTTACAATGGGAGGCAAATTTTAGACTTAAATTATTATTGAGGATTTTAGCAAGTTTAAGTGAATAACTATCAAATGGATTCCTCCATTGAAAATTCCTCAGAGGGAGGGTGGAGTGAACTCTCTTAAATACCCTTACCTCTTAGACTCTTATTGCCTTGGTGACAGGAATAAACAATAGATCCTCCAAATTAGTCCAACACTTTAAATATGCTTTAGGTAAGCTTTGAGTAAATGATTATCTAGATGTCTTCACAGCTTTTCCTTTTGGCTATAAAAAGGTAGTGAGTTAAGGAAGACACCAAATCATTATCTAACTCTAGTAATACCTTTGGTTAAATTAACTTTAGTTTGAAAAGTTTTATTAACCCCTTGGTCTCAACCCACTTGTATCTCTTATAATGTCTTTTATTATAAACAAGTGGTTTATATTTATTAGCTTTAAAGGTAAAAAATCTCTAAGTTCATCACGGAATAATTAATTAGCTAAGGGATAAGTAATATACTCTCTATTTCTTAGAAAGTCTCTAGATGCTTGCACCCTAAAATAATCATACCAATTCTAATCATACATAGAATCATCAAGCATATGAGTTTTAATATGTTGGAATTATTTTAGGCATTAAATAACTTTGATTAATATTTAATTATGGTATTGTATTTTATTTTATTCAAATAAATTTACTATTCACATTTTTCTGCAGACGAATGAACTTTAAATGCAATTTCATAATTCAAATCTTAAACAAATCATGTAAAAATTGTACCTAAAATTACGTTCAGGGTGTTAGATTTCCAACGAGCTCTTAAACACCCAATTTCGAGTTCAAACGAGTGAGAACTAATCAAAACAAAAACGGCGCGCTGATACCACTGTTGGGAACCGGCCGCAAGTGCGCAGCGGAAAATCAAAATTATTATGTCATTTTCCCTTTGCCCAAGACCCATTTGTTTTTATTATTCTACAAGCCTAGGCATGTTACTATATATTCTAAGCATAAAACTCATAAAACATGCAAAGAACATAAACCTAAACATGCTAACTATCATAAGAACTCTGATTAAAATAAAGAAAGAAAAAGACTTACTTGAACCGAAGACTCATCCAGTCCTCCCTCCAATCTACAAGCTTTTATCGAACTCAGCGAGCTCTTCCACGTTCCAAAGATCCACCCAAGTGTGTGGCCTCCAAAGATGCACACACCAAAGCCAAAACTCAACGGCAAGAATACGCCTTGAGGGCACGGGTATTTTTCTCTTGGTGCTAGCCTAGGCAAATACCTTAAAACATTTAACTCGAGGTTCATCTAGTCAATTAGACTTAAGGATCCTCAAAATCAGTGGCTTACTCTTAAACTTTAGAGTTGCTCACTTATATAAACCCAAGATATGAAAGCTTTGGTGTAAAAATTTGTGAAGAATTCTTTGGGTTTATATAGTGCTCCAAAGACAACAAAATTAATTAAGAATCTGATGTGGGATAAAAGCTAATTTAATCTTAGCCATTAGATCTTAATTTAGTGGTTTAATGAGATTATAAAACCCTAATAAGAGTTTGGGCCGAATTGGAATTCAAAACAAATAACAAAAAAAAATTATTATTCACATTACTATTCATGTAACTATTCACGTGAATAGTATTTTTTTTATTCCAATTCCCAAAGTGACCCTATCGTCATTCACCAATCCCTAAGCCACTATGGAACCTAATAAATGATCTGTTCAATAATTAAACACATTGAATCATTTAGGAATAATTCCTACAACAATTATATATGTTGTTATACTTGTACTGTGCATTGTTAACCATTGATTTCGACTTTGTTGTGTGTGACCTTTTGGGTTCCCCTCAAGTTGGTCATGAAATGAATCGTGATAATTTAATCAAACATAAATTATCCTCCGATCAGATGGTCGTTCAATTTCAATGACTAATGTTGACATCTAGCAACATGCCAAGGCCCCCAAATGAGAAGGAAATATATATATATCCATTCTATATGTGATTTACATATGATACGGTCTATCGCCTCATTGTATCCCCACCTATTGACCTAAGGTACGGAAAGTGTCTACCCATATGGTCAAAGGTATGATGTTGATAGTGTCATGAATCGTTCTAACCCAAGAATCTCACAAGATTCTTCCGTTGTGGCAACAGTCTCAATCACTGATCACACATATCAACCCGTGAACTGGAATACTACTCTTATAAGAAAATATTATCCGAGAGAGTGGCGATTCTCTGTTGTATCTTTATAAACTTCATGTGTTTCAACAAATGACCCAATCATACCCTTATGACCGGATCTTTTGAATCGGGGAAGGAGAATGTCAAAGTTATTTGATCCACACATAATATTGTAAAGACCTCAAGTCAAAGGACTGGTCATATAATCGATACATGAAAGTTCTCACAGACAAATGAGATAAACACTCCATATGAAAACTTTCAGCGGTCAGTTCGATATACACGAACAACTCATGCATCCATGTGATACACCAAGCGGACGGATCTCCGCTAGTAGCCTATGAGATCGGCTACCCCACTTAAGGGCAGATCATATCATAATGCTAGTCTCTTCGCTTTGTGAACGCCTAGATTATTCACAAAACTATGACTAGGAACATTTAAGAGTAATGATTCTCATAAGGCATGGAAGCCATCGTCTTATTACTCCAAGGGCTTTATTGCAGCGCACTGTGTGCTCACTGTAGCACAACTCTGATTTTTTTTTCATTTGCTTTTCTTTTCATTCAGCTCACATTCCAGTGAGCTTAATTAATTAGGGTTTTTGACCCTAATCATTTCCGTTCTTTCCTAAACACTTCAAAAATACCCAAAATTAATTTTAAATTTCAAAACCAACATAAACACATGTTATAGAATAAAAATCATGTTTTTCAAAATATCAAATATTTTTACAAAAACATAAATTTATTCTAAATACGCACTTGCGTAATTTTTGAATCTAATACACAAACCAAATTAGAATCCCAATAAAAAATGTCTCGTGAACAATTCTAGGTCACCCAAAGGTGGTCAAGTGATTCTAGAATGGTAGCCATAGCTCTAAGTTTTAATCTGGAGTTCCAAACTCTAATTAATTGTTCCATGTCTAATATGAATATCTTTGACCTAATTACAAGCATGTTGTGTTTATACTTCTAAAGTATCCTAACACAATTGATTAGCCTTATTCAACATTAAGCTATGTGATCATGCATTTAATACACAAATAAACATGGCTTAGCAGAAGATCAAACTTTACCAAGTAAGTTTGATGCAAGATTCAATCTACCTCTCCTTTTTTGAAATTATGTATAACCTCGAAGGTGTGAAAGCTTGACTTCAAGATCCAATCTGTTGGGGTATTTGGGCAAAAGGCGCGGCGGAAGCGCTGTTAGGGCGAAATCGTAATTTTAAAACTTTTTAAATTACCGATTAAATTATTCAATATCTAATATGAAAAATTCATTCATATTTCACCTAAACATATTTATTTGATATCAAATAATAACATAAATAGTTAAGAAATGTCGCGAAACGTTTATGAAAATATTTTTCCGTAAAATGGCATAAAATGCGTTTTTGACCGAACCGACTACTCAATACACATGAGGGCTGCCCAGGTCAGCCCCAAAGTGTGGAGGATAACTCATATATCCACAGTGGTATCTCAAGTCAAAGGACCATTATGCTCGCTCAACTCGAGAAGATTCCTATTGACGTTGGTGTACCATCTATTAGGAAATCTTCAGTGAGTCATTCAGTGTTTATCAAATAAACACCTACATGTCTATACGAGTCTCCCGAAATTTGTACGCTCCCACTGACCTACTATCATATATGTATTCTCGATGCTTATTTAAAATCAGACAATTTGACTGTATCAAAATTAGGAACACAGATTTTCAAAAAGCTTATCTGAGTCCACAATATGCTCTATAAGCTAGTATATCAAACTGTGATCTTAGCAGAATACAAACTTTAGGGCCATTCTAGAATGAACTCTTCAAACAATGAAACCACAACGGATTTCTCATTTGAAGAAAATATTCAGGAATGCCACTTTGCATTCTTTAGCCAAAATACATAGTTTAATATCAACATTAACCAACAGATCCTTAATTGTTCAATTAGTGCGACTAGAGATAAGTTTCCTCAGAATCTACAATAGATTACTGAGTAAAACCTTTCTCACTATCATACTGTAAAGGTCAAACCTTTACTAGCTCACTTTGCTTTTGCTGCGTAAATAATTTGCACATCTTATGAACAATTCATAACGAAAGCTCAATCAAGTTCAAAACTTGATCGAAGTAAGCCATGAACAATCTTAGATCTATGGTTCATTGGTAATTTCTGAAATCGATATCAAATATCGCTCCCACTATAAGTTATATGATAATTTTCTTCAATAAGAAAACAGAAGAACCATTAAGTATCAAATACTTTGCAAATGATTATGATATCCTATTAAACGTATACGGAAGATGTCTAAGGGTCTTTTCATCTTATTAATTATGTAGTTCCATTTTAGTTTATCACTCTCACATTTGACTTCAATAAGTCAAGTCTTTTCTACAATCGTTAACATCTAATGTTACACACCAATTAATAAAACAATTTTATTACTCGGGATCGTAGAAAAGATACTCTATGAAATAGAATACAATATTCTATTAAATAGAATAAATGATAAACTTTTACTTGTACCTCCAAGGCGTAAGTACTTTCAATTATATAACTATTATACAAAAGAAATATTCAAATCTCAAACTTTTCAAGATTCGAATTTTCTACTTATACATATCATATACGTAAATGTAGAAATTAATGGAACCTTAATTAAAAAGATGAATTGGTGTAACTGGAGCATAACCCCAAGAGTATTGAAAACTAATTCGGTAACACTCAATATCAAACGAATCAAATCATATAAGATTCGATTTCTCCCACTAACCAATTCCATCACGATGGAATCGTAGAAGAATAATATTGAGTAAGAATCACATTCATTAAATAAGCTTAGAACTAATTTCCATAAATTCATAAGTTTGATCAAATCAAACATCCTTAAACAATTTAAAGGCTCATGATGAATTTTAAATTATAGTTTTCAACACTTTAAATAGAATATCTTTGAACGATTCAAAATATTATATCCGCGTTTCATCAGAAACATATTGAAAGTCCTCGAACCATTCAAGACGTTCAATATATATTCTTTTAGAAACACTGAACTAAGTCATGACAACTCATTAACTAAGTTACGAAGTAAAGAAAACTATCCAGGACAATTTATAATTCATTAAACTACATACATCCAAAGTATTAGTTTAATAAATCTGTGATCCAATGACGATCATTGGTTAAATGAAATTTAATCACATCCTGAATACCATATTCATTAAATGGATAAGGATATATGGTGTGATCTTGTACCAGACCATCCTTTACCATACGGAATAAGCATCTAATGCTTATGTGATAAAATCTCACAAAGCACTGTTCTAAGTTATTTAGTTAACCGAATATTTTTCTTAATGTTTATCTTCTTATTAATGACACTACTAGTCATATAAAAATATGTAACAAATGTTTATAAAGAACAAGTAACTATCCAATAGTCGCAAGTTCTGATATCAAATTGTTAGTGTCCTAGACATGCCCAATGTCTCTAAGTCATGATATTGTGTGTGAATGATCAAGTGAGTTGCGGAAAAACATACATTGATCGGATGTGAGATTTCAAAAATTCTTTGATGTATGGAAGCTCCAAGCTTTGATAATGGATTCCCAACTAAAGGATGAGTTTCCCTATCACCTCACAAGACTCCTTAAGTGCTAGCTTTAAATAAATTTTGAAGCAAAATTTATCTGTGGAGGAGAAGCAACTCTCGGCCAAGGAGAGAAAGAAGAGAGATTATGTTTTTGATAATTTTAGTTTCCAAAACTAATACCAATTATTAACATTCAAAAAGTGTATATCTTTTCCAAAAAAAAAAAAGCAAAATGTGTTGGAAGGAAAAAGCATTAAATGCTCCCATCAACTTCCATCAACTACTAGACAATTGATGTAAGTTAGTAGGTCCCACCACTTAAATTCAAAATTCAATTTAGCTTGCTTAACACACTTTGGGCCTGGATTCATTTAATCCGATTAAACGAATTTTTTGCCGCGACGTAATTAAATCCAATTTAATTAAATAATAATGCCTAGCAAAATTATTACGAAAGTCGCTTACGAATTAATTCCAAATTAATTCGTTCGTCCGAATGAAAATCCAATTTTAATTCCACATTGAAATCCGATTTCAATTAATATATCCAATATATTATTTAATCGATTAATTCTAAATTAATCGTGTTCTCTCTTCTATTCGTATTTTTATCCCAAATAAATTCTTTCCGCAATTAATCCTAGATTAATTTTCTCTCTCATAATTAATCATAGATTAATTTTGTTCGAGTCAAATGTCATCGGTGAATCTTTGGGAAGCGACCCAAGAGATCTCTGGATATATTGGCAGTAAATACGGTCATCAGACTATCCGAACATTTGCGTACCCTGTACCACATTCTTACTGATTTACAAGACATGGTTGGGTTCTAGCAAAGCACCGTGCCTACCCAATTCTCCGAAAATATTCAACAAGGAATATATAATATGTATCAGGTATAGTATACTATGTATTGCATATTAAGGTCCAGTATCGGATGTCACGTGTTAGTCCAGGGGCTGGAATTGAATCTGCCCCGTATGAAACATATATCGGATCACTATCAACTAGTCTCTGTAATAGGATAATCATGACCTTGTCATACTATCCCGATAGCTGCAGTATTTAAGAGTACTAGTTCTGTATCCCTGCGTGATCATCATCTTCATATGACTGAAGTGATACTTCCATCTTGACATCACACCCAATACACTACGATTCTCGGTATACCCAGAAAAGGCGTACGCAGAACCTGTTAAAGCTCCAGACGACCAAAACCAAAGTATACTGATTGTTGCAAGTATTAGCGATGCAAGTGTCAGGTTAAGACCATTTACACCTATCCTGATTCGGATTCCCAAAGACACATAGTCATACTAACAATGGGATTCCGAGGGGTCTATCCAGAGCGAAGTTGTTCCCGGTCCAACGGCTAATAGAACCTCCTATCACACTTGCATAAGTATCCAATACTTAAATATATAATAACTATGTCGTTAAGATTCCATAATGCGCACAAGTGTAATACTAGTCTATTCTGCATTATCGATGTCCAGTCTCGATAATACTACGACTAAGGATATTTAATGATTAAACCGTTCGTGGATTAATATTCTCTCATATCTTATTAATCTGGAACTAATCATAAGGACTTTTATCATTTATATATCCAAGTAATCCAATTACAAAATGATAAAATAGCAATTTTCTTTGTCACATAGTTAATTTGTACAAAAACACAATGTCTTTTACAAATAGTGATGTTATGGGTCATAATTGTCCAACAATCTCCCACTTGGCTCATAGCTAGTCACTCAAGTATCTAACACCTGAACTTTATACATGTCGCTCAAAATTTTGGTGAGAAATAACTTTCGTCAGCGGATCTACAATGTTGTCATCTATGTCGATCTTTTCGATCTTCACATCGCCACGATGTATGATCTCATGAATCAGATGAAACCGTCGAAGTACATGATTGGATCGTTGATGAGATCGCGGTTCCTTAGCATGCGCTATAGCCCCGTTATTGACACAATACAAAGGTACGGGCTCAGCTACTAATGGAACTAATCCAAATCTAATTAGGAATTTACGGATCCAAACTGCTTCTTTTGCTGCCTCAGCTACAGCAATATATTCCACTTCTGTTATTGAATAGGCAACAATCTCTTGCTTGGAAGATTTCCAGCTCACTGCTCTATTTTTCAAACAAAATATGTACCCTGATTGCGACTTAGAGTCATCTTTATCGGTTTGGAAACTTGCATCGGTGAACCCAGTCACCTCAAGTTCTCTATCTCCATAGACTAAGAAAGCATCCTTAGTTCGTCTAAGATACTTAAGGATGTTCTTAACAGCAATCCAGTGCCCATCACATGGATCAGCCTGATAGCGACTGCACACACTCAAAGCATACGAGACATCAGGTCGCGTACATATCATGGCATACATGATCGATCCGACTGTAATCGAACGGGATCCGACTCATTTTATCTCTCTCATCTTTAGTTCTAGGACACATGTCCTTAGATAGAGAGATGCCATGTGACACTGGAAATCGCCCCCTCTTAGAATGATCCATGTTGAATCTCTTCAACACTTTGTCAATGTACGAGCTCTGGGAGAGTCCAAGCAGCTTTCTAGATCTATCCCGGTAGATCCTTATTCCCATAATAAAGGCTGCTTCTCCCAGATCTTTCATGGAGAATTTTAATGAAAGCCAAGCTTTCACCGATTGTAGCATGGTAATGTCATTGCCAAGAAGCAATACATTATCAACATAAAGGACAATTAATGTCAATGCGCTCCCACTAACCTTCTTATATACACAAGGATCATCTTCGTTTTGAATAAAACCATATTCTTTTATGATCTCATCAAAACATTGGTTCCAAGAATGCGATGTTTGCTTCAATCCATAAATAGATCGATTTAACTTGCAAACCTTGTTTGCATGTTTTGGCACGACAAAACCGTCAGGTTGTTGCATATAAACATCCTCCGAAAGGTTTCCGTTAAGAAAAGCGGTTTTGACGTCCATCTGCCATATTTCATAATCGAAATATGTAGCAATAGCAAGCATTATCTGAATGGATTTAATCATGGCAACAGGTGAAAAGTTTCATCATAATCGACACCATGTCGTTGACGATACCCTTTTGCTACAAGCCTAGCTTTTTACGTTTGTATGTTGCCATCCATGTCCATCTTCTTCTTGAAGACCCATTTACAACCAATCGGCTTAACGCCTTGTGGTGCATCAACCAGTGTCCAAACTTAGTTGGTATACATGGAATCCATTTCGAACTTCATGGCCTCTTGCCATAAAGTAGAGTCGATACCTTGTATTGCTTCTTCATACGTAGTCGGCTCATTATCCTCAATAAGATTAATATCTACATGAGGTGAGATCAGAAACCCACACCTCTCAGGTTGTTTTCAGACTCTCTCTCACCTACGTGATTCTTGTGTATTAGAAGATTATGGTACAGTCTCATCCCTGATGAACTGTTCATGTTTCGTAAGGGACTTGATGACAGGAACAGTATCACTCTGATTTTCATCGAGTTCTACTTTCCTCCCACTTACCACTGCATTTAGGAATTCCTTTTCGAGGAAAATCGCATGGAGAGCAACAAATACCTTATTCTCTTGTGGGTTGTAAAAGTAATATCATTTGGTTTCCCTAGGATAACCTATAAATAGGCACTTATCCAATTTGGGTTCTAGTTTGGTACCATCTAAATGTTTAACGTATGCCCAGCATCCCTAAATCTTCAGGATTAAGAAATCTGGTTTCTTTCCTGTCCATATTTCATATGGAGTTTGTCCAACAGACTTTGACGGAACCTTATTCAAAATAAGTATTGCAATGTTCAATGCGTATCCCCATAAGGAAATTGGTAGCTCAGTGCGACTCATCATTGACCTTACCATCTCTAACAAAGTTCGATTTCTCCGTTCGGACACACCGTTAAATTGAGGTGTTCCGGGAGGAGTCCACTGTGAAAGAATACCATATTCTTTCAGGTAATCAAGAAATGCATTGCTTAAGTATTCTCCACCACGGTCCGACTGCAGTGTTTTAATACTTTTGCCGGTCTATTTTTCTACTTCGTGTCGAAACTCTTTGAATTTCTCAAAAGTTTCCGACTTGTGTCTCATTAGATACACATAACCATAACGTGATGCATCATCCGTAAAGGTTACGAAGTATTCATATCCACCTCTAGCCTGGCTAGACATGGGCCCATAAACGTCACTATGAACGAGGGTTAATAGTTCGATGGCACGTACACTTTTACCACTAAAAGACGTTTTAGGCATTTTGCCTTATAAATAAGATTCGCAGACATCATATGAATTAGGATCAAATCTGTCCAAGTATCCACTCTTCGAAAATATGGATATACGAGTCTTGTTAATGTGTCCCGGACGACAATGCCACAGATAAGTTTCATCTGTTTTACTCAATTTGAGCCTTTTGTTTGTCATTATATATGTTTGAGATTCATTTATATTCAAAATATAAAGACCATTATTAACATCAGTTGTGCATATCTTAAAATCATCTTTATAAACAAAACATCAAGTGTTCCGGAATACAAAGGTATACCCGCATTAGGTCAAACATGATACAGAGATAATGCTTCTTGTCAAACTAGGTACATAATAACAGTCTGATAAAGAAAGTACATGCCCCGATGGCAGTTCCAAAACATAGGTCCCTAAAGTCAAAATAGCGACTCTCGTCCCATTTCTAACTCGTAGGTCAATCTCGCCTGAAGCCAGTCTCCTGCTAATCTGCAGATCCTGCACATCAGTACATATATGAGTACCACATCCAAAATTAAAAATCCAATTTTTAAAACTAGAAATATACATGTTTATTTCAATAACAAACATACCCGAAGCCGGAGCATTGCCCGCCGTCACTTTCTTCATGTGCGCCTTGTACTCACGGCACTCAAGCTTCTAGTGACCCCATTTGCCACAATGTAAGCAGACATCTTGGGATATGTCATTTGCCTTCCCATAAGACTTTGACGATTTGGCCTTGCCCTTTCTTTTCTTCTTCTTCTTCACACCTCCAGAAGCCTTCGACCATGCCTTGGCCTTCTGAGATGTCGAAGTAAGATGCGCCTCGCGCTTCTTGCCCTTCAGAAGCTCTGGCTCTGCCTCTTTCAGCATCACCATCAACTCTCCAAGAGTCTTCTCTTGGTTCATCATATTGTAGTTCATGATGAACCCGCCCCAGCAGTCGGGCAGAGACTGTAAGATCAAATCTATGGAACTCTCAGCCTCGAAGGTAATACCCAGCTGACCTAGTTGTTCGATGTCAGCAATCATCTGTGACACATAGTGCTCGATAGATGTACCCTCTGACATACGTGAGCGAAAAAGCTTCTTTTGCAATTCATACTTCTGAGATCTAAGGTTGGATCTATGAAGGTCCTTCAATTTCAACATCATGTTGTAGGGATCCAATCCTTTGTTTTGACGACGCAATTGAGGGGTCATTGCGGCAAACATGACGGATTGAACAGTTGAGTTGTCATCACTATGAGTCTTCCAAAGCTCATGATCAACTACCCGATCATGTCCGGGCTCAGGCTCGAGAGGTCTGTCTATAACATAGAGTAACTTCTCGGCTCCCAGGACAATCCTGAGATTCATCTCCCAATCTGGAAAATTCACGCCGTTAAAGACATTATCGCCCATGATGATGTCTCTAACGCTAATCTTTCCAGTCATCTTGATTGCAATAGTCCAACTATCCAATCAACGATATCGGGTACAATGAAAAGTAATGATTACTATAGTCCAACTATATAATCAACTACAAATGAAGTTATAAGAGTATAGTCCAATTGTTCAATAAAAACAATAAAATATTAGTCCAACTAATATAAATATATAATGATGAAAATAATTTAAAAGCGCATAATTGGCAAGTATTAAACGTAATTGAAAATCTATTACTCGCCTCCCACTATTTTTTGACGAGCCTCTAACCCTCTGTTGAGTACTCGGGAAACCTAGTTTCCTAGTGGGCTAGGATCCCGTTAAATAACACGCAACCTTGACTTTGGCCAACAAGCTGTATGAAACTTAACTAGGTAGATCTCTAAGATCAATTGGATCCCATCCAATTCCTAGATCCGGTAGGTGAACCTCCAAGTCCAAGATATATATCCAATATATATTTCCTAACCTTTTCCTCTGAATCAACTAAGCATTGGCTTTCGCTCAACAAGCTTAATGATTCAAGTTAAGCGCGACCCATTGACAGTGGGAAAGCTTCGTAATCCACGTCGATGAACAAGAAGTGACCTTAACTTTGGCCAACAAGTCACAACTGCCCAAGACATGCAATATATAACAAATCTTTATGGTTCAAATGTTGGAAATCTAATAACCATGTCCCAAGATCAAAAACAAGCAAAATATATATAAGAATGAACTATATTGAAGTAATGGCGGAAACAATACTCACAAAAACGGAATGTGGATGCAATGGATGAAACAAATGTTGCTCCTTTGTGCAGTGGAGGATTCGGCCAAGCAGTAAGGAGAAGCGCCAAGCTTTAATTGATCCTTCCAAGCTCTAAGATGAGTTTCCCATAACACTTGTATGATCCCTTGATGTTGCTAGCCAAAGTTGTGTGTTAGAGTTCCAAACAAGCACACTTTCTTCTTGTCTTGCCACAAAAAAAATGAAGAATTGGAGAGAGCTTTTGAGCTTACTGTTTTCGGTAATTTGAGAGAGGAAGAAGATATGATTTTTGTCTTAAAAATCAATTTATATTTATGTCATAATAATTATTAAATAATAATATATTTATGACATAAAGCATGCAAAGGCTTAGAGTGTCTAAACTCAATTTCCATGCAATACCCTTGAGTGCTTTGTACACTATCTTCATGCAATACATCTTGATTAAATAATGCAAATAATGACAAGTGTCATGTGGGCCCCACACGTTTCCAAATGAAAGTGGGCCCACGTGCACTCACGCGTTCGGGTTCGATATTTCCGAAATACCGAGCTTACGTCGCGACGTTAATTAAATCGAATTTAAATAAATAATTGCGCCTAGCGAAATTATTATTTACATCGCTAACGAATTAATTCTAAATTAACTCGTTTGCCCGAATTAAAATCTAATTTCAATTTCGCGTCGAAATCGAATTCCGATTATTATATCGAATATAATAATTTTACGATTAATCTAAATTAATCGTTCTCTCTCTTTATATAGTACTTTATCCAAGATAAAGTCTCTCCGTAATTAATCCAAGATTAATCGAGTTTGAATCATACGTCATTGGTGAATCTTCGGGAAGCGACCCAAGAGACCTCTAGATATGTTGGCAGTAAATCCGGTTGTCGAACTATTCGAACACGTACGTACCAAGTACTACGTTTTTACCGATTTACAAGACAAGGTTAGCTTCTAGCAAAACGCCATGCCTACCCAATTCTCTAGAAATATTCTTACTGGAATATTAGATCTATAACAGGCGTAGTATACCGTAGTATAGTGTATATCGAACCAGTATCGGATGATCACATGTAAGGCCTGGGGCTGGAGATGTGTCTGCCCCGTACGATACACATATCGGACATCAAGCAACCAGTCTCTTTGAATCGGATAATCCTGACCTAGTCATATTATCCCGATGGTTGCAACCATTATAGAGTACTAGTTCTATATCCCTCGCGATCATCATCTCCATATGTCTGAAGTGATACTTCCATCTTGACATCACACCCAGTACACTACGATTCTCGATAAACCCAGAAGAGGTATACACAGAACCCGTTAAAGCCCTGGACCACCAAACCTAAATTTTACCGATTGTCGTAAGTACTAGCGATGCAAATCTCAGGTTAAGATCATATGCACCTACCCTGAAGCGGACTCCCATAGACACGCAGACATACTACCAATGGGACTCCGCGGGGTCTATCCAGAGCGAAGCTGTTTTCCGTACCATCGGTAAAACACAACCTCCTACCGCATTTGCATAAGTATCCAATACTTAAATATATGAGAACTATGCCGTTGTGCCCTCACAACATGCACAAGTGCAGTACTAGTCTATTCCGCATTATCGATGTCCAATCTCGATAATACTACGACTAGGGATATTTAATGATTAAACCTTTATGGATTGATACTGTCTCATATCATCACAATCCGGAACTAATCATAGGGACTTTTACCATTTATATATCAAAGTAATTAAATTACAAAACGGTAAAAGGCAATTTCATTACTACATAGTTAATTTTGTACAATAATACAATATCATTTACAAAATAGTGACGCTATGGGTCATTACTGTCTAACATCAAACACATCCGCGATAGACAATGATCTTGACTTTGGCCAACAAATCAAAGCCAATCTTGGATCTTGAGAAAGAACCACGCAATGGAAGGAAAACGCTTAATATTTAATGAGGGTTTTTCACGTAAATTGGCAACCAATTTATTATCTTTGATTAGGTCTCATCATACACCCTTAAACATGCATTCTAAAATCATAATAAGACTTGAATAAATTAATAATGATATGCGGATGGATATATAACACAATTTGTTCCTAGAACAAATCTCTCATTTTCCTCTCTCCCGCTAGCACTATAAATACTTCTGCCCAATTACATAATACATTAAAGAAACCTCATTTACATTGAGGGGAATTGGTGAGAAGAGAAATATAAATAGTAAAGAGATGATAGGCTGAACACGCAGGTCCAATTTAATAAATTGTAAATTTATTACAATAATTTCCAAAATTGCCCCACCCGACTAATATCCATCTGATATACATTATTCATACAAATACATCCAAGTATTCACACAAAGCATGCTATCAATCAATATAATCCAATTAATTAATCTTTAATTAATGACTATCCAATGTTCATACAACGATTTGATTTGCTCGAGTCCAACTCGTTTAAGAATAAATACTCAAAGTACGTATTCTTGAATTATATCGAACTATAATTTTAAATTCAATTGAATTTGTATCCAATATTAATTCAAATTTAATTCCAAATTAAATAATTACACTTATTTATGTGCCTTAAAGACTTGAATTCCAAATCCAATCCAATTGGGTCTCAAAGACCCAATTAGCATTCAATGCCAATTTAATTAAAGTCCAATGGGCTTTCAATTAATTCTTTAGGCATGAGTTTTGGCCAATATGGATCCAATCCAATAGCCAAGGCCCAATAAGGAATCACCCTTTTGCCAAAAATCAATTTAGCCCCATTAGGCCCAATTAAATTATTAAAGGCCCAAAAGTCATATTTGGACTTTATGGAAATAGTTTTAGGCCCAATTGGATCCAACCCAATTGTCCAAAACCAAACTTGGTCCAACCAAGCCCATTAGCCCAAATATAACAAATTAGCCCAATCCAATTTTAAAGACTAATTTGTATTAACATAATATTCCAAATATCACATTAATTTCAATTAAAGTGTAATTAACATAATTAATTTATTAATATAATATTTCCAAAACATTAATTAATCAAATTAATCATGCTTAATTGTCCAATTCATGTCCAACACAAATTGAAGCTAAATCAATCCAGCACTACATGTTATAGCTTACGGAAATGTCATGAAATAACATTCAATTTTGATTTCAATCCAATTAAACCAACAATTAATATTCATTTCATGCTTTAAATTCATCCAATAGTCTAAAATCAAAAAATCACCATGAGAATGCTAAGGTTAATTTTCGGCCATGCTAAGATTTTTAGGAATTTTTGATCCAATCAATTTATTCAAATCCTATGATGCACAAATCCAATTCATCATCATCAAAACACAACCAAACAACCAATTTGGAAAGATACATACTCCAAGCACAAAATCCCCAAATAAAGTCCATAAACCCTAAACTCAAATCATGCTTAGATATGGCTCTGATACCATTGTTAGTGTCCTAGACATGCCCAAGGTCTCTAAGTCATGATATTGTGTGTGAATGATCAAGTGAGTTGCGGAAAAACTTACATTGATCGGATGTGAGATTTCAAAAATTCTTTGATGTATGGAAGCTCCAAGCTTTGATAATGGATTCCCAACTAAAGGATGAGTTTCCCTATCACCTCACAAGACTCCTTAAGTGCTAGTTTTGAACAAATTTTGAAGCAAAATTTGTCTATGGAGGAGAAGCAACTCTCGGCCAAGGAGAGAAAGAAGAGAGATGATGTTTTTGATAATTTTAGGTTTCAAAACTAATACCAATTATTAACTTTCAAAAAGTGTATATCTTTTCCAAAAAAAGAAAAGCAAAGTGTGTTGGAAGGAAAAAGCATTAAATATTCCCATCTATTTCCATCAACTAATAGACAATTGATGTAAGTTAGTGGGTCCCACCACTTAAATTCAAAATCCAAGTTAGCTTGCTCAACACACTTTTGGCCCGGATTCGTTTAATCCGATTAAACAAATTATCCGTTGCGACGTAATTAAATCCAATTTAATTAAATAATAATGCCTAGCAAAATTATTACGAAAGTCGCTTACGAATTAATTCCAAATTAATTTGTTCGCCCGAATTAAAATCCAATTTTAATTTCGCACTGAAATACGATTTCAATTAATATATCCAATATATTATTTAATCGATTAATTCTAAATTAATCGCGTTCTCTCTTCTATTCGTATTTTTATCCCAGATAAATTCTTTCCGCAATTAATCCTAGATTAATTTTCTCTCTCATAATTAATCCTAGATTAATTCTATTCGAGTCAAATGTCATCGGTGAATCTTTGGGAAGCGACCCAAGAGATCCCTGGATATGTTGGCAGTAAATACGGTCATCGGACTATCCGAACATGTGCGTACCCCGTACCATGTTCTTACCGATTTACAAGACATGGTTGGCTTCTAGTAAAGTATTGTGCCTATCCAATTCTCCATAAATATTCAACAAGGAATAGATAATTTGTATCAGGCATAGTATACTATGTATTGCGTATTAAGATCCAGTATCAGATGTCACATGCTAGGCCTGGGGCTGGAATTGTGTCTGCCCCGTACGAAGCATATATCGGATCACTAGAAACTAGTCTCTGTAATCGGATAATCATGGTCTTGTCATACTATCCCGATAGCTGTAGCATTTAAGAGTACTAGTTCTGTATCTCTGCGTGACCATCATCTCCATATGACTGAAGTGATACTTTCATCTTGACATCACACCCAATACACTACGATTCTCAGTATACCCAGAAGAGGCATACGCATAACCTGTTAAAGCTCCGGACGAACAAAACCAAAGTATATTGATTGTCGTAAGTATTAGCGATGCAAGTCTCAGGTTAAAACCACATACACCTACCCTAATTCGGATTCCCATAGAGACATAGTCATACTACCAATGGGATTCCGAGGGGTCTATCCAGAGCAAAGCTGTTCCCAGGCCAACGGCTAACAGAACCTTCTATCACACTTGCATAAGTATTCAATACTTAAATATATGAGAATTATGTCGTTAAGCTTCCATAACGCGCACAATTGTAATACTAGTCTATTCCGCATTATCGATGTCCAGTCTCGATAATACTACGACTAAGGATATTTAATGATTAAACCGTTTGTGGATTAATATTGTCTCATATCTTATTAATTCGGAACTAATCTTAAGGACTTTTATCATTTATATATCCAAGTAATCTAATTACAAAATGATAAAATAGCAATTTCTTTTGTCACATAGTTAATTTGTACAAAAATACAATGTCTTTTACAAATAGTGATGTTATGGGTCATAATTGTCCAACAAAAATATCAAAATAATCATTGAACAATATTTTAAATAACTAGATGGGAGATCTGGTATCCAATACCTATAGTTGTCGTATTGTGAAAATCGATATTCTACACAACTATACACATCTCCTTTCTTTAGCTTTATAATTTGCCTTCAATTATTCACAACAATTACAAATAAATGATTAGCAAGCTGTGTTAAAACACGTGACTTCTAAAAGTCACTAAAGCCAAGAAACGACATTATAAGATAAACAAATACCTAATGGAGTTTTCTTAATGCCAGTCAAGAATCTCGAGACATGAACTGATTCATCTCAAATTTTTTTGCACAAGAAACTATTCTCTCTAGACAATTATATCCTAAACAAATATCTATTTAGATTACTAATCGTGACTTAGTAACTAAGTCACTAACCATCTTGATTTTTCAAAAAAATCGAAACAACAGATCCTGATGGTTTGAACTAATCTAACAATATCTAAGTCTATTATCATTCTAGAACCTATTCTAGAAATACACAACCATAAGTAAAGTCAGAAAACATATTCAAATAACATGCTATGTAGTGGATTAGAAGTATAATTCTATAAACAATATAGAATAAAGGAAAACAAAAGTAGCAAATTCCATAAAATTACACACTGCTTTAGTTATGGATTTTTAACCCAGCAGTGTCTCCCACTACTTTACGTAATACCGTAATCCCCAACGGAGAACAAAAATTCAATAATTAAATTGAATTCTATAGTGAGAGTAGGATCCCTGAATATATTTCGACTCCCAGCTTTGGCATGATCTCGCATACGTATATTCATTAGGTAGACAACTCATTGTCAATCACTCACCAGTGACTCCTGATTTTGGCCCTGACCGTTTCTCGTTGTGACAACTTTGGCACGTTCACAATGAGGCGTATCAAGGCTTCACTTGCTAATGACAAACTCAAGCTACCGATGTAGTCCTGACAGCTTTGGCACGTTCAAGATTTCCACTTTCACTTGAATTTGTCTAGTATCAATATACAACCGGCATGGATAAAATTCTATCAACTACACCCTCACTACTTTGGCACGATCTCGGATGCAGCCATAGAAAGTTACCCATAAACCGTATTGACAAGACGGACCAAGAAATATGCATGCAATACACGTTACTTTACAGCCTTATTTAAGTGGGGATATTCCTCAAGGAAGCATTTTTCTACATCATATGAAGAATTTTAATCTAGATCATTTTCTAAACAATTCAATTCTACCTTTAGAAAACATAACTTAACTTAACTATTAAATTTTCGTTACGTTTCCCATTAGTGTATAACCGAAAAGTCAAGAAACATATAGATTACATGCATGTGAAAATATTAAAATTGGATTATATATCATATATCAAGCATGATTAATGTAATGGATGAAGCATCAGACGTGCTCTGATACCATTTTTGTTGGGGTTTTGGGCAAAGGGCGCGGCGGAAGCGCTAATCGAGCGAAATCGTAATTTGAAAACTTTTTAAATTACCGAATAAATTATTCAATATCTAATATGAATAATTCATTCATATTTCACCTAAGCATATTTATTCGATATCAAATAACGACATAAATAGTTAAGAAACGTCGCGAAATTTTTACGAAAACGTTTTTCCGTAAAATGGCATAAAACGTGTTTTTGACCGAACCGACTACCCAATACACATAAGGGCTGCCCAGGTCAGCCCCAATAGTATTAGGGCAGTTCATGGGCTGCCTGAATAGTGACAAATTCACTGTTTGGGCAATCGTCACCCGGTTGGCTCAAAAGTCACCCGGTAACGCCGTTTTTCACCGTTTTCGCTTATTTCAACTCCGAAACAATTTCCGGTAATTGTTTCAACACCCAAAACACATCCAATACATTCAAATGACATATTTTTCATCACCATATTTTCAGGTCAAAACAGTGAGCACAAAAACAGTCCATTTAACATGCTTTAAATCCAATTTTAGCAAGATTAATCTAGTTAATCTTAACACCAACCAAAGTCACCACACATGAATCACCCAAGAACAATTCTAGGAATTACAAGAGTGGTCATAACACTCTAGAATGGCAACTTATCATCAAATGACCAAATTGAATAAATATTACAATAATATTATCCAATATCACTTCACACATGCATTTCACTTCCAAATCCATCCTCCAACACCCAAAGCCCCAAATTTACAAAAGGAAGAAAACCTAGGATAAAACAAGATAATCAAGAACATTAAACATACTTTCAAAGCTTAAAGGGATTGAAGATTACCTTTAATCTCTAAGTTTCCTAAGCCTTTTTCTTGATTTTTTCTTCATTTTCTCCTTGAATCATCAAGAACTATTTGAGAGCTTTTGGGAGAGGTAAGGTTCGGCCATGGTGGGTTGTGGGAGAGGAAAAAAAATTTCAAGTTTAAGAACATGCCCATGACCGACTCTAAAAGGGTAATTTGGTCAATTTTGTGTTTTAATTTCATTAAATTAAAATAAAGAAAAGATAAGCTTTAAGTTATGACAAATCAAATTTGCACACTTAAGCTTAATAAAATCATGCCATTTGTATCGATAATAATTAAACATTTATCATAACAATTATGAAAAATGGATATTATTTAATTATTCAAATATTTAACATTAAAATATCTAGATAATTAATTAATATAATTATTATTATATATGTATTTTTATTTACATTAAATAACAAATACATATATTAATGGCATGTGTCAAAATCTCATTTGATAATTAATTAATATGTATCTAATCAAATTATGTATCAAATACAAATACACAATAATTACGATTGACCAAAAATGCCATTATGCATGTGTTTCGTTTAACGGTTTAAACGATTCGAATTAACTCATTTAATCTGATGAAGTATTATGAATAATATGTATTATTCATAACGCGTTGCCCAAGTGCTCAACGAGTACACTTCATATTGTGGGACTCTCTAAGTTTAGGTTTATCCGTCACGAAATCTAATTTCGTGTCCATAATTCACCAACTCATGAATTATGATGACCACGGATAATCTCGCTAAACTATGCAAGTCGAGGTCATTGCATACTTATAATCTCTCCGTCACAAGTTATCCATATTATACCTGGGATATAGATAAAAACGTCAAATCATTTCGGTTTAATATAGTCGAATTTCAACTTACGATATCTAAATAACACTCGGAACTTATTTCTGAAGTTATACCACGGCCATGGATTTACTAGATCGCAAACACGTGTAGGATGCATATGCCTTGTACACAGGACTGACGGATTCTATCTTGATACGCACATGATATCATGAGCATCAGTCCACACCCAACGAACAGGCGGAGGTATGATCTAAATAGATTGGTGACGTGACTACCATAAAAGTGTGGAGGATAACTCATATATCTACAGGGGTATCTCAAGTCGAAGGACCACTATGTTCGCTCAACCCGAGAAGATTCCTATCGACGTTGGTGTACCATCTATTAGGAAATCTTCAGTGATTCGTTCAGTGTTTATCAAATAAATACCTACATGTCTATACAAGTCTCCCGAGACTCATGGTTCATTGGGATAAACCATCGGACCAAGTCACGATATACTACATGTACTGGTCTCAGTGGATTTTACTAACCGACCCATGTTAGTAAATCTTAACCAGGAACTTTATTTAAGGATATACAACTTATAGTGACACTTCCTAATATCAATTATAAAGTACGTTGTAACTGCGCACTACGTTGTAAATCCTAGGGTCTTGTCTAATATACACGTATCACTAAATCAGATTTAGTTTCAATCTAATCATAATTGGATATCTAATCGCAATTAGATCGAATATGTGTATAAAAGACAAGAGGTGCTACCATTAAATAAGTAATATTATGGAAAATGGAATTGCTCATATTCATGAATTGGATATAAATACGATCCGGATTGGCACTCCGAGCACCAACCCTAACACAATCTTGTTTCCAATGCTTCCAAGCTTCACTTCAAGATCCAATCTTGATTTCTCCTAGATGAAATGATGTAGAGAACTCACAAGCTTCTCTAAACACTTCTCTAACTTAGGCTAATCTCTCAAGAATTTGTTTATGCTTGTATTTTTCCTTGTAATTAAAACATTCCTAAAGCTTGCTATTTATAGCAAAACTTAGGTAATTTTTAATAATTAAAAGCTCAAATCAACTTTTAAGTGGGCTTAATCCAATTTGTCCAAATATGTATAATTAGGTGTGACTAATCTCCATTGTCTCCCACTTTAATTTAATCCAATTAAATCAAGCCAATGATTAGGAAATGGATTAGTTAAATGTTTTCCATCTTGATTTAATCCAATTAAATCAAGCCAAAACCACTCATTATTACATACTTACAATTACCATAATATCCTCAAATGGTAGATATAATTATGATTTTATAATTAAGCCCTTGTGTAATTATTGAATTAATCCAATTAATCCAGTTAGGTCAAAGTAAATAATCAATGTTATCCAATAACACTTGATTGTCTTAGTTGATAATTATAATATCGAATATTATCTTTTATCAAAAAAAAAATTGGCTACCCAAGTGCTCAACGAGTACACTTAATATTGGGACTCTCTAAGTTCAGACACGTTCGTCATATAAGCCTGGCTAATATGTAATCAATTCGGCCACCTCCGAATTCGCGAAGAACACGAACGACCTTTCCGAACTATAAAAGTCGAGGTCATCACATATGTTTAATAATCCCTCCGTCGTAGGCTATCCGAGTTGTGCTTAGGAAATATAGAATATACCGTCAAGTTTCCAAAACACAAATCTCATGTCGACATATCCACGATTCTTTACAACTGATGTGATCCACCCTAGGTGATCGGCTTTGGCCAAAGTCTTTAAGAATCGTGACTTAACTCACATGGATACCTAAACCCCTTATGGAACACATATGGGCCGACAGATCTTATCTTGCTTCGCATTTGATTACTGAGTACATCAGTCCACACCCAACGAATATCTAAAGGCCAGACCATGAAAGGTTTCTGACATACATGGCATCAAAGTGTGGAGGATCTAACACAAAATCAATGATATCCTATAGTCAAAGGATTACATATGCTACTCGACTCGAGGAGATTCCTATTGACGGTGGCATGTACTTCCAACTATTCGGAATCACCTATGAGTCATTCAGTATTCGCTTCAATGAATACCAAATGTCTATACGAGTTTCCAAAACTCATGGTACATCGGGTTAAACCATTGGAACTCCAATTCCAATATACGACATGTGCTAGTCTTCTAGGTTATAAGAATTCGACCATTATTCCAAAACCAACGACCAGGAATATTTACTTTAAAAATAGTTTACACCTAGTGTCATGACTATTCTAAGGTCGATGTCATTCTTAGCATATTTATACATCAATCTAATACGCATAATGACAATACCATTATAAGGTATGAAATGAAAAATATAGTTATTTTATTAATAAATAATAAAATGTATAAATTGGATTGGCACTCCAAGCACCAATAAAATGTATAAATTGGATTAGCACTCCAAGCACCAACTCCATAAGAAGCACCTATGCTAAAAAGATAAGAGCTAAAAGAATGGTGTTTGCTATAAATGTGAACGCATGACATGTAATACTCGTTGTCGTTCTTTAGGAATGGTGTCTGATAACCGTGAAGATAAAATTAAATTCATTAGGGATGGCTTGAGTAAGGAGTCTTTTGATGACATATCATTGACTCTTGAGACGCATTCCAGTGGATATGTGCATCACGCAATTCACATGTTATATACACAATTTTGAAAAGAAAAACAACATTTAAGTCTCGGGAATCTGACTCTAAAAGACCTTGTTTGCCAATTTAGAAGAAAATTGGATGGGAAGCTTGTCTCTGACGCATAGACGTCATTCAAGCCATTACTTCCTGTAAATAATATTTTCTTTTTGTTTTTAACTAATAATTATGATTTGTTTTGTTATTTTCTTTTATTTTCTCCGACAGGATCTAGACTTTTTGACTTTCACGATTTATTTTACTGTTTAGCTACTAATTGTCATTTGACAGGTACTAGTGCTATTATTACACACCATTTTTCAGGTGTTATAAATTCAACTCATCATTGCACTCTTGAAGGCATCTAGGTTTGAGAAAGAAATAAAAAAATGGAAGCCACTTCAAGAAGACGAGTTGTAAACATCTGTGTGTTTTGTGGTACTAGTGTTGGTTCTAAGCCAAAGTTCGTTGAGGCAGCACTGGAATTGGGTAGAGTTATAGCTGGAAGGAATATGCACTTAGTATATGGCGGTGGCAATCTTGGATTAATGGGGATCATTTCAAGGGCCGTACATGAAGGAGGTAGTCAAGTTCTGGGAATCATCCCAAAGCCCTTGGCATAGGCGAATCTTATAGGACCATCAAATGGGGAGGAACTTAGCGTACCAGGTATGTCTGAACGACTGGTTGACATGATTAACCGTGCTGATACTTTTATTGCTTTGCCAGGTGGCTTGGGCACGAGGAAATTTTTACAGTGCTATCCTGGGCAAACTTGAACATACACCAGAAACTGATTGGACTGTTTAATGCTGATGGATTTTATGATTTTCTTTGTGTGTTTCTTGATGATGTCCGGAGAAATGGGTTTGTGTCAAAACCTGTAAAAGAAATCCTCTTCACTGCCATAACTGCCCATGATTTAATTAACCAACTCTTAGCCTTTGAACCACAAATTGACCATATCATTTCCAAGATAAACTGGTCTGATAATGATCGTGGTAAAAAGCGTCGGATAAATCTGGATCTTAACCTTTAATTTTCATTTTAGATGTAGAATTTCAGCTAACCATGTACTGTTTTCTAGACTCTTCTGCTACTTTTTAAGACATTGGGGATAATGTCTCATTTAGGTTTGGGGGAGAGAATAATTGACTAGTATCTTATTTTTATTGTGTTATTTTTATTTTTTTTTTAGTCAAAAATTTTAAAAAAATTCAAAAAAATTATAAATAATTATAAAAAATATTTTGTGTTTTTAATTTGACTAAATTAGGTGAATTTGGTGTGAGATAGCTGTGTAAGGAATTTCCACTCCTAAGACGTATCTCAACCTATTTCGTAACAAGTTAATTTTTGTTTATTTAATTTTGAATAATTTAATTTTTGAATTTTCCATAATACTGATTAAATTGGATCTTCATATGCTCAGTTGACAGGTATTATCAATATACATGGTAATATACGGACATGAGTTGTAATTGAAAAGTTTGTAATATTCGGTGCTCTAGTTTAATTGGAGGAAGCTTCTAAAAAAAGCGATGGAATAAAAAAAATAATAAAAAAAATCTGAGATCCGAGTAATTAAGTCCATAGGGGTGTTTTAACACCTAGTGCCCCAAAACCAACTGGTTTGGGAGTCATTGGCCCAAAGCTCGCTACATGGATGGAAGATGTTATAAAAAAATATATATTTATTTGAAATCCGAGTAATTAAGTCTGTATGGGTGTCTTAACAGCTAGTGCCCTAAAGCCAACTGGTTTGGGAGTCACTGGCCCAAGCTCGCTACATGGATGGAAGATATTGTATATAAATAAATAAATAAATAAATAATCAGAAAAAAAAAAATGTTATATTGTTTAAAATGTGTGAATTTTGATATAACTTTAGGACAAAAATATTACTCTCTTTTCAACAACACTTATGAATATTGGTGGCACAATGATTTGATTAATACCTTGGTAGTTGTGTATATGGAGAATGGTAAAATTAATAGGAGAATTTACCTATTTGGTAATTTAGAAAGAAGAAAACAACTACTAACTTGGATAAGGAGTTTCACTTGTTTAGTCACTAACTTATTTATTCTCTTTTCTCTTCTCTTTTTTCTTTAGTGTGCATTAGTTTTATATTGACGTTTGTGGGTATCGTCACTATAAGCCCTCACGAGACTACAACTCGTCCACTAGGGACACCTAAGGGTTTAAAGGCTTGTTGCATATGCTAAATGCAACTGTGATCCCTACGAAAGTGGTTTAATTTAATTTTATTTTAAATTTATTTATTGCACTTTATTTTGTTGTTTTGCTCGGGGGAGTGATAAATGGTAAATATATCAGTATTAACCGTCCATTTGACCTAATATTTTGTATAGTTTCTTGAGTTTTGTGAATATTTTGATGTGCTTTGTGTTATTTTATAGATAAATAAAATAACAGGACTCTCTGGAATCAATTCGAGGCCAAAACAGCGAAAAACAGACAAAAAGGGCAAAAATGTAAATTTCCTGCTAAAATGCGTCTTGCTAAAATGCGTCGTTTGCTATCATACGCCGCTAATGTGCATCTGCCACGTGTCAATATCACAGTAGCACTTGCTAACATGTGCCTGCCACGTGTCACCTGTTATGGATATGCCCTATACCCAACTTGTAGATGGGCTATATATACATGTATTTCTAATAATTTCATTAATTAATAAAATGGCAATCTTTATTATACGTGTCTTACATAACTTATATAAATCAACAACACTGTAATAAAGCCCTTGGAGTAATAAGACGATGGCTTCCACGCCTTATGAGAATCATTACTCTTAAATGTTCATAGTCATAGTTTTGTGAATAATCTGGGCGTTCACAAAGCGGAGAGACTAGCAAGATGATATGATCCACCCTTAAGTGGGGTAGCCGATCTCATAGGCTACTAGCGGAGATCCGTCTGCTTGGTGTTTCACATGGATGCATGATTTACTCGTGTCCATCGAATTGACCGCTGAAAGTTTTCATATAGAGTGTTTATCTCATGTGTCTATGAGAACTTTCATGTATCTATTATATGACTAGTCCTTAGACTTGAGGTCTTTACAATCTTATGTGTGGATCAAATAACTTTAACATTCTCCTTCCCCGGTTCAAAAGATCCGGTCATAAGGGTATGATTGGGTCATTTGTTGAAACACATGAAGTTTGTAAAGATACAACAGAGAATCGCCACTCTCTCGTATAATATTTTCTTATAAGAGTAGTATTCCAGTTCGCAGGTTGATATGTGTGATCAGTGCTTGAGACTATTGCCACAACGGAAGAATCATGTGAGATTCTTGGGTTAGCACGATTCATGACACTATCAACATCATACCTTTGACCATATGGGTAGACACTTTCTGAACCCTAGGTCAATAGGTGGGGATACAGTAAGGCGAGGGACCATATCATATGTAAATCGCATAAAAATTGGTTTATATATCTTTCCTTCTCATTTGAGGGCCTTGGCATGTTGCTAGATGTCAACATTGGTCATTGAAATCGAACGACCATCTGATCGGAGGATAATTTATGTTCGATTAAATTATCACGATTCATTTCATGTCTAACTTGAGGGGAACCCAAAAGGTCACACACAACAAAGTCGAAATCAATGGTTAACAATGCACAGTATAAATATAACAGCATATATGATTGCTGTAGGAATTATTCATAAATGGTTCAATGTGTTTAATTATTGAACAGATCATTTATGAGGTTCCATAGTGGCTTAGAGATTGGTGAATGAAGATAGGGGCACTTTTGAAATTGGAATAAAAAAAAATTACTATTCACGTGAATAGAAACATCAATTGTAAATTTTTTTTTTGTTATTTGTTTTGAATTCCAATTCGGCCCAAACTATTATTAGGGTTTTATAATCTCATTAAAACACTAAATTAAGATCCAATGGCTAAGATTAAATTAGCTTTTATCCCACATCAGATTCTTTATTAATTTTGTTGTCTTTGGAGCACTATATAAACCCAAAGAATTCTTCACAAATTTTTACACCAAAACCTTTCATATTTTGGGTTTATATAAGTGAGCAATGAACATAACTTTAGGTACAAGTTTTGCATGATTTGGTTAAGATTTGAATTATGAAAGTGCATTTAAATTTCACACGTCTGCAGAAAAATGTGAAGAATAAATTTATTTGAATAAAATAAAATGCAATATCATAATTAAATATTAATCAAAGTTATTTAATGCCTAAAATAATTCCAACATATTAAAACTCATATGCTTGATGATTCTATGTATGATTAGAATTGGCATGATTATTTTAGGGTGCAAGCATCTAGAGACTTTCTATGAAATAGAGAGTGTATTGCTTATCCCTTAGCTAATTAATTATTTCGTGATGAACTTAGAGATTTATTACCTTTAAGGCTAATAAATATAAATCACTTGTTTATAATAAAAGACATTATAAAAGATACAAGTGGGTTGGGACCAAGGGGTTAATAAAACTTTCCAAACTAAAGTTAATTTAACCAAAGGTATTACTAGAGTTAGATAATGATTTGGTGTCTTCCTTCACTCACTACCTTTTTATAGCCAAAAGGAAAAGCTGTGAAGACATCTAGATAATCATTTACTCAAAGCTTACTTAAAGCATATTTAAAGTGTGGTACTAATTTGGAGGATCTATTGTTTATTCCTGTCACCAAGGCAATAAGAGCCTAAAAGGTAAGGGTATTTAAGAGAGTCGCTCCACCCTCCCTCTGGGGAATTTTCAATGGAGGAATCCATTTGACAGTTATTCACTTAAACTTGCTAAAATCCTCAATAATAATTTAAGTCTAAAATTTGCCTCCCATTGTAAAGTATAGACCCAAATGGCTTAAACCGTATTGGCAGGACTAGGCTTTATGACCGACGTAATCACACGCGTATAACGCAAGCGCACGTATCGTTCAAGTAGTATAAAAAATATCGATCCCACGAGGACTTAATACCTAATCTATTAATTTTATGAGGTCAAATGATTACTAGTATCTAACAAGTTGATTGATTGATTGGGAATGGTTTTAAACTTAAAAACAAGTAAATAAAATTGCTCGAAAGTAGGTTTAAGAAAATTCAATATTAAGGAACTATCTAGGGTTGTGAATCTTTCTAATGTCTTTTAAAAGTTGAAGTGGTTATTTCATGTTTGTGTAATATATTGGTTTACTAACCTGGAATACAAAATTATGCGAAAGCCTCTGTCGATGGTCAGACGCAAATACCCAGTTTAACTCAATTGAACCATATGTCTATGTCAACCAAATTACCTGGATTCATTAAGTTTATGTTCCAATTATGGCTACCCCCGCCCGACAGGTATATGTCTATCCTGTAAGGAAATCTATTCAAGGGTTATTTATCCTCAAGGAAGATCGTGGGCTACTAAGTCTAAGGCTGAAACCTAAAATTCCTTTGTCAAGTTTATTTTAGATTTACCAGATCAATGTTATTAGTGGCCAATTAACAAGACGCATTAAGCTTGAGACTTAATAAGTAAACCTTTAAATTACCCAAACTACAAAATAACCCCTTATAAACTGGTGATACTAGAATTCATCACAACCCTAGATAACGAACTTAGTTATGACTCATAACTAGGGCTAGTAAAAACTTAAAAGTAAAAGACATAAAATAAAATGCTGAAAAGTAAATAAAGAAAATCACAATAAAAGAAAATGTTAGGGCTAGAGGATCTACTTTTATCACTACTATTTTAGATATCTCCCTTAATATAATATATTAACTTATGTGATATTACCAACCAGCCATATAGGCGATAACCTGATTAAGTCAAATTAAGTCCATAAACCAGCCATATAGGTAGAAATTACAAACCGACCAACCAGGCGGTATCCTTGCTTAGTCAAATTAAAATCAATTTAATATCAATTACCAACCGGCCAATATAGTGGTATCATAATTAAGTCAAATTTTAAATAGTGAATATATTATAATTGGGGAGATTAATCTAAATAGCAGTAATAAAAGTTTTACCTTTCACCCTAGTAGTGGGAAGTTACCTCCTCATGTTGAATAGTAAAAACTGAAAAAGTAAAGAAAGTAAATTATTATTACAGAACGTAATTAAAATTAATTACAAAATTAAAATTAAAAGAAACTAGATATAAAACTCTCTATTTACATCAGAGAATCCAGAGAGGAAGGTACATCTGAAACTGAAATCTCGAGCTGAATTTATAGGCCTCGGTAAGCTGTACGTGTCGCGACGCGCGCTTCGCGTCGCGACGTGCCACGTGTCGCACTCTGGTTGGCTGCTTCAGATTCTTATCCGATGACGTGGCGATGTGGATAATTGACTCAATAATTGTGCTGACGTGGCGATGACGTGGCCGCACGTGGCAAAAGTGATTGTCGGCACCGTAGGATTGCGACACGTGGCACGCTGTGATTGGAAGATGATGACGTGGCGCTGATGTGGCGAGTTGACTCGTTCTACTGCTGATGTGGATGATGACGTAGCTGACACGTGGAGTGACAAGTGGCGACATGTGGCGATGGCAATTGTCGGCACCATAGGATTATGACACGTGGCAAAGCGCACGTTAGCAGATCGGCTGTGATGTTGACACGTGGCACAGTGCACGTTAGCAAGTCAAACTTTTTAGATTCTGATACGTGTCCCCTGGCGCATGTTAGGCGTCGCTACATAAAAAATTACCAAATGCCCTTTTGTCCGTTTTTCACTGTTTTGGCCCCAAATTACCACCAGAGAGTCCTGAAACTTTATTTATCTACAAAATAAGACAAAACACATCAAAATATTCACAAAACGCAAGAACCTATACAAAATATTAATTTAAATGAGTGGGAAATAGTGATATAATTATCACTCATCACACCCCCAAACCTAATATTTTGCTAGTCCTCGAGCAAAACACAGAATAAAATAACATAAACATCTTTAAAATAAAATTTAATTAAGCCACTTTCGTATGTATCACGGTTGCATTTAGCTTATGCAACAAGCCTTTAAACCCCTAGGTGTCCCTAGTGGAGGAGTTGTAGTCTCGTGAGGGTTTACAGCAATGATACCCACAAACATTTTACAAAAGTAAAAAGGTAGTGAAACTAATGCACACAAAAGCAAAAAGACAAGAGAAAAGAGAATAAAGAAGTTAGTGACTAATCAGGTGAAACTTCTACTCCAAGTCACTAGTTGTTTTCTTTCAATCTAAATTACCGAATAAGTAAATTCTCCGATTATATTTACCATTCTCCATATACATAACCAGTAAAATATTAATCAACTTATTTTTGCCCACAACAGTCACAAGTGCAGTTGATTAGAGAGTAATATTTTTATCCTAAAGTTTTATCAGAATTCACACATTTTTGCAGCAGTGGAATAATTTTTCTCATTTTTCTGATTTTTTTTCTTTGACTTTTGATTTTCTATTTTTTATTTATATACAATATCTTTCATCTATGTAGCGAGTATTGGGTCGATGGCTCCCAAACCAGTTGGCTTTAGGGCACCAGGTGTTAAGACACCCCTACGGACATAATTACTCAGACTTCAGATATATATATTTTTACAACATCCTTGATCCATGTAGCGAGCTTTGGGCCAGTGACTCCCAAACCAGTTGGCTTTAGGACACTAGGTGTTAAAACACCCCTATGGACTTAATAACTCGGATCTCAGACCTTTTTTTTTTTACTCCATTGCTTTTTGAGATGATTCCTCCAATTAAACTAGAGCACTAAATATTACAAACTTTTCAATTACAGCTTATATCTGTATGTTACCATGCATGTTGATAATACATGCCAACTGAGCATATGAAGATCCATTTTAGTCAATTAACTTGTTTCGAAAATGGGTTGAAATACGTATCAGGAATGGGAACTTCTTCCACAGCTATCTCTCACAAATTTCACCTTTTTAGTCAAAATATAAACAAAAAGCAAAATATTTTGTAATTTTTGAAAAAATTTCAATTTTTTTGTATTTTTCGAAAAATTTTGGACTAAAAATAAAAACAACACACAACTAAAAACAAGATATTGATCAACTAATTCCCTCCCCCAAACCTAAATGAGACATTGTCCCCAATGTCATAAACAGTAGAAGAAGAGTTTAGAAGATAGTACTTGGTTAACAGAAATTCTACACGAAAAGTTAAAGGTTAAGATCCAGATTAATCTGACGCCTCTTACCACGATCGTCCTCGGACCAATTTATCTTTGAAAGGATAGGGTCAATTTGTGGTTCATAGGCTAAGATTTGGTCAATTAGATCCGAAGCATTTCTGGCAGTGAAGAGGAGTTCTTTTAAAGGTTTTGACACGAACCCATTTGTCCGGACATCATCAAGAAACACACAAAGAAAATCATAAAATCCTTCAACATTGTACAGTCCAAGCGTTTTCCGGTGTATGTTCAGGTTCACCCAAGATAACACTGTAAAAATTTCCTCCAATGTACCCAAGCCACCTGGCAAAGCAATAAAAGCATCAGCACGGTTAATCATTTCTACCAATCGTTCATACATACCTGGCACGATCAGTTCCTCTCCATTTGATGGTCCAATAAGATTTTCTTCTGCCAAGGGTTTTGGGATGATTCCCAAAACGTGACTGCATCCCTCCTGTACAGCTTTTGAAACGATCCCCATAAGTCCAAGATTGCCTCCACCATATACTAAGTACATATTCCTTGCAGCTAAGACTCGACCCAATTCATGTGCTGCTTCCATGTATTGTGGTTTAACACCAACACTAGTACCGCAAAACACACAAATGTTTTCAACTCGTCTTCTTGAAGTGGCTTCCATGTTTTACTCTAGATGTCTTCAAAAGTGCAATGATGAGTTGAATTTATAACACCTGAAAAGGATGAGTAAAATAATAGCACTAGTACCTGCCAAATGATAATTATTAGTTAAACAGTAAAATAAATCGTGATAGTCAAAAAGGTCTAGATCCTGTCGGAGAAAATAAAAGAAAACAACAAAAAAAATTACAATTATTATGAAAAGGCAAAGAGATATAATTGTAGGACACAGAACTTGACGATGCTGTTCTAGGCTTGCGGCCTAGTTGGGAGTACGAAATAACATGGAGTCGCCACCCATTGTGAACTAGGACAAAGATTTAAGGCCCACTCACCCATCGCAAGGGAAGACCTCAAATCGTTGGGTTCAGAATGGTCTCTTACTTATGTCACTTGTAATGATATGATTTGTGCAATAAACTAACCGAATCTACTCAACGTATATGCTCAAGGGAAACCTATGTCTAGTTTGTATTCATCAAAATAACTCATAATCTAAGTTTGCATGCTTGAAAATAAGTCTTTAAACGGCAAACACATAAAATCACACAATGAGCACATTGAACCATTAAACCAAAATAAACAAATAACTATTTAAACATAATCATAAACTAAACAAAATATCATGCCTAAAATAACGTAATCATGCTTTGAAAATAAATAACAAACTAAGCTAAATCATGCTTTACTAACAAATAAATAACCTACGAACTATAACATGCTCACACACAAGTTTGGATGAGACGAAATACGTGTCTCTTAAGTGGTACGTGGCGTTGTATCCCGAGTACAAACCGTACTACCATCCATTCGGATTCGGCAACGGAATTTACGTCCGGGTTTCCATCCTATATATCACAAAAGGGAACACATATTCCGCTCATCCAACAATCACATCATGCCTCAAATGACTCTCATGCGATAATATTTTTAAAATAAACGAAAGATAATAAATAAAAATGTACCCTCAGGTCTAACCTCTTTTGTCGTCTCACGAAATGGCGTTACACAGCCGTTGGAAGGGTGGATGATCCGTAACTCTTTTGGTTCACCAACTCAATGTCTTTCCTCGTTGTTTTGCTGTTCGTTCTGCTGTTTTTACTCCGTTTCGCTGCTGTTTTGTTGCTGTTTTTCAGGCCACTATTTTGGTTGTTTAGGGGACTGTTTTGGGCGTTTTTAAGGGCTAAAGGGCTGCTGAGTGTGTTTAGAGATGCGGCACTGACTGGTTTGTGCTTGTGGAATGGGGTTGTGATGCGCATGACCAGGACATGTGTATAAAATTCATTGCATGGACGATCAGATAATCAAGAAGCTGTAAGGTCACAGACTCTCAAACTTGCAAATTGATGAATGACACATGCACGAATAATCGAACATCCTCACACCTTTGATGATTTACGCCCTTTGATAGTGTATGTTCACGTGGAGAGCTGAGCGTTTTTCGTAAGGTGTGGGTTCATTTGTTTGCTTGTTGGTCGGTCGGTCAAAGGGTTGTGTGAGGTTGTTGTTTAAGGTGAAGCCGCGTGGATCTAAGGGTTTTGTGCTGTTTTTTGTGCCAAGCGTAGGGTTCAATTTGGTTCCGGGTTTTTTATGTTTGTTTTTGTTATTTGTGTGAAGGCTGCGAGGTGTTGAATGAGAGAAGCGTGGCTTATTTGGTTTGTTTATGGATGAGGTTATGTGCGTGAAGTTTTTTTTGCGTGAAATGGTGCTAGATCTCAGGGGCAGTTTGACGTGAGATTGAGGACTGGTTGAGGGCTGAATGGTGTTGTTTTCTGGGCAGTCAATGAGGAGTAATGGCCGAGAGTTGAGAGATGTTCAGATGGGTTTATTTGCTAGGGTTCTTCATTGTGGTGTTATGTGCGAGAGTCACGAGTGAGGTGGGAGAAGAGAGAGGGTTGAGAGAGGCAGAGAGAGATGGAGTTGAGCCGTGAATAGGCTATGAATTCTGAAGGGCTGTGCGATGCCGTGTGGTGTAAAGGGGCGTGGTCCTCCTTTAGGGTTTTGTTTCTTCTTGCGTGAGTTAGGTTCACGGTTGGCTTTGTTGTTGTTGTGTTATCGAAGGCAGGCTGGTTGAAGCTTAGGATTTCTTTGTTGTTGATTACTGAGAAGGGGGAAAGAAGAGTTTGTCATAATAGCCGAGAGTCCTTGACTGTTTGCTTTTGTTCATTTCCGTCGGTGGAGGCAGTGTTGTTCACTGTGAGAAGATAAGAGAGATCCAGGTGTGACGGGTTTTGTGCTAGGGTTTTATTTTCTTTTCCTTCTTGCGTGAATGATGGGCTGAAGCCAAAAAACTAGGTTTAGTTTAGGGGTCCTTATATAGTGGTGAGCTAGGGTTAGGGTTTTGGATGGGTGCGTGGATTCTGGGCCAAGATTTTTAATTTTTTTAAAACAAGAATCGACTGAGCGAATCCACGGACAACCAGCGAGTTAAAAATTGACGAGCTATTAATTTCAGAATTTTCCCTTCCAGCATACGTTTCCTGTTATTCCCGTGACTTAAAAGGTAGTATCTCCATACGAGACTCATCATCGGGTCTTATGCAAAAAATACAGTGCCTACAGTCGCCCCCACATTGATGGGACTTGTGCAGTGTGTGACAATGACAATCCTATCAAAGTTATGTAATGCATTTTTACTTACCTGGCTCGCCAGCTGCCACCTGACTTGCCTGCTGCTTCGAACTGAGTTGATGATGCAGTGGACCTCAATCCTAGGACGCATCCCAATAACTGCAATAGACAACGGGGGCCTCGAACCTGGGACGCATCCCAATACCACTGACAATGTGGGCCTCGACCCTGGGATGCATCCCAAAAACTAATGATGCAGTGGACCTCGATCCTAAGACGCATCCCAATAACTGCAACCGACAACGGGGGCCTCGGCCCTGGGACGCATCCCAATACCGCTGACAATATGGGCCTCGACCCTGGGACGCATCCCAAAAACTAATGATGCAGTGGGCCTCGACCCTGGGACGCATCCCAATAATTGCAACCGACAACGGGGGCCTCGACCCTGGGATGCATCCCAATACCACTGATAAAATGAGCCTCGACCCTAGGACGTACCTCAATAACTAATGATGTAGTGGGCCTCGACCCTGGGACACATCCCAATAACTGCAACCGACAACGGGGGCCTCGACCCTGGGACGCATCCCTATACCGCTGATAAAATGGGCCTCGACCCTGGGACGCATCCCAAAAACTAATGATGCAGTGGGCCTCGACCCTGGGACGCATCCCAATAACTAAAACCGACAACGGGGACCTCGACCATGGGACGCATCCCAATACTGCTGACAAAATAGACCCAAAACTGAAACTGATGACGATGTGGTTGTGCCATACCAAAGTTTATGGAATGCATTTTTACTTACCTGGCTCGCCAGCTGCCGCTTGACTTGCCTGTTGCTTTGAATTGAGTTGATCTGGTGGTGCCATACCTAGCGTGCTAAACCCCATACCCGAGGTGTCGCTGTAGCGTCTCCATACCCGGAGTGCCATACTCAGCGTGCTAAATGTAGCGGTTTTAGGGGCTAAATCCGGTAACGCAGCGGAAACAGCGGAAAATCAAATTTTTCGATTTCAAAACTTTTTATCGGATTAATAAAATAAACATATTTATTTAATTATCCAATAATCAAATCATGAAATAAAATTCAAATAAATCATATTTAAGTGAATTTACCGAATTGGCCTTACACTTGGTATTTAGTCCATTTTAGTCCGAAATTGATCAAATCAATTTTGAATGATTCTAAATCATTTCTAAGATGAACATAGCATGTTCAAAACATACAAACACAAAAAGCAACATAAATCCTCAAATTTAGTCATTTGGCCGAATGCACCACTTTGGTGCCAAGTGTGCACTTTGTCATTTCATGCATCAAAACACATCAAGATGTAATCCAATGAACATGAAACTTTATATGCATCATATAAACATCCAAATACACAACATATATATAAAAGCCCCAAATTTGGAATTGGTCATGAAGCCTAATTTTTCAATTTCTTCAAATTGGACAAATTAGACCAAATTGGTTAAATCCAATACTTCAATCATGTTTCTTCCATCCAATCAAAGTCTCAACACAATGAAACAACTCAATATCAAATCTAGGTCATCTAAGAGTGGGTCAACAACTCTAGATTAGCAACAAGGTTTCCAAAACCATAAAAGAATACTTATAAGTACACTAGTCACAAGCTTTCTCCATTATACATGCTCAACACTTTCATCAAAGTTCACAACCAAATAAAACACAAACTATAAGAAGAGAGACAACAACAAAGCAACAAAAAATGATGCTAAGCATGTTAGAAACAATTTTCATGTTGAAGACTTTGAAAGATAACTTACAAAATCATAATTTTCCAAGCCATCTTCCTTTAGGCTTCAAGCTTTTCTCTCAACTTCTTTTATGTTTATTTTGGTATCAAATGAACTCCTTAAACCCTAAAATGAAATGAAACAATATATACCTCCTCCAAAAGAAGCCTTGGCCGAAATTGGTGGAGAAATATACAAAATATCATGATATTTTATTTCATTTAATTTTGCTTATCAACTTGCAACTTTAATCATCAAACAATTTAATGAATAAAGTAATTCAACAATTGCAACTCAAAAATATAACCATTATATTTAATTTAGGGTCTTGGCAAAAATTATGTATACATATATACCAAAATTTCATTTCAAATTCATTTAACAAAAATTTGATCAACTTGATTAAATATCTAAAAACACTTTATTAGATATTTATCACTTGGTCAACAAAGGCAACCATGCCATTTAATTCAAATATCCTAAGTTAAGATATTTATATTTTAATTAATTTAATCATTTAACAATTAAATAATTAATAATTAATTAAATACAAATATATTAAATATATGTATAATATTTACATTAAATATCAAATACATATATTTATTTAGGATATTAGTCAAATATCTCAATTTGACTATTTAATTAATGTGTATTTAAATTAATCAAGTATTAAATGTAAATACACAATAATTAACTAAATGACTATCGGGTCCCTTTAGCATGTATCTTGCGTTTAACCTTTAAACGACTTAATAAATAATCAATATTATTTATTAATGTTGCTCTAGTGCTCTACGAGTATATTTCATTATTGAGACTCTCTAGATTCAGGTATATCCGTCACGAAATCCAATTTCGTGTCCATAATCTATCCATCCGTAGATTATGACGATCACGGATAAACTAGCTGAATCATACAGGTCGAGGGCATTGCATATGTATAATCCCTCCGTCACAGGTATCCGGATAATACCAGAGATATAGATGTAAACGTCAAATCTCTATAGGTATTATCCCGTCGACGTATCTATTAGCAATCTTTAAATAACACTCGGAACTTACTTCCGAAGTATACTGTGGCCACAGATTTAACAGACTGCTAAATATATATGGACTACCTATGCTCTGTACACAGAACTGACGGATCCTATCTTGACACACACAGGATATCCTGAGGATCTGTCCACACCCAACGAACAGGCGGAGGTCTGATCTAAATAGATCGGTGACGTGACTGCCATCTAAGTGTGGAGGATGTCTCATACATCCACAGTGGTGTCTCAAGTCGAAGGACCACTATGCTACTCAACCCGAGAAGATTCTTATTGACGTTGGTGTGTACCATCCATTAAGAATCTTCGGTGAGCCGTTCAATGTTTATCCACTATAAACACCTACACATCTATACGAGTCTCCATAGACTCATGGTTCATTGGGATAAACCATCGGACCAATTCTCGATATACGACATGTACTGGTCTCAACGGATTTGACTAACCGACCCCTGTTAGCAAATGTTGACTAGGAACTATGTTTGATAATATACATATAGCAGTGACACTTCCCAATGTCAATTACAAACTAACTTTGTAACTGTGTACTGCATTATATATTATCGGGCCTTTGTTTAATATATACATATCACTAAACCACATTTAGTTTCAATCTAATCGTAATCAGATCGAATACGTATATAAAAACAAGAGGTGCAACTGATACTGATTCATTCCTGAAACTGATAATGATTCATTCTTGAAACTGATAATGATTCATTCTTGAAACTGTACTGTTGTTGTTTCTGATGGGCTTGCCTTTGCCGCTTTCTCTTTTCTTCTTTGAAACCTGTGAATACAAAACAAAACAAACACAAAAAAGAATGTAGAATATATTGCGTGTATGCATGCATGCATGAATGGATTTCTTATTCCATTGGGTTAGGTCTTCCGCCAGTTCTCTAGGTGATTGCTCAGTCTTCTCTCTGGTTTCATGACTCAATATCTTATTATGTCCTTGACTCATGGTGTGGTTGACTGGTCGCCCCCAGTCTTGGGTTAGCTTTCTACTCTCCACTGTTTGTACTTGGTCAAGATGAACCATATGGTGGGGCCTTCCATATCATCATGATATACCACATGCTACGAAATAGTCCCAATAGTCATACATATCATTGTCCTCAAAGAATGCTCAGTAATGAAACCAGAGAACCTTCAAAACATTCGATGCAACTCAAATCCAAGTCTTTGAATAAATGATCTATGCCAGACTCAAAGTGTGTGTGTGCAAAGGTTCTTTCACAGCTTAATCCTTAGGTAAGCTAACTCGATGATTTCGTTTCAAAAATCGGGATCGATGGGTCAAACCAACCTAGATGTCTCAATTATATTCCGTAATTGCTTTTCTATGCTCAATGTAGTATGGCTTTATCTCTCTTTTCCATTGTCTCTCATTTTTCTTTTCATTTTGAACTTCATTTTTTTCTCTTTTTTTTTTTTTTCTTCTCTTTTTTCAACACACCTACCCTTTAAGGTAGCATTTCTCCTCATGGTGGTCCTAATACTCGCCCATGGGTAGCTTCACGCTTATCGGTTATAGATGGTTCAATTCTTTTCTTTAGAGACTTTTCTAAAATTTTCAACCATACCACACATCATAACATAAGCAAATCAAGATAGACATCTAAGCAAACAGTCATTCACCGACCTACAATTTCTTCAACTAGTCACTTTACTAACTACTCAGGTTTTCACTGCTAAGAACCATAATCAAGTGCTTACGAGTCTAACATAGATCAATCACTCAAAGTATCAGATAAAAGCACATCAAGAGTTTATCGTTTCTAAAGTTTCACTCTAAAGCAATCAATTTCATCATCAGACTTATGTCTAACTATCAAAGACTAAAAACAAACAACAATTTTATTTTTTTTTTCTCTTTTTTTTTTAAGGCCCCCCAATGGTCTTTCTATCTCTGCCGTAAATTTCTCTGTTTCTCGATTTCCTTTTCCCCAATATCCATGTTTTCTAACTCTTCTTTGACAAGTCTTCTCTTATCCCTAACCCAACGGATATCTATGATGGCTTTTAAGACACGAGGGTTAACATGATGCATGTATGCATGAGATGCATGTGATGTATGAGACACAATATGAATGGGGTTATCAAAAGCATAAAGGGTGGCCCCTATAGGTCATACAACTATGGTTCACATGTGGGTTTACAGGAGTATGGACAAAGGCTCTCGTTTGACGAAGGATTAGCCACAACTAGGACTCCCCACTCAAGGGTCCAAGCGACCAAGTGAGTGCACCTTTTTTATACCTTACGGTACGTGCCAACGAGTTACGGTGTGTGACTAACTGTCGAATGGATTTCCCGTTGTAGATTCCCCAGAGGGAGGGTGGAGCGAGGCTCTCTTAAGTACCCAAGCCCCTTAGGCTTATCGCTTGGTGTCAGGAATAAACAACGAGTCCTCCAAACTAGTCTGTCACAACGAGCTACAAGTAATGATTATCTCGGTGTCTTCACAGCTTTTCCTTATGAAAAAGGTAGGTAGTGAGTGAAGGAAGACACCCAACCATCACCTAGCTCCAACAAAGCCTTGATTAACCCCTTTCAACCTACCATAGAAACGATTAATTGAAGCACAAATCATAAACATCACAAGACATGATTTCGGGGCCGATTCAAAATATCCCCAGTGGAGTCGCCAGACTGTAGACAACAGAACCTGGGCGACGCGTGTTCTAGGCTCGCTGCCTAGTTGGGCAGTATGAAATAACATGAAGTCGCCACCCGATGTGAACCGGGACAAAGATTTAAGGCCGCACTCACCCCTCGCAAAGGAAGACCTCAAACCGTTGGGTTCGGAATGGTCCCTTACTTATGTCACTTGTGATGATATATTTTTGCAATAAACTAACCGAATCTATTCAAATTCATGCTCAAGGGTACTTAGATCTAACATGATTTCATCCAAATAATTCCACGCAATGTAACACAACAAGCATATTGAACCATTAAATCAACATGTATAAATCATCACCCAAACGCATCATAAACTAAGAACATGCATAATGAACAACCTAAACATGCTTTAACAAATAAATAACAAACTAAATTAAACCATGCTTTAAATAATAAGCAAATAACCTAAAGACTATAGCATGCTCAAATAAAAATTTGGATGAGACGAGATGCGTGTATCTTAAGTGGTACGTGGCATTGTATCCCGAGTGCAGACCATACTACCGTCCATTCGGAGTCGGCTATGGAATTTACGTCCGGGTTTCCATCCGATATACCACAAAAGAGAACACATATCCCGCTCATCCAACAATCACATCATGCTTCAAACGACTCTCATGCAATTATATATCAAAATAAATAAAACAACAATAAAGAAGATAAGTAGAAAGGTGCCCTCAGGTCTAACCTCTTTTGTCGTCTAAGAAAGGGCGTTACACGTCCGTTGGAAGGGTGAATGATCCGCTACTCTTTTAGTTCACCAACTCAACGTCTTTCCTCGCTGTTTTTCTGTTCGGGCTGCTGTTTCAAGTCCGTTTCGCTGCTGTTTCGCTGCTACGTTTCAGGTCACTGTCTTGGTGGTTTGGCGGACTGTTTTGGGTGATTTTGAAGGCTTAGGGAGGTGCGTTTGTGGGATATTTTTAGGGAAACTTTATGGAGGTTTTTGGGGGGTTTTCTAGGTGATTTTAGGGCTGTTTTATGGGCTAAAGTCGCAGCAAATACTGACCAGAACAGTAAGCTAAACTCGGGCAGTTCACTAGTGCAGTGAAGCCGTTTTCAGGGCTGACTTGGGCGCACAATTGGGGCTGCTTTTGGGGGATATTTTGCACGACTTTAAGGTTGTGAATAAGGTTTATTTGAGGGTGTTTTGGGGCTGTGAATGGTGGCTAAAGACGCAGCAAAGAGGGCTTAAGTTTGGGTGTTGGGCGTGAAGGGTATAGATGAAGAAAGTGGATTTGCGGCACTAAAGGGTGATTTTGGCTTGATGATTCGGTAATGGAGGCTTGAAGGAGATCCTTGGGCGTGCAAGGGAGGCTTAGATGAGTGTCTTAGGCGTTCTTGAGGGATATGTATGTGCTAGGTTTTGAATGGGGGTGAAGGCCTCTTTTTATAGGCAAAGAGAGAAGACTTTCCTAATTTGAATAGGAAAGAATCTCCTAATTGGTTTCTAATAAGGAATAGATCTCCTAATTTGGATTTGTGATTGGATTTGATTTGGTAGGGATTTGATTTGATTTCTTTTATTTAGGTAAGGATTTTATTTGATTTAAACATGTGATAAATGTGCATATACCTAAATAAAGGCACTATGGGCGTGAATCCCCCTCCTTGGGCATGGGCTTGGTTTGACTTGGTTTGACTTGGGTATTTTGGGTTTGGTTTGGGTTTTGGGCCTTAGGTAAGCTTTGAAACGGAAGTCCAACAAGCAGCCGAAGCTAAACAACTCAGATAAAATCCAACAAAAGTTCTATTTTCCAACTTTACCCTTCCAACGTTCGTTTCCCGCGGCTTTCATGACTAAAGAAGTAGTTGTCTCCATACGAGACTCATCATCGGGCTGATATGCAAAAATGCAATGCCTACAGATAAACTCAAGTTACTTGCGTAACCCTGACAGCTAGGGCACGTTCAGGATTCCGCTTTCGCTTGAATTTATCTAGTATCTAATATACATTCGGCATAAATAAATTTCTATCAGCTACACCCTCACAGCAGAGGCACGGTCTCGGATGTAGTCAACGAAAAGATATTTATAAACCGTATTGACAAGACGGACCAAGAAACATGTATTCCAAATACTAGCTACTTTAAAACCTTATTAAGTGGGGATATTCCATTAAGTGTCATACACCCTAAATCTAATCAAATTAGATTATAACATGCATGTATAAAGTCAAGAAAATATGATTAAACATTGAATAAAACAAGCTAATCATTTATGGAGGCCTAGAATCAGACTCGCTCTGATACCAATTGTAGGGGTTTTAGGGGCTAAATCCGGTAACGCAGGCGGAAACGGCGGAAAATGAAATTTTCCGATTTCAAAACTTTTTCTCGGATTAATTAAATAAACATATTTTTTAAAATATTCAATAATCAAATCATTAAATAAAATTCAAATAAATCATATTTAAGTGAATTTACCGAATTGCCCTTACACTTGGTATTTAATCCATTTTAGTCCGAAATTGATCAAATCAATTTTGAATGATTCTAAATCATTTCTAAGATGAACTTAGCATGTTCAAAACATCAAAACACAAAAAGCAACATAAATCCCCAAATTTAGTCATTTGGCCGAATGCACCACTTTGGTGCCAAAGTGTGCACTTTGTCATTTCATGCATCAAAACACATCAAGATGTAATCCAATGAACATGAAACTTTATATGCATCATATACACATCCAAATACACAACATATATGAAAATACCCAAATTTGGAATTGGTCATGAACCCTAATTTTTGCAATTTCTTCAAATTGGACAAATTAGACCAAATTGGTTAAATCCAATACTTCAATCATGTTTCTTCCATCCAATCAAAGTCTCAACACAATTAAACAACTCAAGATCAAATCTAGGTCATCTAAGAGTGGGTCAACAACTCTAGATTAGCAACAAGGTTTCCAAAACCATAAAAGAATACTTATAACTACACTAGTCACAAGCTTTCTCCATTATACATGCTCAACACTTTCATCAAAGTTCACAACCAAATAAAACACAAACTATAAGAAGAGAGACAACAAAAAAGCAACACAAAATGATGCTAAGCATGTTAGAAACAATTTTCATGTTGAAGACTTTGAAAGATAACTTACAAAATCATAATTTTCCAAGCCATCTTCCTTTAGGCTTCAAGCTTTTCTCTCAACTTCTTTTATGTTTATTTTGGTATCAAATGAACTCCTTAAACCCTAAAATGAAATGAAACAATATATACCTCCTCCAAAAGAAGCCTTGGCCGAAATGGTGGAGAAATATACAAAATATCATGATATTTTATTTCATTTAATTTTGCTTATCAACTTGCAACTTTAATCATCAAACAATTTAATGAATAAAGTAAGTCAACAATTGCAACTCAAAAATATAACCATTATATTTAATTAAGGGTCTTGGCCGAAATTATGTATACATATATACCAAAATTTCATTTCAAATTCATTTAACAAAAATTTGATCAACTTGATTAAATATCTAAAAACATTATTAGATATTTATCACTTGGTCAACAAAGGCAACCATGCCATTTAATTCAAATATCCTAAGTTAAGATATTTATATTTTAATTAATTAATCATTTAACAATTAAATAATTAATTAATTAATCAAATACAAATATATTAAATATATGTATAATATTTACATTAAATATCAAATACATATATTTATTTAGGATATTAGTCAAATATCTCAATTTGACTATTTAATTAATGTGTATTTAAATTAATCAAGTATTAAATGTAAATACACAATAATTAACTAAATGACTATCGGGTCCCTTTAGCATGTATCTTGCGTTTAACCTTTAAACGACTTAATAAATAATCAATATTATTTATTAATGTTGCTCTAGTGCTCTACGAGTATATTTCATTATTGAGACTCTCTAGATTCAGGTATATCCGTCACGAAATCCAATTTCGTGTCCATAATCTATCCATCCGTAGATTATGACGATCACGGATAAACTAGCTGAATCATACAGGTCGAGGTCATTGCATACGTATAATCCCTCCGTCACAGGTATCCGGATAATACCAGAGATATAGATGTAAACGTCAAATCTCTATAGGTATTATCCCGTCGATGTATCTATTAGCAATCTTTAAATAACACTCGGAACTTACTTCTGAAGTATACTGTGGCCACAGATTTAACAGACTGCTAATATATATGGACTACCTATGCTCTGTACACAGAACTGACGGATCCTATCTTGACACACACAGGATATCCTGAGGATCTGTCCACACCCAACGAACAGGCGGAGGTCTGATCTAAATAGATCGGTGACGTGACTGCCATCTAAGTGTGGAGGATGTCTCACACATCCACAGTGGTGTCTCAAGTCGAAGGACCACTATGCTACTCAACCCGAGAAGATTCTTATTGACGTTGTGTGTACCATCCATTAAGAATCTTCGGTGAGCCGTTCAATGTTTATCCACTATAAACACCTACACGTCTATACGAGTCTCCATAGACTCATGGTTCATTGGGATAAACCATTGGACCAAGTCTCGATTATACGACATGTACTGGTCTCACGGATTTGACTAACCGACCCGTGTTAGCAAATGTTGACCAGGAACTATGTTTGATAATATACATATAGCAGTGACACTTCCCAATGTCAATTACAAACTAACTTTGTAACTGTGTACTGCATTATATATTATCGGGCCTTTGTTTAATATTTACATATCACTAAACCACATTAGTTTCAATCTAATCGTAATCAGATCGAATCGTATATAAAAACAAGAGGTGCAACCACAAATAAGTAATATTATGGAATAAGGGGATGTTCGTATTCATGAATTAGATATAAATACGGTCCGGATTGGCGCTCTGAGCACCAACCCCAACACTAAACCCCATACCCGAGGTGTCGCGGTTGCGTCTGTTGGATAATATGACCCATAGCGTCACTATTTGCACAGATCATTGTGTTGTTGTAGCAAATTAACTATGTAATAAGGAAATTGCACTCTCATTGTTTGTGATTAGATCACCATAGATATATAAATGAAGAGAGGTCCCTATGATTAGTTCCTGGACTGAGAATGATATGAGACCAGTATCAGTCCCCAAAGGTTTAATCATTAAATATCCCTAGTCGTAGTATTATCGAGACTGGACATCGATAATGCGGAATAGACTAGTATTGCACTTGTGCGCGTTGTGAGGGCACAACGGCATAGTTCTCATATATATAAGTATTGGATACTTGTGCAAGTGCGATAGGAGGTCGTGTTTCACCGATGGTACGGGAAACAGCTTCGCTCTGGATAGACCCTTCGGAAATCCCATTGGTATTATGACTAGGTGTCTATGGGAGGCCGAAATCAAGGTAGGTGTGTATAGTCTTAACCTGAGACTTACATCGCTAATACTTACGACAATCGGTAAACTTTAGTTTTGGTGGTGGGGGATCTTAACTGGTTCTGTGTTCACCTCTTCTGGGTTTATCAGAGAATCGTAGTGTATTGGATGTGATGTCAAGACGGAAGTGTCACTCAGTCGTAAGAGAGATGTGTCACGCAGGATACGGTATTAGTGCTCTTAAAGTGATGCGCATCCAATCGTGATATTATGACCAGGTCATGAATATCCGATTATAGAGACTAGTTACCAGACATCCGATGTGTTTTTCGACGGGGCAGACACTTATCCAGCCCCAGCCCTAGCACGTGATTATCCGATACTGGGCCAATATACACAATACAATTGTATACTACGCTTGATACAGATCTAGATATTCTTTGATGAATATGTCCGGAGAACTTGGGAAGACTTGGTGCTTTGCTAGGAGTCGACCTTGTCTCGTAAATCGGTAGAACGTAGTACTTGGTACGTACGTGATTCGGGCACTCGACGACCGTATTTACTGCCAACTTATCTGGGGATCTCATGGGTCGCTTCCCGATAATCCACCGATGACGCACAACTTGCACTCTTGAATAATCTGGGATTATAATAGAAGAGAGAGAAAATTAATCTAGGATTAATAACGGAGATGTTTTATCCGGGATAAAATATCGTCTAGAGAGAGAGAGCGATTAATTCGGAATTATCGATGTATTAGACGAAATTAGATTTCGACGCGGAATTAAAATTAGATTTTAATTCGGCAAACGAGTTAATTGAGAATTAATTCGTTAGCGACGTAAATAATAATTTCGCCGGGCGCGATATTTATTTAAATTCGATTGAATTAACGTCGCGACGTAAGCTCGGTATTTCGGAAATATCGAACCCGAACGCGTGAGTGCACGTGGGCCCACTTTCATTTGGAAACGTGTGGGGCCCACATGACACATGTCATTCTAATGCTTTGCATGTAGATTGTGTACATTGTACTCAATGTCATTGCATGTAGATAGTGTGCATTGCACTCAATGTTATTGCATGGAAATTGAGTGTTTTATACTCTAAGCCATTGCATGTTATGTATCATAATTTTATTATTAATTTAATAAATTATGGCATAAATATAAATTGATTTTTGGTAAATCTTTTGAAATAACATAACACAAATTCTTCTCTCTCAATTTCTCTCTTCCTCTCACGGTAATGGTGGCCATTTCTTCACTGGTTTTGAACCAGTTTGGGCGTGAGCTAAAGGGAAGCAAGAGTGGTTCTCATGGTGAGAAATCAAGTGCTAGCACACTTACAAGTCTTGCGAAGGTGGTAGGGAGGTTCGACCATGAGACGGGATCCATCCGACGAAGCTAGGAGCTCCGTTTCTTCACTTAACTTTCTGTTTTGTAGGCAGTGGACTGCATGCAGTAGGCTTACAAGGCAGTGCGTTTTGGCCTTGAATCGTCTCCAAATCGACTCTACCGATCAATGTGAGTATTCCGCTACCTCCGTTGATGTGTTCACACATAATTTCATGACTGATTTGATCTTGGGACCTTAGAAAAACCAACAATGGCATCATGAGCTAATGTTGCAAGCATGAAATTTGTAGGGTTTAAAATTTGGGTAAATGTTTGTTGAGCATGATTTGAATGAATTGCTTGTTTGAGTATGCTTATAACATGATTTATTGCATTTTGGTTGGACCAATTGTTGAAAATTGATTTGGAATAATTTTCCCCAAAACATTGATGTTGGCCGAATGGTTGTGATGAAATTGATTGAAGCATGTTCTTGTGAAATTTGATTAATAAGAATGCTTACATGTATATAGAATGATGTACATGGAATCAATTTTATGAAAAATGCATTGGATGATTTTTCCCAAAAATTCCACCTTGGCCGAATGAGTAATGCCCTTTAATGTCTTGGTAATTTTGATTTTGATAATTGGATGTATTGAAAATCATTCGGGATATGTATTTAATGTCGATTGCGGATTATTGGATTGAAACCGAATTGGACATGAAATCACTCCCTTGGCCGAGAGCATCAAAGCATGTAAATGGGTTTGATTTTCATTATGTGTGTTTGACATGTGATAATGATTGAATATGATTAATAAGATAATTTGGTGTTTTAAAAATATTGATTTAGTCGATAATCATGTAATGCACTTTAGGTAATTAAATGCGTAATTGGATTAGTGTAATTTAATTATTTAGGCTTAAATTGGATTTGGGCTTGAATTGTTGTATTGGGGGCTATTGGGCTTGATTTATCAAGTTTGGTTTAGGCCAAGTGGATTGGATCCAATTGGGCCCAAAACCTTAACCATAAAGCCCAATTGCGACTAATGAACCTTTAATGTTCAATTGGGCCTAATGGGCCAAGATTGATTTATGGGCTTATGGGGTAAATCCCGGAGTGGACTTTGGTTATCGGTTTGACCCGATGTTGACAAAAGTCCACGCCTTAAGAAATCAATCAAAAGCCCATTGGACTTTAATTGAATTGACGTTGGACGTTAATCGGTCTTTGAGACGCGTTACGATTAGATTTGGAATTTAAATCGTAAAAGGTTTATTAAATAAAGTGTAATGTTTATTTTGAATTGAATAATGAATTAGTATTAAATACATGTTAAATTGATTTAATGATGTAGTTTAATTTAATTCATGAATTCGTACTTTGAGTACTTATTCGCAAAAACGAGTTTGACTCGAACAAAATCAAATCGTTGTTTGAACATTGGATGATCACTAAATTATCAGATTAATTAATTTGATTAGATTGATTGATTGATAGCATGCTTATGTGTGTGAATACGTGGTTGTGTTGATTGTGAATAATGTATATCGGATGGATATTAGTCGGGTGGGCAATTTTAGAAATTGTTGTAATAAATTCGATTTATTAAATTGGACACCGTGTCCAGCTTATCACCTTCTTTCTCTTTGTATTCTCTTCTCACCTATTCCCCTCTATGTATATGAGGTTTCTTTGAAAGTGTAGTGTAACGGTGTAGAAGTAGTACAAGTGCTAGCTTGAGTGAGAAAGGGAGAGATTTGATCTAGGATCAATGTGTTAAGTATCCATCCGCATATCATTATTATTTATTTCATACTCGCTTTATTATGTATTTAGAATGCATGTTTAAGGGTGTATGATGATGAGACCTAACAAAGATAATTAAATTGGTAGCCAATTTGCACGCGAAAAACCCTCATTTTATATTAAGCAAATATCCTTCCATTGAATGATTCTTGTTCAAGATCCGAAGTTGGCATGGTTGTTTTTGACCAAAGTCAAGACCTTTGTCAATCAAGGATGTACTTGAATCATGAGAGGTTTTGTTGCATATCGGTGTCTTGTCCAAATCGTGATTTATTGACCAAAGTCAGATCACTTTTTGTCCAATGACATTGATTACGAAACTATCCTCGTCAATGGGTCCCGCTTAACTGGAATCATTAGGTTGTGTTTGGCCAAAGCCAAGGCCTAAATGATTCAGAGGATATGGTTAGGAAAATGTATTGGATACATTGACATTATACATATGTTTCGGACTTGGATGTCCACCTAACCGGATCTAGGAATTGGATGAGATCTAATTGATCTGTGAGATCTACCTAGTTAAATAGCATAACCTTTTTATTGGCCAAAGTCAGGGTTGTGTGTTATTTAATAGGATCCTAGCCCCTAGGAAACACGGTTTCCGAGTACTCCACAGAGGGTTAGAGGCCTCGACGAAAAATAGTGGGAGGCAAGTATTGAATTTGCAACATTCGTTCGAATACTCGCTAACACGCTCATTTTTATTTTACTCGTCATATTAATCAAAAGTATTAGTTGGACTAATATTTTATGTTGTTTTAAATTATATATATAGTTGGACTATATACAAACTCATTCAATATATAGTTGATTTTATAATTGGATTATAGTAATCAATATATTGAATTAAATGATAGTTGATTTTATAATGGGATTATAGTAATCAATATTAAAATTATAGTTGATTAAATAATTGGATTATTGTAATCATTATAATACATAGTACCTTAAAATTGATTAAATAGTTGGACTATTAAATCAAGTAAAGAATTGAAAGGTTGAATATTTAAAAATATAATCATTGGATTAAATGTTTTAAATGATTTAATTTTCAATGGGAATTATAATAGGTTAATTTATTTGATAAAATAACTTATTATTACTAAGCCCATAATTAAGCAAATAGTAGAGCATAAAGTCTTAGGAAGATTTATGTGATGATGACTTTAGTGCTTAATTGATATACTTATAATAAATCTATCTTTAGATTTAAAAAGTAATTAAAATTGCAATTAATAATTCTTGGAGAATTAATTGACTATTCTAGTGGAGAAAAGTCCAAGTTTGCAATTAGGGCATGTAGCACAAGGTGCACATCATTTCGATATTCTAAACCCAAGGCTTGGCCAAGGTTTGTGAAATATTGAAAAAGGTAATTAACATATCCCAAAGTGACTACCATTTGGATATGGAAGACACGAAGGAATTAAAGAAGGGCGAGGCTCTAAATTTAAAATATTGTCAAAGTTATGTTCACTAGTAGTATTAAAATTAGATTTAAATACTTAGTGTGGTACATAAATATATGTATTGACGTTCAGAATCCGCTGTGAGCTGGATACTGGCTTCAAGCGAGATCGAGATTTCTCTGCAAATCGGAAAATGGGACGAAAGTCGCTGTTTCGACCGTAGATACTAAATTTAGGAACTACCATTTGGGTATGTACTTAAATTAGGAAATGTTATAATGTAACAGTTAGACTAGAGACATTATCTCTATATCAGTGTTTAATCGATGCGATATAAAACCTTTATATTCTAAAACACTAAAGTGTTTCATTATGTAAAGATGATACTGAGACAAATACATTAGATGTAAATAACATAATTTATATTTTGAATATAAATAAAATCTCAAACATAAAATGACAAATAAATAGCTCAAATGATTTGATCAATAGAGACTTATTTGTGGCATTGTTGTCTGGGACACAATTAAACAGACTCGTATATCCACACTTTTGAAGAGTGGGTACTAGGACTGATTTGACTATTCAAATAAGGTCTACGAATCTAGTTTATTAAACAAGACTCGTATATCCACACTTTTGTAGAGTGGGTACTAGGACTGATTTGACTATTCAAATAAGGTCTGCGAATCTAGCTTTATTAGGTAATATACCTAAATACTATTTACTGGTAATAGTAAAAGGGCCACCGATCTGTTAGCCTATTCATGGTGAAGTAAGTGGGCCCATATCTAGCTAAGCTAGATGTGAACATGAATATTTCGTGACCTTAACGGATGTGACATCACGTTGTGGTTATGTGTTTCTTTTGAAGAACAATATCGGAAACTTTAGAGTTTCGACACGAAGTAGTAACAAACAGATCGGCTATAGTATTATTCCGCCACGGTGAAACCGTAATGGAAAATATTAAGCAGTAAGTTTCATATGTAAATGAAAGAGTACGGTATTCTTTCGTATGAGGACTCCTCCCGAGACACGTTAGTTAAACGGTGTGTCCGAACCAAAAACCGAATTTTGTTGGACATAATAAGGTTATCACGAGTCGCTCTGAGCTACTATTTCCTTCAACAGGATATGTATTAACAGTGCAAAACTTATTAGAATAAGGTTCCATATAAATCTGTTTGACAGATATCATATAGGATATGAAGAGGGAAGAAACGAGGTTTCTCATTCCTGATAATTTGGGTATGCGAGGCATAGCGTTTGGATGATACCAAACTAAGGACCCAAATTGGAAAGTGCCAATATAAGTATCCTAAGGGAAACCTTAAATATAGTACTTGTAAATCCCACATGAGAACAATGTAATTGTTGCTCACCATGCGCGTTTTCCTGAGAGGAATACCGAATATGCAGTGGTCAGTGGGAGGATAGTGATACTCGATGAAAATCGGAGTAATACTGATCAAGGCACGAAGTCCTTAATGGAACACAAACAGTTCATCTATGATGAATCTATACCATTAATCTTCAAATACACAAGAAAACTAGTAGATCGGATAGAGTCAGAAAACAACCTAGGGTATGGGTTTCTGATCTCACCCCATAAAGATGTCAATCTTATGGTGGTGTACCATCTGACTACGTTTAGAGGAAGTGATACGAGGTATCGACTCCATGTATGGCAAAGTGCCATGAGTCCGAAATGGATTCCATGTATAACAACTATGTTTGGATACTAGTTGTTGTACCACAAGGCGTTGAGCCTATGGTACATTAAAACGTCTTCAAGGAAGACATACATGGAAGGCAACATACCAACGTGAAAAACCTAGGTTTTGACGGAAAGGTAGCGTTATCAACATATGTTAATAACGGTTCAACCTTTTTACTTGTTGCCATGATAAATCCATTTTGAAGATGCTTGTTGATAACTGTATATTTCATTGATGAAATATGTCAGTTACAATCAAAAATCGCTTTCCTGAAAAGGAAACTTTTGGAGGAATTTACAACATCCTGACGATTTTGTATAACCGACAAAAAGGTTGGCGGGTTATTCGATCCATGTTTGGATTGATGCAAGCATAAGGTTCTTGGAACTGTGTTTTGAAATAATCATATGATTTATGATTTGATCAAAGCTAAATAATTCTTGTGTATATAAGAGAGAGTTAGTGGGAGAGCGCACTGACAGTGAAATTCCCATAAAGCAATTGGTTGAAGCTTGGCTTTCATAGATATTCTTTCAATAGAAATTCTCCGTAGAATTCTGGGGAGTAACAACCTTTATTCAGGGAATAAAGATCTACTGGGATAGATTTGGAGTGTTAACACTCTCTGGGAAATTGTACATTTAAAATGTACTTGTATTGGTGTCTCATACGCTTCGAGCATATGGAGTCACAATGGGTCAATCCAAGTGACAGTCACTGGATGAAGATTAAAGAACATCTGTTAGTATCTGAGAGAACTAAAGATGTTGTCTTAAACTATGGAGATGGAGAACTTGAAGTGACTGGGATCACTGCTGCAAGTTTCCAAACCGGTAAATACTGCTGGTACTATAAAGTTTGAATAACAGGGACAGTGAGCTGGAAATCTTCCTAGCAAGATAACTGTTGCCGAATAAACAACAAATGCGGATCATTGCTGCAGCTGAGGCCAGCAATAGAAGACCATCTGGGTAGAAAATAAATCTAATAAGATTAGATAAAGTTCTGTTAGCAGCTGAGCTAGGCGTCAGCATAGGCTAAGGAATTAAAGGTCTCATCGACGATCCAGATATATACTTCTATCATCTGATTCGTTCGGATCATACATCGTGGCGATGTGTGATGATCGTGTAATCGCGTCAGACGATAATTAAGCAAATCCGCTGACGAAAACCTTTCCTCAGCAATTTGAGCGAATTGTACATAGTTCGAGTGTAGGACACTTGAGTGACTCGCTACGTGCCAAAGTGGGAGATTGTTGGATAATTGACCATAGCGTCACTATTTGCACAGATCATTGTGTTGTTGTAGCAAATTAACTATGTAATAAAAGGAAAATTGCACTCTCATTGTTTGTGATTAGATCACCATAGATATATAAATGAAGAGGGTCCCTATGATTAGTTCCTGGACTGAGAATGATAGAGACAGTATCGTCCCCAAGGTTTAATCATTAAATATCCCTAGTCGTAGTATTATCGAGACTGGACATCGATAATGCGGAATAGACTAGTATTGCACTTGTGCGCGTTGTGAGGGCACAACGGCATAGTTCTCATATATATAAGTATTGGATACTTGTGCAAGTGCGATAGGAGGTCGTGTTTCACCGATGGTACGGGAAACACTTCGCTCTGGATAGACCCTTCGGAATCCCATTGGTATTATGACTAGGTGTCTATGGAGGCCGAAATCAAGGTAGGTGTGTATAGTCTTAACCTGAGACTACATCGCTAATACTTACGACAATCGGTAAAACTTAGGTTGGTGGTGGGGGATCTTAACTGTTCTGTGTTCACCTCTTCTGGGTTTATCAGAGAATCGTAGTGTGTATTGGATGTGATGTCAAGACGGAAGTGTCACTCCAGTCGTAATGGAGATGATGTCACGCAGGATACGGTATTAGTGCTCTTAAAGTGATGCGCATCCAATCGTGATATTATGACCAGGTCATGAATATCCGATTATAGAGACTAGTACCAGACATCCGATATGTGTTTCGGACGGGGCAGACACTTATCCAGCCCAGCCCTAGCACGTGATTATCCGATACTGGGCCAATATACACAATACAATTGTATACTACGCTTGATACAGATCTAGATATTCTTTGATGAATATGTCCCGAGAACTTGGGAAGACTTTGGTGCTTTGCTAGGAGTCGACCTTGTCTCGTAAATCGGTAGAACGTAGTACTGGTACGTACGTGATTCGGGCACTCGACGACCGTATTTTTTACTGCCAACTTATCCGGGGATCTCATGGGTCGCTTCCCGATAATCCACCGATGACGCACAACTTGCACTCTTGAATAATCTGGGATTATAATAGAAGAGAGAGAAAATTAATCTAGGATTAATAACGGAGATGTTTATCCGGGATAAATATCGTCTAGAGAGAGAGAGCGATTAATCGGAATTAATCGATGTATTAGACGAAATTAGATTTCGACGCGGAATTAAAATTAGATTTTAATTCGGGCAACGAGTTAATTGAGAATTAATTCGTTAGCGACGTAAATAATAATTTCGCCGGGCGCGATTATTATTTAAATTCGATTGAATTAACGTCGCGACGTAAGCTCGGTATTTCGGAAATATCGAACCCGAACGCGTGAGTGCACGTGGGCTCACTTTCATTTGGAAACGTGTGGGGCCCACATGACACATGTCATTCTAATGCTTTGCATGTAGATTGTGTACATTGTACTCAATGTCATTGCATGTAGATAGTGTGCATTGCACTCAATGTTATTGCATAGAAATTGAGTGTTTTATACTCTAAGCCATTGCATGTTATGTATCATAATTTTATTATTAATTTAATAAATTATGGCATAAATATAAATTGATTTTTGGTAAATCTTTTGAAATAACATAACACAAATTCTTCTCTCTCAATTTCTCTCTTCCTCTCACGGTAATGGTGGCCATTTCTTCACTGGTTTTGAACCAGTTTGGGCGTGAGCTAAAGGGAAGCAAGAGTGGTTTCTCATGGTGAGAAATCAAGTGCTAGCACACTTACAAGTCTTGCGAAGGTGGTAGGGAGGTTCGACCATGAGACGGGATCCATCCGACGAAGCTAGGAGCTCCGTTTCTTCACTTAACTTTCTGTTTTTGTAGGCAGTGGACTGCATGCAGTAGGCTTACAAGGCAGTGCGTTTTTGGCCTTGAATCGTCTCCAAATCGACTCTACCGATCAATGTGAGTATTCCGCTACCTCCGTTGATGTGTTCACACATAATTTCATGACTTGATTTGATCTTGGGACCTTAGAAAAACCAACAGCGTCTCCATACCCATAGTGTCATAGTAATATCTTCATACCCGGAGTGCCATACCTGGCATGCTAAACCTCATACCCGAGGCGTCGCGGTCGCGTCTCCATACCTAGAGTGTCGCAATAATATCTCCATACCCGGAGTGCCATACCCGGCGTGCTAAACCCCATACCCGAGGGGTCACTGAAATATCTTCATACCCGGAGTGCCGTACCTGGAAAGCTAAACCTCATACCCAAGGTGTCGCTGAAATATCTCCATACCCGGAGTGCCATACCTGGCAAAAATGATCTGATGTCTCCATACCCGGAGTGTCGTACCTGGAAAAACTGATCTGATGTCTCCATACCCGGAGTGCCGTACCTGGCAAGACTGATCTGATGTCTCCATATCGGAGTGACGTACCTGGTAGAACTGATCTGATGTCTCCATACTCGGAGTGCCGTACCTGGTAGAACTGATCTGATGTCTCCATACCCGGAGTGTCGTACCTGGCAAAACTGATATGATGTCTCCATACCCGGAGTGCCGTACCTGGCAAAACTGAACTGATGTCTCCATACCCGGAGTGTCGTACCTGGCAAAACTGAACTGAACTGATGTCTCCATACCCGGAGTGTCGTACCTGGAAAAATTGTACTGATGTCTCCATACCCGGAGTGCCGTACCTGGAAAAACTGAACTGATGTCTCCATACCCGGAGTGCCGTACTTGGTAAAACTGAACTGATGTCTCCATACCCGGAGTACCGTACCTGGCAATACTGATATTTTATAATCACGTGGGTCTCACCCCCGGAGTGCCATGCCCGGTAAGACTGATAATGATGTGGGCCTCGCCCCCAGAGTGTCATTCTTGGCTCGTTCATTCTCGATCTGCGTTCCATTCTCGTTGTGCCATTATTGGCTTGTTTGTTCCCAAACTATACTGAATGTGGGCTTTATTCCCTGACTGTGTTGACTGTGGGCTTTTGTTCCCGAACTATACTGAATGAAGGCTTTATTCCCTGGGAATTGTTCCCGAATTATGTTGACTGTGGGCCTTATTCCCGAACTGTGTTGAATGTGGGCTTTATTCCCAAATTGTACTGGATGTGGGCTTCGTCCCCAAACTGATATTGATGTAGGCCTCGCCCAAAAACTGATACTGACGAGGGCCTCGCCCCCAGATTGGTGCTATGTTGTTGTTTCTGGTTGGTTTGCCTTTGCTACTTTCTCATTTTCTTTAAAACCTGCGAACAAAAACAAGACAAAGATTGTGTGTATATGACATGTATGCATGCATGCATGAATGTGTTTCCTATTCCAATGGGTTAGGTCTTCCTTGTGCTCATCGACACTTCTTGCCTTCAAATGTCTTCGGTCGCCCCCTAGGTCTGCTTACAGCTTCTTTCTGTCATTCTCTTATGGTGATTGCTCAATTTTCTTTAGTCCCATGACTCAATATCTCGTTATGTCCCTGATTAATGAGGTGGTAGACGGGTCGCCCCCAGTCTTGATTTAGCTTACTGCTCTCCGCTGTTTGCACTTGGTCAAGATGAACCACTTGGTGGGGCCTTCCATATCATCATATTATATTACATGCTACGAAATAGTCCCAATAATTATACATATTATCATCCTCAAAGAATGCCCAGTAATGAAACCAGAGAACCTTCAAAACACTCAATGCAACTTAAATACAAGTCATTGAATAAATGGTCTAAGTCAGACTCAAAGTGTGTGTGTGCAAGGTTCTTTCACAGCTTGATCCTTAAGCAAGCCAACTCAATGATTTCGTTTCAAAAATCGGGATCGATGGGTCAAACCAACCTAGATGTCTCAGTTATGCTCTGCAATTGCTTTTCCGTGCTCAATGTGGTATGATTTCATTTTTCTTTTCTTTTGTCTCTAATTTTTCTTTTTTTTTTTTTCATTTTTTTTTGCAACACACCTACCCTTTAAGGTAGCATTTCTCCTCATGGTGGTCCTAATACTCGCCCATGGGTAGCTTCACGCTTATCGATTATAGGCGGTTTATTCTTTTCTTTAGAGACTTTTTTTTCAACCATACCACACATCATAACATAAGCAAGTCAGGATAGACATCTAAGCAAATGGTCATTCACCGACCTACAATTTCTTCGACTAGTCACTTTGCTAACTACTCAGGTTTTCACCGCTAAGAACCATAATTAGGTGCTTACGAGTCTAACATAGATCAATTACTCAAAGCGTCAGATAAAAGCACGTCAAGGGTTTATCGTTTCTAAAGTTTCACTCTAAAGTAATCAATTTCATCATCGGACATATGTCTAACTATCAATGACTAAAAACAAACAATTTTTTTCTTTTCTCTTCTTTTTTCTTTTTCTTTTTTTTTTCTCTTCTTTTTTTTTCTTTTTTTCTTTTTTTTCTTTTTTCTTTTTTTCTTTGAAGGCCTCCTCAATGGTCTTTCTATCATTACTGTGAGGTTTTCTATTTCTCGATTTCCTTTTCCTCGCTATCCATGTTTGCTAAACTCCTATTGACAAACCTTCTTTTACCCCCAACCCAACGGATATCTATGATGGCTTTTAAGACACAGGGTTAACATGATGCGGGTATGCATGAGATGCATGAGATGCGTGCGATGCATGGAACATACAGGTCGGCCCATTATCATTTTAAAGCGTTCAATCATACTATTGCGCGGTGTAAACTTGTCCCAGTTGAAAAGGCCCAACATGTTTACACTTTTGCTATAACGTGGCTAAACGACTTCAAATGATACAAAGCCTAAACATAAAATGGCACATCGGTATTTTAGAAGCTTTTGGCCCAATTGTCAAAGGACACGAACTCGTCCCAGTTTAAATAGCCCAACAAGTTCACATCTTTTTGACAAGTGGTCCAACTGGATCCAAATGACGACGGTCCAAAACACAAACATAAAACAAATAATTTTTATTAGTTCTACAACTAAGGTTTTCATGTAGGTTTACGGGAGTGCGAACAAAGGCTCTCGTTGATGAAGGATTGCCCACAACTAGGACTCCGCACTCAAGGGTTCAAGCGACCAAGTAAGCGCACCTTTTTTATACCTTAAGGTATGTGCCAACGAGTTATGGCGTGTGACCACTATAGACACGGTTAACTAAAACACAAATCACAAACATCACAAGACATGATTTCGGGGCCGATTCTCTATCCTCAGTGGAGTCGCCAGACTGTAGGACATAAAACTTGACGACGATGTTCTAGGCTCGCAGCCTAGTTGGGAGTACGAAATAACATGGAGTCGCCACCCAGTGTGAACTGGGACAAAGATTTAAGGCCGCACTCACCCCTCGCAAGGTAAGACCTCAATCGTTGGGTTCGGAATGGTCCATTACTTATGTCACTCGTAATGATATGATTTGTGCAATAAACTAACCGAATATACTCAACGTATATGCTCAAGGGAAACCTATGTCTAGTTTGTATTCATCAAAATAACTCCTAATCTAAGTTTGCATACTTGAAAATAAGTCGTTAAACGGCAAACACATAAAATCACACAATGAGCACATTGAACCATTAAACCAAAATAAACAAATAACTATTTAAACATAATCATAAACTAAACAAAATATCATGCCTAAAATAACGTAATCATGCTTTGAAAATAAATAACTAACTAAGCTAAATCATGTTTTACTAACAAATAAATAACCTACGAACTATAACATGCTCACACACAAGTTGGATGAGACGAAATACGTGTCTCTTAAGTGGTATGTGGCGTTGTATCCCGAGTACAAACCACACTACCGTCCATTCGGATTCGGCTACGGAATTTACGTCCGGTTTCCATCCTATATATCACAAAAGGGAACACATATTCAGCTCATCCAACAATCACATCATGCCTTAAATGACTCTCATGCGATAATATTTTTAAAATAAACAAAATAAACGAAAGATAATAAATAAAAAAGTGCCCTCAGTTCTAACCTCTTTTGTCGTCTCACGAAAGGGCTTTACACAGCCGTTGGAAGGGTGGATGTTCCGCAACTCTTTTGGTTCACCAACTCAACGTCTTTCCTTGCTGTTTTGCTGTTCGGGCTGCTGTTTGTGCTCCATTTCACTGCTGTTTTGTTACTGTTTTTCAGGCCACTATTTTGGTTGTTTATGGGACTGTGTTGGGCGTTTTAAGGGCTAAAGGGCTGCTGAGTGTGTTTAGAGATGCGGCGCTGACTGGTTTGTACTTATGGAATGAGGCTGTGACGCGTATGAGAGAGGCAGAGAGAGATGGAGTTGAGCCATGAATAGGCTGTGAATTCTGAAGGGCTGTGCGATGTTGTGTGGTGTATAGGGGCGTGGTCCTCCTTTAGGGTTTTGTTTCTTCTTGCGTGAGTGAGATTCACGGTTGGCTTTTTTGTTGTTGTGTTATCAAAGGCAAGCTGATTGAAGCTTAGGATTTCTTTGCCGTTGATTGCCGAGAAGGGGGAAAGAAGAGTTTGTCATAATAGCCGAGAGTCCTTGACTGTTTGCTTTTGTTCATTTCCGTCAGTGGAGGCAGTGTTGTTCACGGTGAGAAGATAAGAGAGATCCAGGTGTGATGGGTTATGTGCTAGGGTTTTATTTTTTTTTCCTTCTTGCGTGAATGATGGGCTGAAGCCAAAAAAACTAGGGTTATTTTAGGGGTCCTTATATAGTGGTGAGCTAGGGTTAGGGTTTTGGATGGGTGCGTGGATTCTGGGCCAAGATTTTTAATTTTTTTAAAACAAGAATCGACTGAGCGAATCCGCGAACAACCAGCGAGTTAAAAATTGACGAGCTATTAATTTCAGAATTTTTCCCTTCCGGCATACGTTTCCTGCTACTACTTTCCCCGCGACTTAAAAGGTAGTGTCTCCATACGAGACTCATCATCGGGTCTTATGCAAAAAATGCAGTGCCTACTATAATATCTACAAATATTTATGGCTTAATTGACGTCTATGCGTCAGGGACAAGCTTCCCATCCAATTTTCTTATAAATTGATAAACAGGGTCTTTTTGAGTCAAATTCCCGAGACTTAACTGTTGTCTTTCTTTTGAAATTGTGTATGTAATTTGCGAAAGGCTATGTGAGCATATCCACTGGATGCATCTCAAGAGTCGAAGATATATCATCTAAAGACTCCTTACTCAAGCCATCCCTAATGAATTTAATTTTGTCTTCACGATTATCAGACACCATTCCTAAAGAACGACAACGAGTATTGCAAATTCCACAAGCGTGCACATTTGTAACAAACACCCATTTGCTTAGCTCTATATTTCTTTGCATAGGTGATTCTTCCAAAACTAGGCAGATGTGAAATAAAAGAGTCAGAAGACTCACCTACCAATCGGACCCGTGCTTCAATAATCCAACGAATATCAGTTGGAATACCTTTGATCATAAGTAGTCTCATCCGTTCCAAGCGAACTTTGTAGACTTTCTTCAAAGATTTTTGAGGGAGAGAATGAAATTACTTGTGAAGATTTGCGAGAACTTCTTCCATCCTGAAATGACTTATCCTGAAAAAATTAAACACACAAACATAGAACACATCAGATCACAATATATACAAAAATTGCATGGGTTGCCTCCCTGCGAGCGCTAAGTTTAACGTCGTCAACTAGACATAACTGCCCGAATGTTAGGCTGGATCTAAAACTGTGACACTTTCTTTTTGTCGCTCAAATGATTCTCCCCAGTATTGCTTGACATGCTGACTGTTAACCTTGAATGTGTTGTTGGTGTTGGGATCCTGTAACTCAACAGCTCCATATGGAAAAACCTGAGTGATCACAAAATGACCTGACCACCTTGATTTGAACTTTCTAGGGAAAAGTTTCAACCGTGAATTGTACAACACCACTTGCTGCCTTGGTTCCAACTGTATGTGCACTATTTTTCGGTCATACCATTTCTTGGTCTTTTCTTTATACAATCTGGCATTCTCATAAGCTTGTAGACGAAACTCCTCCAATTCGTTGAGTTGATGAAGTCGTTTCTCTCTTGCAGCTTGTGAATCAAGATTCAACTTCTTCAATGCCCAGTACGCCTTGTGCTCAAGCTCAACTGGCAGATGGCACGCTTTCCCAAACACCAATCGATATAGGGACATACCAATGGGTGTCTTGTAAGCTGTCCGATAGGCCCATAATCCGTCATCAAGTTTTGCAGACCAGTCCTTCCTTATTGATCCAACGGTTCTCTCCAAGATTCTTTTGATTTCTCTGTTTGAAACTTCAACCTGTCCATTTGACTGTGGATGATAAGCAATGGCAATCTTGTGAGTAACTCCATATTTGGATAGGAGTGCATCAAAGTATCTGTTGCAGAAATGTGAGCCACCATCACTGATAATTGCCCGAGGTGTTCCGAATCGAGTGAAAATGTTCTTTTTTAGGAATTTGATCATCACTTTTGAATCATTGGATGCCAGTGCAATTGCTTCGACCCATTTGGAGACGTAGTGTACAGCAACCAGGATGTACAGGTTTCCAAATGATGGAACAAAGGGTCCCATAAAATCAATACCTCAAACATCAAATATCTCTACTTCCAGAATGTTTTGCAAAGGTCCTTCATTTCTCCTCGAAATATTCCCTGTTCTCTGGCACCTGACATATTGAGGAGCAAAAAGATAAGCATCTTTAAAAAGAGTGGGCCAGAACAAACCTGATTGTAGGACTTTGGCTATAGTTTTATTCCCACTGAAGTGTCCGCCATATGGTGATGAATGACAGTGCTACAAAACACTGTTGACTTCCTCCTGTGGAAGACAACGTCTCAATAGTTGATCAGCACAACATTTGAACAGGTACGGCTCATCCCAAACATAGTGCTTGACTTCCTTGAAGAACTTCTTTCGTTGCTGAGTTGTCCATTCCAACGGCTATTTTCCTGATACAATGAAGTTGACATAGTCAGCATACCAAGGGACATCCTGTTGTTTCATGGGAAATAGCTATTCATCTGGAAAAGTTTCTTTGATTGAAAATTCTTTGCCAGATGTTTCTCCATTCTCAAGCCTCGATAGATGATCTGCCACTTGGTTTTCTATCACTTTCCTGTCTAAATTTCCACGTCAAATTCTTGCAGAAGAAGTATCCAACAGATCAATATGGGTTTGGCATCTTTCTTCGTGATCAAGTATTTGATTGCTGAATGATCTGTGTAGACCACCACTTTGGGACCCAGCAGATAGAAGTAGAATTTGTCAAAAGCGTACACAACTGTGAGAAACTCCTTTTCGGTGGTTGTGTAGTTGAGTTGAGCTTCATCCAAAGTTCTACTGGAGTAGTAAATTATGTGGAAAATCTTTTCTTTGCGTTGTCCCAAAACTGCACCTACGGTAAAATCACTAGCATCACACATTACCTCAAATGGAAGGGTCCAGTCTGGTGTTACAATGATGGGGGCAGAAATCAGCTTCTATTTTAAGATCTCAAAAGATTCTTGGCATTCTTTAGTGAAGTTGAAAGGCACATCCTTCTCCAAAAGATTGCAAAGAGGTTTTGCAATTTTGGAAAAGTCTTTGATAAATCTCCTGTAAAAACCTGCATGTCCAAGAAAGCTCTGAATCCCTTTGACTGATGTCGGCGGAGGTAGTTTTTCAATTGTTTCAATCTTTGCTTTTTCTACCTCGATTCCATTTTGTGAGATCCGGTGTCCAAGAACAATATCTTCCTGCACCATGAAGTGGCATTTCTCCCAGTTGAGTACCAAGTTGGTATCTTCACATCTTTGTAACACCTATTCCAAATTTTATAAACAGTGGTCAAAAGAATCTCCAAACACAGAGAAGTCATCCATAAAAACTTCCATACTCTACTCCAGCATGTCTGAGAAGATGGCCATCATGCAACGCTGAAATGTGACGGGAGTATTACATAATCCAAATGGCATTCTGCGGAAAGCAAACATATCATAGGGACATGTAAACGTGGTTTTCTCCTGATCTTCTGGGGCGATGGAAATCTGATTGTATCCTGAATATCCATCCAGAAAGTAATAGAACTTATGTCCCGCCAGTCTATCTAACATCTGGTCAATGAATGGTAGCGGATAATGGTCATTCCTTGTTGCTTTGTTCAGCTTCTAGTAGTCCATACATACTCTCCATCCAGTCACTGTTCTTGTTGGAATCAGCTCATTCTTTTAATTGGTGACAACAGTAATTCCTCCTTTCTTCGGTACACACTGCATAGGACTCACCCAAGTGCTGTCTGAGATGGGGTATATGATGCCAGCATCCAACCATTTGATGATTTCTTTCTTCACGACCTCTTTCATGATTGGATTGAGTCTCCGTTGATGCTCCACTGTGGGTTTGTACTCATCGTTCATCAGAACCTTGTGCATGCAAAATGATGGACTAATGCCTCGAATGTCTGTTATAGTCCAGCCAATGGCTCTCTTGTGTTCTCGTAACACTCTCAATAACTTTTCTTCCTGCTCCAATGTTAGTGAAGAAGAAATAATAACAGGTAATTCAGAAGAGTTTCCAAGAAATACATACCTGAGATGGCTCGGAAGTAATTTCAGCTCCAGCGGTGGTGGTTCTTCAATCGAAGGCTTGATTCGATCTTTCGCAGTTCCAGGCTTTCCACTTGTGGTTTCGATTTGAATCGAAATGGTTTGTCAAGGTAGTGGATACATTCCAGGATTTCAGCATCTAGCTCGCTATCAGTCATGTTGGTGATGCAAGCTTCAAGTATATCTGTGGGATTTGGCTCAGTATCATGAATGATACTATCAACAACATCAACTCTGCAATATTCTTATTCATTTTCTTCACTCGGGAATTTCATGGCTTTGAAAACATTGAAAGTAACTTCTTGGTCCTGAACTTTCATAGTTAGTTCTCCTTTTTGTACATCAATCACAGTTCGTCCTGTCGCCAAGAATAGTCTTCCAATGATGATAGGTACATCTTGTTGGACAATTATGACCCATAGTATCACTATTTATACAGAACATTGTGTTGTTGTACAAATTAACTATGTGGCAAAGGAAATTGCTCTTTTATCATTTGTAATTGGATTACCAAGATACATAAATGATAAAAGTCCATATGATTAGTTCCGGATTGATAAGATATGAGATAGTATCAATCCATGAAGGTTTAATCATTAAAACATCCCTAGTCATAGTATTATCGAGATTGGACATCGATAATGCGGAATAGACTAGTATTACACTTGTGCGTGTTGTGGGAGCATAACGGCATAGTTCTCATATATTTGGGTATTGGATACTCATGCAAGTGTAATAGGAGGTTGTGTTTACCGATGGTACGGAATAGCTTCGCTCTGGATAGACCTCTCGGAATTCCATTGGTAGTATGACTATGTGTCTATGGAAGTCCGAATCAGGATAGGTGTATTTGGTCTTAACCTGAGACTTACATCGCTAATACTTACGACAATCAATATAATTTGGTTTTGGTCGTCCAGGGCTTTAACAGGTTCTGTGTACGCCTCTTCTGGGTATATTGAGAATCGTAGTGTATTGGGTGTGATGTCAAGATAGAAGTATCACTCCAGTCATATGGAGATGATGGTCACGTAGGATACGGAACTAGTACTCTTTAGTACTACAGTCATCGGGATAATATGACTAGGTCATGATTATCTGATTATAGAGACTAGTTACCAGAGATCCGATATGTGCTTCGTACGGGGCAGACACAATTCCAGCCCCAGGCCTAGCACGTGACATCCGATACTGGATCGCAATAGGTAATACTATGTATACTACGCCTGATATATATTACATATTCCTTTAAGAATATTTCTAGAAAATTTGGTAGGCACGGTGCTTTGCTAGAAGCCAACCATGTCTTGTAAATCAGTAAAAACGTAGTACTAGGTACGTACGTGTTCGGATAGTCCGACGACCGGATTTACTGCCAACAAATCTGGGGATCTTATGGGTCACTTCCCGAAGATTCACCGATGATGTATGACTCACACATAATTAATCTGGGATTAATTAGTAGAGAGAGAAAATTAATCTGGGATTAATTACGGAAATATTTTATCTGGGATAAAATACTATTTAAAGAGAGAGAACGATTAATTTGGAATTAATCGATAAAATAATATATTCGATTTATTAATCGAAATTAGATTACGACGCGGAATTAAATTAGATTTTAATTCGGGCAAACGAGTTAATTAGAATTAATTCGCAAGCGACGTGAATAATAATTTTGCTAGGCATAATTATTTAATTAAATTTGATTTAATTAAGTCGCAACGGAAAATTCGTTAATTCGGAATTAGCGAACCCGAGCCCGGGAGTGTTTGCGGGCCCACTCGCATTTCGAATGAGGCCCACATGTCACATCACGCATCACATCATTACTCATTCATGTGATGGGGGTCTTGTCACCTTTTTGGTGATTGACAACTTGTCAATTTTTGATTAATGTGAGTTGATGGAAGGCTTAAATGCCTTGTACCTTTTTGGAAAGTGGTAATTGTTATTTGATTTTTGAAGTAAAAATTTTAAAAACAACTTTTCTCTTCCTCTCTCTCCCATTCGGCCTTGGAGCCATTTTTTCTCTCATTTTCTCTCAATGCCGAGAGATGCAAGAAGGCAAAGAAAAATTATGGCAATTTTTCAAGAGTGCTAGCACACCAAAGGAGTCTTATAAAGGTGATAGGGAAACCCACTCATGAGCATGGAATCTCAAAAAAAAGCTTGGAGCTTGGAGGACACACATGGAGGGCTTGACCGAAACCAACAAAGAAGAAAGCTTGGAGCAGAATTTTTGTGTTCTTCACATCGCAAAAGCCGATCAAAGTGAGTATTCCGCAACTTTACTTTGATGTATTCACAGTTTTCATTGCTTAATTTGATCTTGGGATAACCTAGAAAACCCAACAATGGTATCAGAGCCAGGTTAAGCATGAAATTGGAATTATGGTAAAATTTGGGTAAAATTAATTTGAGCATGATTTGATGAAATTGTTTGTTTGAATATGCTTGAATGATGATAACTTAGAGTTATGCATGATCTATTTGATGAAAATTGAATTGGATTAATTTTTCCCCAAATAGTAGGCTTGGCCGAAAGTTGATGATGCCCTAAATGTCATGGTAATTTTGGTTTTTGATCATTGGATGAGTTGGAAGACTTGGGATAAATTGATTTAGGATTTAATGGATTGAAATCGAAATCGATTTTAGAAAACCCCAAATTACCGTGACATCAAAGCATGGAAATGAGTTGATTTTTTGATTCAATGATGTTGGACATATGTTGATGATGATTAGCATGATTAATTAGTGTAATTGGTATTTTGGAAATGTTAATTTGACTAATTAATTATGGCTAATGCACTTTAATTAATTAAATTGTGATATTGGGAATATTGAAATTTAATTAGTTGGGCTAAATTTGGAATTGGGCTAATAAAGTTGTATTTTGGCTTAATGGGCTTGGTTGGGCCAAGTTTGGTTTAGGCTAATTTGTTGGATCCAATTGGGCCCAAAACCATATCCATAAAGTCCAAATATAATATAATGGACCTTTAAAATTTTAATTGGGCCTAATGGGCCTAAATTGATTTTTCGCAAAGGGTGATTCCTTATTGGGCTTTGATTGCCAAATCCATGCCTTATAAATTAATTGAAAGCCCATTGGACTTTAATTAAATTGACATTGGATGTTAATTGGGCTTTGAGACCCGTAATGATTAGATTTGGAATCTAAGTCGCAAAGGCTCATTAATAAAGTGTAATTATTTAATTTGGAATTAAATAATGAATTAGTATTGAATACAAATTAAATTGGATTTAATGTTGTAGTTTAATATAATTCAAGAATTCGTACTTTGAGTACTTATTCTTAAAACGAGTTTGACTCGCGCAAATCAAATCGTTGTTTGAACATTGGATGGTCATTCATTTCAGATTAATTAATTGGATTAGATTGATTGATAACATGCTTTGTGTGAATACATGGATGTGATGTATGAATAATGTATATCAGATGGATATTAGGTGGGTGAGGGCAATTTTGGAAATTATTGTAATAAATTTAGAATTTATTAAATCTGACATGCGTGTCCAGCCTATTACCTCTTGATTCTTTGTATTTCTCTTCTCATCTATTCCCCTCAATGTAAATGAGGTTTCTTTAGAAGTGTTATGTAATTGGGCAGAAGTAAGATTTGTGCTAGCGGGAGAAAGGAAAGGGAGAGATTTGGTCTAGGAACAAAGTGTTTTAAATATCCATCCGCATATCATTATTAAATTTATTTATCGTGCCTTATTATGCTTTTAGAATGCATGCTTAAGGGCGTATGATGAGACCTAATTAAAGATAATTAATTGGTTGCCAATTACGCGAAAAAACCTCAATAAATATTAAGCGTTATCCTTCCATTGAGTGATTCTCTCTCAATATCCAAGATTGGCACTGGTTTGTTGGCCAAAGTCAAGACCTTTGTCCATCGCGGATGTGTTTGAATCATGAAGGATTTGTTCCATATTGCATGTCTTGTCCAAGTTGTGATTTTTTGGCCAAAGTCAAGATCAATTCTTGTCCATCGACATCGATTACGAAGCTTTCCAAGGTCAATGGGTCCCGCTTAACTGGAATTATTAAGTTTGTTTTGCCAAAGCCAAGGCTTAGTTGATTCAGAGGAAAAAGGTTAGGGAATATATTGGATATATTGGCATATATAAGATATCTGTTTCGGACTTGGATGTCCACCTACTGGATCTAGGAATTGGATGAGATCCAATTGATCTTAAAGATCTACCTAGTTAAATATCATACAGCTTGTTGGCCAAAGTCAAGGTTGTGTGTTATTTAACGGGATCCTAGCCCACTAGGAAACAAGGTTTCCCGAGTACTCAATATAGGGTTAGAGGCTCGCCGAAAAATAGTGGGAGGCAAGTATTAAATTTGTAATTTCGTTTAGATACTTGCCAATACGCGCTCATTTCAATTTTTCGTCATCACTTAAATATATTAGTTGGACTAATATTTAATCGTTGTTTTAATTAAACAGTTGGACTGTATTCAAACTACTTCAAATAATAGTTGATTATATAATTGGATTATAGTAATCAATATATTTGAATTTAACCAATCAAATTATAGTTGATTATATAGTTAGACTATAGTAATCATTATATTAATTGTACTTGAAATCATTGATTGGATAGTTGGACTATAGCAATCAAGATAACTGAAAGATTAGCGTTTAAAACATAATCCTGGGAGAAAATGTTTTTAAGCGGCTTTAATTTTCAAATTGGGAATAAAACCTCAGGATAGTCCTGGGAACTGAGAAGTTATTCTATTTGATAGAACAACATCTCGGGCCTAAGCCCGGAGTTGAGCAAATAGTAGAACATGATCTTTGGAAGAATCATGTGATGATAACTTTAGTGCTCAATCCTTTATTCTTACCGCAATGACACTTTAATTCCGTCGTCAAAATTAAGGATTAGATCATTGTACCATGATGATGAAATTAAAGATCTTCATAGATTTATTCTTAAATCTTATAAGTATAAATTGCAAAAGAAGCTCTTTAGCTCACGTATGTCAGAGGGTACATCTGTCGAGCACTAGGTGTCGCAGATGATTGCTGACATCGATCAGCTAGGTTAGCTGGGCATTACCTACGTGGCCGAGACTACCAAAGATTTGATCTTACAGTCTCTACCCGAAAGCTGGGGCAGGTTCATTACGAACCAAGAGGCAGGTTCATTACGAACCAAGAGTAAACTCTTGGAGAGTTGATGGCTATGCTCAAGAAGGCAGAGCCAGAACTTCTAAAAAGGGCAAAGGCAAAATCATCAATGTCTTCTAGGAAGACAAAGGACATATCCCAAGATATCTGCCCAAACTGTGGCAAACGGGGTCACTGGATGCGTGACTGTCGTATGGACAAGGCAGACATGAAGGAAGTGAAGACGGACAAGGCTCAAGCTTCAAGTATGTTTGTCATAAAAATGTTCACTACTAGTTTCAAAATTGGATTTTGATACTAGATGTGGTACATAAATATGTACTGATGTGCAGAATCTGCTGATGAGTAGGATACTGACTTCAGTTGAGATTGATCTGCGAATCGGAAATGGGACGACAGTCGCTGTTTTAATCGTAGAAACCTAAGTTTAGGAACTACCCTTCGGGTGTGTACTTAAATTAGGAAACTTTTAAAATGTAACTAGTTTAACTAGAAACATTATCTCTATATCAGAGTATAACTCGTTGCGGGTATACCTTTATATTCTAGAACACTAAAGTGTTTTATTTTATAAAGATGATATTGAGATAAGCACATTAGATGTGAATAACAATATTTATATTTAGAATATAAATGAATCTTAAACATATGACATGACAAACAAATAGCTCAAACTGAATTCATCAGATGAGACTTATTTGTGGCATTGTTGTCTGGGATACATTAAACAAGACTCGTATATCCACACTTTTGAAGAGTGGATACTACGACGGATTTGATTCAAATGATGTCTACGAATCTAGTTCATTAGGCAAAGTGCCTAAAACACCTTTTACTTGGTAAAAGTGAAAGTGCCACCGATCTGTTACCCTCGTTCATAGTGACGTAAGTGGGCCCATATCTAGCTAGGCTAGAGGTGGATATGAATACTTCATAACCTTTACGGATGTGGCATCGCGTTATGGTAATGTGTTTCTTTTGAAACACGAATCGGAAACTTTTGATAAATTCAAAGAGTTTGGACACGAAGTAGACAAACAGATCGGCTAAAGTATTAAACCGTCACAGTTAGACCATGGTGGAAAATACTTAAGCAATAAGTTTATCAATTACTTGAAATAGTATAGTATTCTTTCAATATGGACTCCTCCCGGAACACCTCAATTTGACGGTGTGTCCGAACAGAGAAACCGAACCTTGTTGGACATAGTAAGGTTAATTATGAGTCACTCTGAGCTACCATTTTCCTTCTATGGATACGTATTAAACAGTGCAAAACTTATTTTGAATAAGGTTCCATGAAAATCTGTTAGACAGATTTCATATTAGATATGAACAGGAAAGAAACTGGGTTTTCTCATTCCTAAAGATTTGGGAATGCTAGGCATATGTTTGGATAATACCAAACTAAAACCCAAATTGGATAAGTGCCTATTTTGTAGGTTATCCTAGGGTAACCAAAGTATAGTACTTATACAACTGACAAGAGAATAATTTAATTGTTGCTCGCCATGCGGTTTTCCTAAAATGAATACCTATATGCGGTTGTAAGTGGGAGGAAAGTAAAACTCAATAAAAATCGGAGTAATACTGTTCCAGGCACCGATTCCTTAATGGAACACAAACATTTCATCAAGGATGAAACTGTACCAATAATCTTCGAATACACAAGAACTGCGTAAGTCAGAGATAGTCAGAAAATAACCTGGGAGGTATGGGTTTCTGATCTCACCTCATAAAGATGTCAATCTTATTGAGGAACACGAACTGAATACGTATGAGGAAGTGATACAAGGTATCGACTCCCTATCATGCCAAAGTGCCATAAAGTCCGAAATGGATTCCATGTATACCAACTAAGTTTGGATACTGGTTGATGTACCGGAAGGCATTGTGTCTATTGGTACTATAGGTCTTCAAGGAAGACATACATAGAAGGCAATATACCAACGTACAAAGCTAGGCTTGTAGCGAAAAGGTATCGTTATCAACATTGTGTCGATTAAGACGAAACCTTTTACTTGTTGCCATGGTTAAATCCATTTGGATAATGCTTGCTAAAGCTGCATATTTCATTTATGAAATATGGCAGCTGAATGTTAAAAATCGCTTTCCTTAACGGAAACCTTTTGGAGGATGTTTACAATATCCTGACGATTTTGTCGTACCTAAACAAGCAAACAAGGTTTGCAAGTTAATTCAATCTATTTATGGATTGAAGCAAGCATTACGTTCTTGGAATTATCGTTTTGATGTAATCATAATGGAATATGATTTAGTTCAAAACGAAAATAATTTTTGTGTATATATAAGGAGGTTAGTGGGAGCGCACTGACAGTGATTGTCCTTAATAATGATGATATATCATTTCTTGGAAATGATATTCCCATAATACAATCAGTGAAAGCTTGGCTTTCATGGAAAAATTCTTCGTAGAATACTTGGGAGAGATAACTTTTATTCTATGAATAAGGATCTACTGGGATAGATCTAAAAGTTGTTGGCACTCTCTGAGAACTCGTACATTGAAAGATATGTACACGACCTGGTGTCTCATATGCTTTGAGCATATGGAGTCACAATCAGGCCAATCCAAGTGATAGTCACTGGATTGATGTTGAGAACATCCTTAAGTATCTTAGATGAACTAAGGATGCCTTCTTAAACTATGGATAAGGAGAACTTGAAGTGACCGGGTTCACCGTTGTAAGTTTCCTAACCGATAAAAATGACTATAAGTCATAATAAAGGTACCATATAATTTGAATAACGGAACAGTGAGCTGGAAATCTTCCAAGCAAGATATTGTTGCTGAATAAACAACAAAAGCGTAATATTGTTGCAGCTGAGGCAGCAATTTGGATCTTGATAATCCTAATCAGATTAGGTGTAGTTCTGTTAGCAGCTGAGCTAGGCTACAGCACAGGCTAAAGAATTAATGGTCTCATCAACGATCCAAGTATATACTTCAACTATTCATCTGATTCATTCGGATCATACATCGTGGCGATGTGATGATCGAATAAATCGTATAAGATGATAACTTTGCAAATCCGCTGACGAAAATAGTTACTCAGCAAAAGTTTGAGTGAACCATATATAGTTCAAGTGTAGGACACTTGAGTGATTGGCTATAGGCCAAGTGGGAGATTGTTGGACAATTATGACCAATAGCATCACTATTTATACAGAACATTGTGTTATTGTACAAATTAACTATGTGGCAAAGGAAATTGCTCTTTTATCATTTGTAATTGGATTACCAAGATACATAAATGATAAAAGTCCATATGATTAGTTCCGGATTGATAAGATATGAGACACTATCAATCCATGAAGGTTTAATCATTAAAACATCCCTAGTCGTAGTATTATCGAGATTGGACATCGATAATGTGGAATAGACTAGTATTACACTTGTGCGTGTTGTGGGAGCATAACGACATAACTTCCATATATTTGGGTACTGGATACTCATGCAAGTGTAATAGGAGGTTGTGTTTACCGATGGTACGGAAACAGCTTCGCTCTGGATAGACCCCTCGGAATTCCATTGGTAGTATGACTATGTGTCTATGGAAGTCCGAATCAGGGTAGGTGTATTTGGTCTTAACTTGAGACTTACATCGCTAATACTTACGACAATCAATATACTTTAGTTTTGGTCGTCCAGGGCTTTAACAGGTTCTGTGTACGCTTCTTCTGGGTATATTGAGAATCGTAGTGTATTGGGTGTGATGTCAAGATGGAATTATCACTCCAGTCATATGGAGATGATGGTCACGTAGGATACGAAACTAGTACTCTTTAGTACTGCAGTCATCGGGATAATATGACTAGGTCATGATTATCTGATTATAGAGACTAGTTACCAGAGATCCGACATGTGCTTCGTATGGGGCAGACACAATTCCAGCCCCAGGTCTAGCACGTGACAACTGATACGGGATCGCAATACGCAATACTATGTATACTACACCTGATATAGATTACATATTCCTTTAAGAATATTTCTGGAGAATTGGGTAGGCACGGTGTTTTGCTAGAAGCCAACTATGTCTTGTAAATCGGTAAAAACGTATTACTAGGTATGTACGTGTTCGGATAGTCAGACGATCGAATTTACTGCCAACATATCCAGGGATCTCATGGGTCGCTTCTCGAAGATTCACCGATGACGTATAAATCGCACATAATTAATATGGGATTAATTAGTAGAGAGAGAAAATTAATCTAGGATTAATTACAGATATATTTTATCTGGGATAAAATACTATTTAAAGAGAGAGAATGATTAATTTGGAATTAATCAATAAAATAATATATTCGATATATTAATCGAAATTAGATTTCGACGCGGAATTAAAATTAGATTTTAATTCGGGCAAACGAGTTAATTTAGAATTAATTCGCAAGCAACATGAATAGTAATTTTACTAAGCGTAATTATTTAATTAAATTTGATTTAATTACGTCGCAACAGAAAATTCGTTAATTCGGAATTAGCGAACCCGAGCTCGGGAGTGTTTGCGGGCCCACTCGCATTTCGAATCAAGTGGGGCCCACAAGTCACATCACGCGTCACATCATTAGTCATTCATGTGATGGGGATCTTGTCACTTTTTTGGTGATTGACAACTTGTCAATTTTTGATTGATGTGAGTTGATGGAAGGCTTAAATGCCTTGTACCTTTTTGGAAAGTGGTAATTGTTATTTGATTTTTGAAATCAAAATTTTAAAAACAACTTTTCTCTTCCTCTCTCTCCCTTTCGGCCTTGGAGCCATTTTTTCTCTCATTTTCTCTCAATATGCAAGAAGGCAAAGAAAAATTATGGCAATTTTTCAAGAGTGCTAGCATACCAAAGAAGTCTTACAAAGGTGATAGGGAAACCCATTCATGAGCATGGAATCTCAAAACAAAGCTTGGAGGACACACATGGAGGGATTGACCGAAACCAACAAAGAAGAAAGCTTGGAGCAGAATTTTTATGTTCTTCGCATCGCAAAAGCCGATCAAAGTGAGTATTCCGCAACTTTACTTTGATGTATTCGCACTTTTCATTGCTTAATTTGATCTTGGGATAACCTAGAAAACCCAACACATCTTTGTCTTCTTCCATATCTAGGATAATGAAATCTGTTGGGAGAATGAGTTTGTCAACTTTGACTAGCACATCTTCAACAACACCTCTTGGAAATACGAGCGTTCGATCAGCAAGTTACAAAGAGACTGAGGTAGGCATTGCTTCTCCAATTTGCAATTTCCTGTAAATAGAAAAAGACATCAAATTAACACTTGCACTTAAGTCACATAAAGCCTTATCGATATAATGTTCTCCAATGGTGCATGGGACAGTAAAACTACCAGGATCTTTCAACTTCGGGTGAAGTTTCCTCTGAATGATGGCGCTGCATTCTTCCGTCAAAGCTATTATCTCGCAGTCTCCCAATCTTCGTTTTCGTGAAAGAATATCTTTCATGAATTTTACATAGCTGGGCATTTCTTCCAAAGCTTCGGCAAATGGGATGTTGATGTGCAGCTTTTTGAAAACCTCTAAGAAATGAGCAAACTGCTTGTCCAGTTTGTTTTTTTGAAGTCGCTGTGGAAAAGGTGGAGATGTAGTGATTTGATCTTTTTCCTTTCCTTCTTTTTCCTCCGTCTGTTGCTTTGCTTCTTTTGGAATTTCTTCAATGGATGACTTGATTCCAATATCTTTGTTGATCTCAGTACCGCTTTTCAAAGTAATGGCTTGACATTTCTCCTTCCCTCGGTTCCTTGGATTTGGTTCTGTATTGCTGGGAAGATTTCCTGGCGGTCTGTAACTCTGGCATTGGCCAGTTGTCCAATTTTATTTTCCAGTGCTTTGATGGAAGCAGATTGGCTTTGAAATATAGCATCATATGCTGCTTGTTGCTTTTTGAACATCTCTGCAATCCATTCTTTCATTTTTGGTTCTTTTTTCATGTTCCTGGCTTTTGTTCTGTTGTTGAAATCCTGGTGGTGGATAGTTCTGCTGTTGGAATCTAGGTGGTGGATTGTTCTTTTGCCCTGAATTGTTGCCCCATGAAAAATTGGGATGATTCCTCCACCCTGGGTTGTAGGTGTTGGAATATGGATTGTTCCCCTGTCTGTTGAAATTATTGACATAATTCACCGTCTTTTCAAGTTGGTTTGGTTCTGGTGCTCCTCCATATGGTGAACTTGTGGATCCAATGGTAAGAGTCTCCATGAATTTGCATATCTGATCCAGCTTGGCGTTAACTGCTGTATTAGCTCCAACTTCATTAATTCTTGTAATTATTTGGATCATGCTCCTTTCTGTTGGCCACAAGGAATTGTTGTTGGCCATTTCTTCGATTAGGTCCCAGACTTGATCTTCTCCTTTAGCCATTAACGCTCCTCCAGCAGCAGCATCAATTGTGGTTCTTATTAGTCCAGAAAGTCCATTATAGAAAGTTTGGACTTGAAGCCATTTTGGAATCTCATGGTGAGGACATTTCCGGAGCAAATCTTTGTACCTTTCCCAAGCTTCATAGAGAGTTTCCGAGTCTTGTTGTACAAAGGATGTGATGTCATTCCTCAGCTTTCCAGTTCTGGCTGGTGGAAAGTACTTTTCAAGAAATTTGGTGGCTAAAGTGTTCCAAGTTGTGATGGAACCTGGTGGTAGTGAATGTAGCCAAGCTTTAGCTCTGTCTTTCAAGGAGTATGGAAAAACCCGCAGTCTCATTGCTTCTTCAGCTTCTCGGTTGTAATTGAAAGTGCCGTAAACTTCTAGAAAGTTGCTAATGTGGGTATTAGGATCTTCAGCTGCTTTCCCTCCAAACTGTACTGACTGTTGAATCATCTGAATGTATATTTTGATGTCACACGCATTTATTGGTAAATGAGGAAGTACAATATAGGAAATGAAGCCGTCGACCACCGGAATGGTTCTGTATCGAAGGGGTATTGGTGGTGCAACCTCCAAAGGTTCAGGTTCCATGTTGATAATTGCTTCTTGGCCTTATAGCCTTTCCATTCTAAAACTGTCTGATGGTTCTTTCAATTTCTGGGTCAAGCGGTCGGAGTTCAAAGCTTCTGGTTCGTCTCATGTAGTTTCTGAGAACCTGAAACACAAGAAAACAAAAACAATAAGTAAAAAGAAATTAGATACAAGTAAAGGTATCTAACCTCAAAACTAATAGTGAAAGATAAATAAGTCCTAGGCAACGACGCCAAAAACTTGATCGGCGTAATCACACGCGTATAACGCAAGCGCACGTATCGTTCAAGTAGTATAAAAAGTATCGATCCCACGAGGACTTAATACCTAATCTATTAATTTTATGAGGTCAAATGATTACTAGTATCTAACGGGTTGATTGATTGATTGGGAATGGTTTTAAACTTAAAAACAAGTAAATAAAATTGCTCGAAAGTAGGTTTAAGAAAATTCAATATTAAGGAACTATCTAGGGTTGTGAATCTTTCTAATATCTTTTAAAAGTTTAAGTGGTTATTTCATGTTTGTGTAATATATTGGTTTACTAACCTGGAACACGAAATTATGTGAAAGCCTCTATCGATAGTCAGACGCAAATACCCAGTTTAACCCAATTGAACCATATGTCTATGTCAACCAAATTACCTGGATTCATTAAGTTTAAGTTTAAGTTCCAATTATTGCTACCCCCGCCCGACAAATATATGTCTATCCTGTAAGGAAATCTATTAAAGGGTTATCTATCCTCAAGGAAGATCGTGGGCTACTAAGTCTAAGGCTGAAACCTAAAATTCCTTTGTCAAGTTTATTTTAGATTTACCAGATCAATCTTATTAGTGGCCAATTAACAAGACGCATTAAGCTTGAGACTTAATAAGTAAACCTTTAAATTACCCAAACTACAAAATAACCCCATATAAACCGGTGATATTAGAATTCATCACAACCCTAGATAACTAACTTAGTTACGACTCATAACTAGGGCTAGTAAAAACTTAAAAGTAAAAGACATAAAATAAAATGCTGAAAAGTAAATAAAGAAAATCACAATAAAAGAAAATGATAGGGCTATAGGATCTACTTTTATCACTACTATTTTAGATATCTCCATTAATATAATATATTAACTTGTGTGATATTACCAACCATCCATATAGCCGGTAACCTGATTAAGTCAAATTAAGTCCATAAACCAGGAATATAGGCGGAAATTACCAACCGACCAACTAGGCGATATCCTTGCTTAGTCAAATTAAAATCAATTTAATATCAATTACCAACCGGCCAATATAGCGGTATCCTCATTAAGTCAAATTTTAAATAGTGAATATATTATAATTATGGAGATTAATCTAAATAGTAATAATAAAAGTTTTACCTTTCACCCTAGCAGTGGGAAGTTACCTCCTCATGTTGAATAGTAAAAACTGAAAAAGTAAATAAAGTAAATTATTATTACAGAACGTAATTAAAATTAATTAAAAAACTGAAATTAAAAGAAACTAGATATAAAACTCCCTATTTACATCAGAGAATTCAGAGAGGAAGGTACATCTGAAACTGAAATCTTGAGATAAATTTATAGGCCTCGGTAAGGTGTGCGTATCGCGACGTGCCACGTGTCGCACTCTGGTTGGCTGCTTGAGATTCTTATCTGATGATGTGGAGATGTGGATAATTGACTCAATAATTGTGCTGACATGGCGATGACGTGGCAACACGTGGCGAAAGTGATTGTCGGCACCGTAGGATTGCGACACGTGGCACGCTGTGATTGGATGATGATGATGTGGTGCTGACATGGCGAGTTGACTCGATCTACTATTGATGTGGATGATGACGTGGCTAACACGTGTAGTGACAAGTGGCGACACATGGCGATGGCGATTGTATGATGACACATGGCAAGGCGCACGTTAGCAGATCGACTGTGATGTTGACACGTGGCACGGCACACGTTAGCAAGTAAAACTTTTCATATTCTGCACGTGTCCCTGGCGCACGTTAGCAAGTCATCCGCATGTTAGGCGTCGCGACGCCGAAGGCTTGCGCGTCGCGATGCGAAAATTACTAAATTGCCCTTTTGTCCGTTTTTCACTGTTTTGGCCCCAAATCACCTCTAGAGAGTCTTGAAACTTTATTTATCCACAAAATAACACAAAATAAATCAAAATATTCACAAAACTCAAGAAACTATACAAAATTTTAAGTTAAACGAGTGGGAAATAGTGGTATAATTACCACTCATCACTTTACCAGACTGACCAATACCAATTTGTCCCTAAACCATATTATTGACAATGGTTTGACTTTCTGAGTCATAAGACGCAGCGACCCTTAGGCGTGGTCTTATAACTTTTTTCGCAAAAATTGGGTGTCCACAGGGACTAGCATAAGCTATGGCATGTTTGATTGCCCAACCCAATGATCAAGGAATTGTGATTTATATCATAAATTGGTTGGGAACCTACCTAATTATCGTATTTTATAACGACTGGCCCTAGTCAGAGTTATGAAATGATGATAATGGGATCCTTGCCCATAAGAAATCCATCATATTGGGGTTGATGCGATTTGCTTAAAATTTTAAAACAATTGAGTGGGAGCAACTTCATAATATTAAAAGCCCATGTTATTATGAAACATTAATGAAAACATATTCCTAATTTTAACATTTTCTCTTAACAGGTGGGTTAAAATATTTCAAAAACATTCAAATGGCAAACAGAGTATCACTTCGTTCCATCCTTGATGAGCATAAGCTCAAAGGGGACAACTACAATGACTGGTTTAGAAACCTTAAAATTGTCTTATGACAAGAAAAGATTTTCTATGTTCTTGAAAGACCATTTTCCTCTGAACCCGTAGAAGATGCTGACCAAGATACATTTGATGCTTGGAGGAAACACGTCGATGATGATGAGCAAGCAGTTTGCATAATACTTGGCTCTATGTCGGACGAACTTCAGAAAGCTCACGAAGATATGGATGCTCAAACCATCATCTTTCACTTGAAGGAGTTGTATGCAACTTCCATTCATACCGTGAGATTCCAAGTGTCATGTGCCTTATTCCAAACAAGGTATAAGGAAGGATCTGTTAGTGGAGATGTGCTTAAGGTGATTGGCCACATTGAAAAATTGGCCAACCTCGGGTTCATCATGGATCATGAGATAGGTCACGATCTAATTCTTCAGTCCTTACCAAAAGACTTCTCTAACTTTATTATGCAGTTTCATCTGTCTGATAAAGAAGCTACTTTAGCAGAATTGCACAATCTGATAAAACAATCAGAGAAAGACTTGAAACCGGAGCTTAAAACCTGCATCATGCTTACGGATACGGACCTGAAGCCACAAGGTCCAAAGAAAAATAAGGGCAAGGCCAAGGATCCAGATCACCGAAAGCCCAATGGTAAGGTGGAGAAGAAAAAGGGAAAGGGGAAATTTTTCTTTTCTGGAAAGAAAGGTCATTGGAAGAAAGACTGCAGATCCTTGAAAGCCAAGGAAGCTAGGGAAGCCCAATAGGCCAAGAAGCCCAATGCTTCAGGTATGTTGTATATGATTGAACTATATTCTCAAAACTCTGAACTTTCTACTTGGGTTCTTGACACCGGTTGTGGGACTCACTTGTGTAACAATGTACAGGGCCTGAGAAACAGTAGGAGACTCCGCCATGGGGAGGTTGACTTATGCATGGGTAATGGAGCAAAATTGGCTACATTGTGCGTGGGGACTTATTCATTAGTTTTTCTGAATGGTTTAGTTTTAGACTTAGAAGATTGTGTTTATATACCTTCTCTAGTAAAGAACATCATTTCAATTTCTTCTTTATGTAATAAAGGCTTTTCATGCCTAATAAGTTGTAATGAATGTTCTATTTATTTCAATGAAATAAAAAATTGGAAATGGTATTTTGAATAATGGTTTCTATGTCTTACAAACTAACAAAGAATGTTCAACCTCTAATATATACAACGTTAACTCGAATAATCTCAATGAATCACTTATATGGCACAATCGCTTAGGTCATATCAATGAAACAAGATTAACTAAGCTACATAAGGATGAGTATTTCAAACCCTTCAAATATAAACCTTATGGAACTTGTGAGTCTTGTTTACTTTGTAAAATGACCAAATTACCCTTCAAAGGTAAAGGACAGCGTGCAGCGGAGACATTAGAACTCATACACTCTGATGTATATGGACCAATTTCAATCACCGCTAGAGGTGGATTCTCCTACTTCATTACCTTTATCGATGATCATTCACGATATGGGTATGTGTACCTTATGCGGTACAAATCTGAAGCCTTTGAGAAATTCAAATACTTCAAGGCTGAAGTAGAAAAACAACTTAATAAAAGTATTAAGTCACTAAGGTCTGATCGAGGTGGTGAATACTTAAGCAACAAATTTCAAGATTACTTGAGAGAAAATGGCATTGTTTCTCAGTGGACTCCTCCGAAAGGAGAAATCGGACATTATTATATATAGTCCGATCAATGATGCCAGTCACGGATCTACCTCTTTCATTTTGGGGTCTTGCTTTAGAAACTGCAACACTACTACTAAACCAAGTTCCTTCCAAGACTATTAGTCAAACACCATATGAGTTATGGTCTAGGAAACATCCTAGTCTTAGTTATCTAAGAGTTTGGGGATTTGACGCATTTGTCAAGCTAACACAAACTAACAAATTAGATGATAGGGAAGTTAAATGTAAGTTTGTAGGATATGCCTTGAACTCAAGAGCATACGTGTTCTACGTCCCAAATGAACAAATAACATTTGTCTCACGAAATGCTAAATTTCTAGAGAATAAATTCATTCTCAAGAAATATAGTGGGAGTAGACTTGACCTCAATGAGGTACGAGAAGAACAAACTAACATAGAACTAAACCCCAGGCCCCTCAAAAGGGCAGCGACGGAAAAACCACAATGTTATGAACTCATAAGGTCTGGTAGGGAAAGACATGAGCCTGAAAGATACGGTTTCCATATTGATGAGGAACATGATCGGGTCATTGATAATGACGATCCCACTAGTTATGATGAAGCAATGCGTGACATTGATTCAGTCAAGTGGTTTGAGGCCATGAAATCCGAAATAAACTCCATGTATCAGAATCAAGTCTGGGACTTGGTAGATGCACCTGAAGGGATAAAACCCATAGGCTGCAAGTGGATTTACAAGCATAAAAATGATGCAGAAGGCAACATCCAAACCTATAAGGCTAGGTTGGTGGCGAAAGGTTATAGACAAATCCAAGGAATTGACTATGACGAAACCTTCTCGCCTATTGCAATGATAAAGTCCATACGAATTTTACTGGCACTAGATGCACACTTTGATTATGAGATTTGGCAGATGGATGTCAAAACAGCTTTCCTTAATGGGAACCTCGTAGAGGAAGTCTATATGACACAACCTGGGGGGTTTGCATCTAAGGATGATCATAATAAAGTATGCAAGCTTAAACGATCAATTTATGGACTCAAGCAAGCCTCCAGAAGCTGGAATATACGATTTGATAAGACCATCAAAGAATTTGACTTCATCAAAAATATAGACGAGCCTTGTGTTTACAGGAAAAGTAGTGGGAGTGTTGTTGTATTTCTTGTATTATATGTCGATGACATATTAATCATCGGGAATGATATTCCCATGATGCAAGCCACCAAGCAATAGTTATCTCAGAATTTCTCCATGAAAGATTTGGGAGAAGTAGCCTACATCCTCGGCATTAAGATCTACCGTAATAGATCTAAGAGGTTGTTAGGACTTTCTCAATCTACGTACATAGATAAAGTTTTGAAAATATTCAAAATGGAAGATTCCAAAAGAGGTAATTTACCTACTTGTCATGGAATCAAATTATCTAAGGAGCAATGTCCACATACCCTTTCAGATAGAGAGCGTATGAGTAGGATCCTTTATGCTTCAGTAATAGGAACGATCATGTATGACATACTATGTACAAGACCTGATGTCTCTTATGCTCTTAGCATAACGAGCAAGTATCAGGAAAATCCTGGTGAGCAACACTGGGCAACTGTCAAAACAATCCTCAAGTATCTAAGAAGAACTAAGGATGTGTTTTTGACATACGGAGATTTTTCTGAGATGAAAGTCATTGGTTACTGTGATGCGAGCTTTCAGACCGATAGGGATGACAGCAGATCACAAACAAGATATATGTTTACTTTGAATGGCGGTGCTGTCAGTTGGAAAAGCTCAAAGCAGTCAACTACAGTAGACTCCACCATTGAAGCCGAGTATATTGCAGCATCTGAGGCTGCTAAAGAAGCAATCTGGATAAAGAAGTTCATCACAGAGCTGGAAGTGCTTCCCGTGATAAAGAATAGCGTCACGATGTACTGTGACAACACGGGCGCCATTTCTCAATCAAAGGAACCAAGGTCCCACCAGAAATCCAAGCATGTACTCAGGCAATTTCATCTCATCAGGGAGATTGTTGAGAGAAAAGAAGTTATTATAGAGAAAATACCCACATAAGATAGTCTTGCAGATTCTCTGACTAAAGGGCTGACTCAATAAAAGCATGATAGGCACACCCGAGAGTATGGTGTCCAGATTCATACAAGTTGGCTATAGTGCAAGTGGGAGATTGTTAGGGATATGCCCTAGACCCAACTTGTGGATGGGCTATATGTGTAATATTTTCATTAATTAATAAAATGGCAATCTTTATTATACGTGTCTTACATAACTTATATGAATCAATAACACTGTAATAAAGCCCTTGGAGTAATAAGACGATGGCTTCCACGCCTTATGAGAATCATTACTCTTAAATGTTCATAGTCATAGTTTTGTGAATAATCTGGGCGTTCACAAAGCGGAGAGACTAGCATGATGATATGATCCGCCCTTAAGTAGGATAGCCGATCTCATAGGCTACTAGCGGAGATCCGTCCGCTTGGTGTATCACATGGATGCATGAGTTGCTCGTGTCCATCGAACTGACCGCCGAAAGTTTTCATATTGAGTGTTTATCCCATGTGTCCATGAGAACTTTCATGTATCGATTATATGACTAGTCCTTAGACTTGAGGTCTTTACAATCTTATGTATGGATCAAATAACTTTGACATTCTCCTTCCCCGGTTCAAAAGATCCGGTCATAAGGGTATGATTGGGTCATTTGTTGAAACACATGAAGTTTGTAAAGATACAACAGAGAATCGCCACTCTCTCGGATAATATTTTCTTATAAGAGTAGTATTCCTGTTCGCGGGTTGATATGTGTGATCAGTGCTTGAGACTGTGGCCACAACGGAAGAATCATGTGAGATTCTTGGGTTAGCACGATTCATGACACTATCAACATCATACCTTTGACCATATGGGTAGACACTTTCCGTACCCTAGGTCAATAGGTGGGGATATAGTGAGGCGAGGGACCGTATCATATGTAAATCGCATACAGAATGGGTATAGATATCTTTCCTTCTCATTTTGGGGCCTTGGCATGTTGCTAGATATCAACCTTGGTTATTGAAATCGAACGACCATCTGATAGGAGGATAATTTATGTTCGATTAAATTATCACGACTCATTTCATGTCCAACTTGAGGGGAACCCAAAAGGTCACACACAACAAAGTCGAAATCAATGGTTAACAGTGCACAGTACAAATATAACAGCATATATGATTGTTGTAGGAATTATTCATAAATGGTTCAATGTGTTTAATTATTGAACAGATCATTTAGAAGGTTCCATAGTGGCTTAGAGATTGGTAAATGAAGATAGAGGCACTTTGGGAATTGGAATAAAAAAAATTACTATTCATGTGAATAGTAACATGAATAGTAATTATTTTTTTGTTATTTTTTTTGAATTCCAATTCGGCCCAAACTATTATTAGGGTTTTATAATCTTATTAAACCACTAAATTAAGATCCAATGGCTAAGATTAAATTAGCTTTTATCCCACATCGGATTCTTAATTAATTTTGTTGTCTTTGGAGCACTATATAAACCCAAAGAATTCTTCACAAATTTTTACACCAAAACCTTTCATATCTTAGGTTTATATAAGTGAACAACTCTAAAGTTTAAGAGTAAGCCACTGATTTTGAGGATCCTTAAGTCTAATTCACTAGATGAACCTCGAGTTAAAAGTTTTGAGGTATTTGCCTAGGCTAGTACCAATGGCAAAATACATGTGCACTCAAGGCGTAGTCTTGCAGTTGAGTTTTGGCTTTGGTGTGTGCATCTTTGGAGGCCACACACTTGGGTGGCTCTTTGGAACGTGGAAGAGCTTGCTGAGTTCAAGAAAAACTTGTAGATTGGAGGGAGGACTGGAGGAGTCTTCGATTCAAGTAAGTCTTTTTCTTTCTTTGTTTTAATTAGAGTTCTTTTGATAGTTAGCATGTTTAGGTTTATGTTATTTGCATGTTTTATAAGTTTTTATGCTTAGAATATATAGTAACATGCCTAAGCTTGTAGAATAACCAAAACAAATGGGTATTGGGCAAAGGGAAAGCGGCATAATAATTTTGATTTTCCAGTGCGCACTCGCAGCCGCTTCCCAACATCACTATCACATCAATCGTGCTAACATGCGCCGGACATGTGTCATCATCCCATACTGTCGACAAAACACGTCATTGTTGATGTCAGCATCACGACGCGCAGAGCATTCTATGTCGTGATGCCGAGCCAATAATTCAGATACCGATGCTGCCGACGCCACGTGTCATCATCTCCACGAAGACCGTGCCACGCGTCCAAAATCTACGACGCGTCGCGACGTGCAGTGTTCCGCGAGAGGCCAGGATTTGCCTATAAATTGAGGCCGATTTCAGAATTCCAATTCATACTTTCTTCTGAGGAATTCTTTAAGAATACTAAGAATTGTATCTTGTTTGTTTATTTACAACTTTCTGTATTTAATTTTATTTATTTTACTTTTCAGTTTTTATTTTTTACTGTTCAGTATGAGAAGGTAACTCCCTTCTGCTGGGGTTAAAGGTTAAGCTTTTATTACTAATATTTTAATTAATCTCCCTTAATTATAATATATAAACTATTTAAAACCTGACTTAATGGGATACCGTCTTTATGGTCGGCTGGACTTAATTAATTTGATTTTAACCTGACTAAATTGGATACCGCCTTTATGGTCGGTTGGAATTAATTATAAATTTGACTTAATCAGAATACTACCTATATGGTCGGTTGGTAATTATCACACAAAGTTAATATATTATAATAAGGGAGATATCTAAAATAGAAGAAATAAAAGTGGATCCTCTAACCCCCAGTATTTTCTTTACCTTTTTACTTTCAAGCTTTTACTTTATGCAATTTACTTTATTTAAGCTTTACTAGTCCTAGATATGTGTTGTAACTAAACCCGTTATCTGAGGTTGTGATGAATTCCAATATCACCGGTTTATAAGGGGTTATTTTACGGTTTGGGTAATATAAAGGTTTATTTATTAAGCCTTAAGCTTAATGCTTCTTGTTTTTTTTTTAAAAGAAATGCATCTTGTTAACTGGCCATTAATAAGATTGATTTGGTAAACTTAAAATGAACTTGGAAAATAGATTTTAGGTTTCAGCCTTAGACTCAATAGCTCACGATCTCCTTTAAGGATAGATAACCCTTAATAGATTTCCTTACAGGATAGGAATATACCTGTCGGGCGGGGTAGCCATAATTGGAACTTAATCTTAATGAATTCAGGTAACTTGATTGACATATGAATATGATTAATTGGGTTATTTTGGGTATTTGCATCTGACTATCGGAAGAGGCTTTTGCATAAATTTGTGTTCCAGGTTAATAAACTAATATATTGCACAAATGTGAGATAACCACTTCAACTTTAAAAGATATTGGAAGAATTCACAACCCTGGATAGTTAAATAATATTGATTTTACCTTTAATTCACTTTCGCGCTATTTTTACTTATTTTAAGTTTAAAATCATCATCCAATCAAACAACCAATCCATTAGATACTCGTAAACATTTGACTTCATAAATTGATAGCTTAGGTATTAAGTTCTCGTGGGATCGATACATTTTATACTACTTGAACGATACGTGTGCTTGTGTTATACGTGTGTTATCACGCCAGTCAATGCTCATCAAAAACTCTAAATGCAATAAGTCGTTTTTGCATGTTTCATGATGCATCAATCCAATGACAAGTCACACCCATGTATGAGTGTGTTGGCCAATGGTCACTCTAAAAATCAGAACAAATAGAAAGACGACCTTTAATATCTTTAAATATTTCATTTAAAATAATTTTACCATCATTTTATAATTTAAAATTTTATCTTTTTGTTATATTTCTTGGCATTTTACAGGCAGCGGGATTTAAATCATTTTAAACATAATTAGTAAAAGTAATTTTTTCACCAAAACTTAAAGAAAGATGTTTGATACAAGTAAATTTAGCAAATTATTTTCTATTTTTAGCATTGGAAGATTTAAATAAATCTAAAGAACTCGTACCTTTATTAGATGAAGCGAACTTGCCAATTTGAGTTTGTTTTGTATCAAGTCCAATTTTAACGGCATGATGTATATCCAAGTACTTGTTCATATTATCATAGCCGCTAGTAAATTTGTAAGATATACCACAATAGTTACATATTGCTCTTGGACCTTCATTTTCAGCCTTCACTAAATGAAAATGAATTTTGAAAATATCGGAAGATCGAGATATAACATCTTTTCTCCATGTACCGATATTTTGGCTGCTCTCTTGGGTTGGCACATTGGATATGGTGTTCTCAGATGAGCTTGCCATTTTTTGTTAATATTAAAGAATTTCAAAATTAAATCAGTTGGAGAAATTAAAAATGAGAGAATTAAGAGTTGGTGTGTTGAAAAATAAAGTATGACCCTTATTTATATATTTTTAGATTCTTTTTGTGATACCTAAATTATCCCTAAAAGTAGTTGTTTTATTAATGTTATTAAGGTTAATTTAGTCATTTTTATTTAACAAAAAAATAAAAAAAGTAGTAGAGAGTCGTTGAATGGCTCCTAAAACTGGGTGTTAGCCCAACAGCTAGTAGCCGTTAGGCACAAACGGTTCCAACTGGAACCTTATGGTTCCGATTGGAACCATCTGGTTCTTTCAATTCGGGTAGAGTAGAACCCTGACCGAACTAAAAAATATGGTTCTAGTTTCGGTTCCAGTTCGGTTTCGATTTCGAATCGGAACCGTGGTCGGGTTTTCTCACTGGTCAATTTTTGTTCATTCGTGCATCGTGACGGGCTTTCAATGTCGCGACACGCCCGATTCCTCTAAAATTTAGCCCAATTCTTCTCCGTAGTTGCCAATCATCCCCCGTTAAGTCTGCTTGAGTCGTGATATAATTTTAACCTGTAAAACATACCTAAAACACATCAAAGTGCTCATACAGCTCGAAATAACACGCAAAATATTAAGATGAAATGGCGGAAAATATACGTATATTGACCATTCATCAATCACAAATGATATTAAAGCCATTCTATACCGAAAACGTGCATATATTCACAACCAACAAGAATGTTAGGCCTCATGAAGGTTAATTGTGACATCTCACATAGCTTGGCACTGATATTAGAGGATGTGCTTATAAATTATGACCACCTTAATTAGTAAGACATGTTTAAATCAGGACTTAGAATTAGATCATCATGAACTATCAAAAAGGACAATACCTTGCCAATGGGACAAATCATCACAGTTGCAAGTATTTACTGGTTGGGAAAATTTCCCATACTGATTGACTTAGAATAGTTACTATAGGCTTAGAATATAAATTTGATATAATCCTCAGCTCTTAATCTAATTTTTGAATGTAGGTTAGCCGTTTTAGCTATATTTTAAAAGCCACTGTGCTAAACAACAAAGCATTACCATAACATATCCCAACATACAAAATTTTCCAAATAGCCGTCACCTTTTCTTTTATCTCTTCTGATGGTCATCATTTATAAAACTCAACCATGGTTTGTGTTTACTCAATGAAAATACTCTCTATCACTGTAATATAAGATGGGGGTTGTATATATAAATATAAGATCCTATACATTACAAGCCCTACATATAATTAAAGATCGAGTTCAAGCATAATATTAATTATATGGATCCAAAACAGAATTTGAACTATGCATCATACATATATATTAATCTTGATGCTTAATTAATTAATTAATCCCCATTAAGAAACCAGAGATCCTCTATGCTCCAGTAGTTTTCATTTACTTCAGAGGGAGCCATAGGTGGTGCCATTGGAAAAGCTTGAGGCTCCTTATTTGATGGACACTGCTGTGCTAAATAATCTTCCATGATGTATGTAGTAGTGGACATTTGGCTTGAGCTAGCTTGTTCACTGGCCTCTGAACTTTGCCCTGAAAATGTTTCTTATTGTTTAATATTGTTGACGGCTGATTTTGGTCTCGGGGCAATATGGGAATATTACTCGGAGATAATCTTCCCTCAATAGTGAATTTGTTCGGTTACGGGGGAACCAAAAGCAAATTTAGCAAAAGATAGGTAAATACGCCAATCGACAAAGAGATTTAACGTGGTTCGGTGGATTTGGATCCGACCTACGTCCACGGGCACAAACAAGATGATACTTTTATTATTCAAATGCGCTTCTCAGACCGTTTTTTGTGTTTTACAAGTCAGAGCTTAGTGATTCTGGTCCTCTTTACACATACTCTACCCTTCTATTTATAATAGTGAAGAAATTAGACTCCTTCTGGTATAAAGATTCCTAATTGATACAATTTCCTTCTCCCGCAAGGTCTCCTAACTAGATTTTACTTTTACCGCTTTTATCCTACTAGGACTCTGACTTCTTAGTTTTCCCATGAAAGTAGGATAACGTATTGGTCATCTTATCCGTAAAAATAGGATGTCTTATCTTCCGGAACACGCCTCGCCATGTGCTCGGTCTTCATGAGGTCGGTCATAAGGGTCTTTTATACTGGGGGTGCTGCTGTCGACCTGATAAGTGACCGGTCATCCTGAACTCAAGAGATCGGTTACCGATTATGAAGTGCTCGGTCTCTTCCTGTTGTGGTCGGTCTTTTATTGTAAAGCGTTCGGGCCCTTGCTGCTGACTTTTTATGGGTCAGGTCGGAATTAATGATCTCATCCAAGAAGGGAATTACCCTTCTGCCCTTGTCGTGCTGCTTTAAATATTATAGTGTCTGAAAACACCATCAACATCGGTCATAAGGGTCTTTTGTACTGGGGGTGCTGCTGTCGATCTGATAAGTGACCGGTCATCCTGAACTCAAGCGATCGGTTATCGATTATGAAGTGCTCGGTCTCTTCCTGTTGTGGTCGGTCTTTTATTGTAAGGCGTTCGGGCCCTTGCTGCTGACTTTCTATGGGTCAGGTCGGAATTAATGATCTCATCCAAGAAGGGAATTACCCTTCTGCCCTTGTCGTGCTGCTTTAAATATTATAGTGCCTGAAAACACCATCAACATCTGTCCCCTAGTTCTCGGTTCCAACGAGTATACGAGTTGGTGCCAGGAACTATAAAAAGACGGTGTGCCGATCACTTTGTTGGTGGTCGACCCGGAGTTGAATTGAAATTTTCGTCGCCTCTTTTCAAGCACCTTTTCTTGAGATGCGCAACAGTCACGTCTATTTAAATGCCCATCAAATCATCTTTTAGGGTTTTTCCTAATTTTGACACTTGTCGATCATCCGTCGGATTCCCGCCAAAAGGGAAAGTGAATCGATCGTGTAGAGGCGTTTTGATCTTTAACCATTCGTTTGATCTTGGCAGGCCTCTTCCGCTTTTGACATTTGGCATCCATCCGGACTTCTTTTCTCGATCCAACGCCCATGAGCGTCCCACTCATGACTATAAGAGGACGAGGCTTTTACTGTGTAGTCTTTTTGGCAAATTTCTCTTGTGAACGTTTCAACCGTGACTCACTTGACTCGGTACTCCCAGAGTTTCTTCCAGCCATGAGTTTTTTTTTTCTCTTCTCCACTGTGACCTGTAAATTTTGGGGACGAGCAAACCGTGCTGTGCAATCTTCAATTTTTCTGAAAGAAACAAGTAAGTTCTCTGAACGACCTCTTCTCTTTTTGTGTGATGTGAATCCTTTGTTAGTTTTTTCTGTTGCTAGGTAGTGACTTATGGCTTGTCGAATTTTTTTAGGGCCTTTTAGGGCCCTCCTGTTTAGCTTTCTCGGAATCCCTGAGCAGTTTTAGGGTTTTATCTATAGACTGACTTCCCCTTCCTTTCCATTTCTTCGAATGTCAGGAATGTCTGACAACAGATCTTCCTCTTTTAACCCTGCTAGACCCTCAACTCCCCCTGCTGAAGAGCTTTCCTCGGGCTCGGGGGCACCCAGTGTGGAAGACCTTGACACTACCCCTACCCCTTCCGAAGTTGAGCAAGATACTTATCACCATAGGGTCCCTCGGAGGGATCCAGAGCCCGGTGAACTTGATAGCTCGGCTCTGGATATGGATCGTCCTTCCAAGATAACTGAGGACGATCTAGCGCTGCTGTGGCAACGATACGATATTCCAATAGATATTGCCCTCGAAGTTCCCGGCCCGATGGATCGTGCTAGTCAACCTGACGAAGGCTCGGTGGCACTTCTTCCTACTTTCTTTGAGTGTGGACTACGGCTGCCGATGAAACGTTACTTCGCTTGGATGTTGGCCGAGATGGAGATTGCCCCCTGTCAACTGAGTTTAAATAGTTGGAGGATTTTGGCCGACATACATGTGGCCTGGCACCGGGCGGGGTTGGGTGAACCTTCTTTGGAAGAGGTGAAGAGGTTATATCGTTTGAAGTCCAACCCAAGGACTCACCACGGTTGGTATTACCTCTCTGCTTATGATAGTTCATCCAACGTTGTCCAGAAACTCCCTGACTCCAACAAGAATTTCAAAGATCTTTGGTTCTAGGCTACTAGGGATTGGGGTCGGGTTCTGAGATCGTTTGAAGAGGATGTTTCAGTCCCTGATATCTTCAGATCGGGAGGTTAGGGGTTCCTTATCATTTTTATGTGTTCCTTCTTCTCAGCATCATGCTTAGGGTCCTGACTTCTTTTATTTCTCCCAGCCTGTTGGAGGGATGTTCCCAAGGTTTCCCGTCAAGTCCAGAGGTGGGTATTCTGGGCTCGGCGATACGCCAGTCCTTGGAGGGAGTTAGTTAATGAGGCAGCTTTCGTTTCGTCGGGCCTTATTCGGACCGTTCCTCCGGAGGTCTCGGGTCGATAGGTAGATGTCTGTTGGCCTTCTAGCCAACTCCGATGTTTATTTGGCATGTTTGGTGTTGTGTCTCTCCCCCCTTTTTTTCTTCTCCTTTTTTTTTATGCTCGGGTCCTGAACCCTTCTCTTGTCTTTGCTCTTGCAGGTATGTCGAAGAAGCCATAATATCTTGCTAAGTTGACCGTGTTTCAAAAAAAAGCCCCCCCGGCGGGGCCGGTACCTCTCGAAAATGGCCTGAATCTTCTGAGTCTAGAAAGGTGACCGCGGGGGCGGAGCGGCCGAGCTCTCAAGATTTATCTTCATCATCCGGGGTGCCTCTACTGGTGTCACCCGTCCTGCTAGTCCTCCAAGACCTTCTAGGAGAAGGAAGCGTCCATTTGGAGCTGTGGATACTCAGGTACGCCGGGAATTAGAGGAGGAGGAGGCTCCGAGCAGAGGAGTTCCGGTCCGGCAGGGGGTCCTTCCAAGAAATTGAAAGGCTCTATGATCCTTGGAGTTGATGACCTTGGGAAGGACATTAGGGAGGCTACTTCCCATTTGGTGCCGGCTTTCAATGAGCTGGCAGAGGCCGTTCCTCCTGAGAAGATTCCGAGGTTTGAGGACCTTTCGCCCGAGGAGGTGGTTGAAAAGTTGTGCTCCCAGCTGGCCCAGGTTACTTCTATTACTTCTCTTCTATAACCGTGGTGTCTTTCATACTTTGTTTTATTTTCCTAACTTCTTTCTTCGGCAGGCAAATTATTTGGCGGCAAAAAACAAGGACCTCTTTATAAGCCTTTTGTCCGAAGGCGGCCAGGCCCAGAGGCTTTAGAATCGTCTTTCTGAAGTGGAGGCTAAACTCACGAGTGCGGAGGAAAAGAATAGGGATTACGAGCTGGCTGCGGTTGAGTCTCTTAAGACAAATAAAGCTCTTAAAGCCGCCGCCACTCTAGAGCGGAAGAATGCCAATGAAGCTAAAGCAAGTCTGGCGGACGCCCGGACTGAGATCGGGATCCTCAAGGTGGAGATAGGCAGTGTGGAGTACAAGCTGCGGGCCAAGGATGAGGAATTGGCTCGGGTCCGTGATGAGCTTACGAGGAGGTGTTAGACATTATGACCCATAGTGTCACTGTTTTGTAAATGATATTGTATTATTGTACAAAATTAACTATGTGATAATGAAATTGCCTTTTGCCGTTTTGTAAATTATTTACTTTGATATATTAATGGCAAAAGTCCATATGATTAGTTCCGTATTGAGATGATATGAGACAGTATCAATATAAAAGGTTTAATCATTAAATATCCCTAGTCGGAGTATTATCGAGATCGGAAATCGATAATGCGGAATAGACTAGTATTGCACTTGTGCGCGTTGTGATGGCACAACGGCATAGTTCTCATATATTTAAGTATTGGATACTTATGCAGCACGATAGGAAGTTGTGTTTTACCGATGGTACGGAAAACAGCTTCGCTCTGGATAGACCCCGCGGAATCCCATTGGTAGTATGTCTGCGTGTCTATGGGAGGGCGCATCAGGGTAGGTGTATATGGTCTTAACCTGAGACTTGCATCGCTAGTACTTGCGACAATCGGTAAACTTTGGTTTTGGTGGTTCGGGGCTTTAACCGGTTCTGTGTACACCTCTTCTGGGTTTATCGAGAATCGTAGTGTACTGGATGTGATGTCAAGATGGAAGTATCACTTCAGACATATGGAGATGATGATCACGCAGGATACAGAACTAGTACTCTATAAAAGGTTGCAACCGTCGGGACAATATGACCAGGTCAGGATTGTCCGATTTAAAGAGACTAGTTGTTTGATGTCCGATATATGTTTCGTACGGGGCAGACACATTTCCAGCCCCAGGCCTAACATGTGATCGTCCGATACTGGATCGATGTACGCGATACTACGGTATACTACGCTTGATAAAGATCTAATATTCCAATAAGAATATTTCTGGAGAATTGGGTAGGCATGGCGCTTTGCTAGAAGCCAAGCTTGTCTTGTAAATCGGTAAAAACGTAGTACGAGGTACGTACGTGTTCGGATTATACAACGACCGTATTTACTGCCAACATATCCGGAGATCTCTTGGGTCGCTTCCTGAAGATTCACCTATGATATTTGATTAGAACTTTATTAATCTTGGATTAATTGCGGAGAAACTTTATCTTGGATAAAATGCCTAATTAGGAGAGAGAACGATTAATTTGGAATTAATCGATAAAATAATATATTCGATATATTAAACGAAATTAGATTTCGACGCGGAATTAAAATCGGATTTTAATTCGGGCAAACGAATTAATTTAGAATTAATTCGGTAGCGATGTGAATAGTAATTTCGCTAGGCATAATTATTTAATTTACGTCGCGACGGAAATTCGTTAATTCGGAATTAGCGAAACCGAGCCCGAAAGTGTTTGCGGACACATTCGTATTTTGAAACGAGTGGGACCCGCAAATCACATCGCGAAGTCTCATCACTTGACATGACTAGTTGATGGATGTATCTAGTCACCTTTATTGGATGATACATTGTCACTATTCTCAATGTAAGTAGGTGAGGCCATTTAATGGCTTTTTGGGAGGGAAAACTTTTTCACGTTTTCGGAGGGATATTTACCAAATATTTTTTGGTAATTGTTATCTCATCATTCACGGTTTTGGAAATAAGAAAGAGAAAAAAAAAAAGAAAACCAAAAGCCTCTCTCCCTCTTTCTTCTTGCTCACGCCGTGAGCTTCAACAAGGCAAAAAATTGTTTTTCATCTTCTCCATTTTGCTAGCACAATGAAGGATCAAAGGAGGTGATAGGGAAACAACCTTGGAGCTTGGAATACTTGAAGACTTGAAGCTTCTCTCCCTTTTGCTCTTGGCCGAAAGTTTCCACCTTGAAGACTCAAGGATTTTCTTCATCATTTTTCATCACAAGCTTTGTAAGTATGATTCCGCCATGCTTCAAGCTTTGCATGTATAAATCGTGTGTTTCATTGGCTTATACTTTCTTTGGGACTAATAATAGAAACCTTCAATGGTATCATGGAGCCATGTTTAAGCATGAAATACATTAGGGTTAATTTGGGTTAAATTGATTGAAGCATGTTCTTGTGAAATTTGATGATAAAGTATGCTTATATGTATGTAATATGATATTATACATGATCAATTTTGAGAAAAATGCATTGGATGATTTTTCCCCAAAATTGTTGCTTTGGCCGAATATGGAGGTCCTTGCTCTGAAGCATGTTCTTGTGAAATTTGATGATAAAGTATGCTTATATGTATGTAATATGATATTATACATGATCAATTTTGAGAAAAATGCATTGGATGATTTTTCCCCCAAATTGTTGCTTTGGCCGAATATGAATGTTCTTGCACTGGATTGTGATTTTTTGTTTACAAGTTCATTAGATGACTTAAAACATATACGGGACTTAGATTAGTGTTCAATCGGATTGAAAAACAAATCGAACCAAAAAATCCCTCTTGGCCGAATGCAATATGGCATGTTAAAGGACTTGATTTTTTGTTCAAATAAATGTTGGACATGTGTTTTGAACAAGTGATGATTAATAAATTAAATTGGTGTTTTTTGAATTATTTGGTTTAATGAATTAATCATGGATTTACACCTTTAATTAATTGAATTTTAAAAATTTGGAATATTAAAATTTAATTAATGGGCTAATTGTATAATTGGGCTTGTATTATTATATTTGGGCATAATGGGCTTGGTTGGGCCAAGTAGATTTGGGCCAAAAAGGATTGGATCCAATTTGGGCTTAAATCACTCCATTAAGTCCAAATATAGTAAAATGGCTTTAATGTTTAATTGGGCCTTATGGGCTTGAAATTGATTTTATGGCATTTAAGGTGATTCCTTATTTGGCTTGGTAATTGGGTTTGACCCACATTGACCAAAGCCCAAGCCTTAATAAATCAATTGAAAGCCCATCGGACTTTAATTAAACAAACATTGGATGTTAGTTGGGCTTGGAGACCCAATTAGATTAGATTTAGAATCTAAGTCTTTAAAAAGCACATTAAAAGTGTAAACATTTAATTTGGAATTAAATAAATTGAATTAGTATTGAATACGACTTAAATTGGATTTAACGGGTGGTTCGATATAATTCGTGAATTCGTACCTAATGTACTTATTCTCAAACGAGTTAGACTCGCGCAAAATCAAACCGTTGTTTGAACATTGGATGATCACTTAAACAAAGACTAATTAATTGGATTAGATTGGTTGTAAAGCATGTCTTGATTGAATATATATGTATGTGATGAATGAATAGTGTATATCGGATGGATATTAGAAGGGAAAGGGTAATTTTAGAAATTATTGTAAATTTAGAATTTATAAATTGGACCTGCGTGTCCAGCCTTATCTCTTTTATTCTCTTTGTATTCTCTTCTCACCTAATTCCCCTCAATGTAAATGAGGTTTCTCTTATTGTATTATGTAATTGGGTAGAAGTAGAATAGTGTAGCGGGGAGAGGAAAGGGAGTGATTTGTTCTAGGAACAAGTTATTTTATATATCCATCCGTATATCACTATTAATTTTCTTTACGCGCTTTATGATGTTTTAGAAGCATGCTTAAGGGTGTATGATGATGAGACCTAACAAAGATAATAAATTGGTTGCCAATTACGCAAAAATCCCTCAATCTATATTAAGCGATTATCCTTCCGTTGAATGATTCTTGTTCAAGATCCAAAATTGGCATTGGTTTGTTGGCCAAAGTCAAGACCTTTGTCAATTGAGGATGTACTTGAATCATGAGAGTTTTGTTCCACATCGGTGTCTTGTCCAAGTTGTGATTTGTTGGCCAAAGTCAAGATCACTTCTTGTCCAACGACATTGATTACGAAACTTTCCTTGTCAATGGGTCCCGCTTAACTGGAATCATTAGGTTTGTTGTGCCAAAGCCAAGGCCTAGATGATTCGGAGGATATGGTTAGGAAAATGTATTAGATACATTAGCATAAGTAATGTACATATGTTTTGGACTTGGATGTCCACCTAACCGGATCTAGGAATTGGATAGGATCCAATTGATCTTTGAGATCTACCTAGTTAAATAGCATACAGCTTGTTGGCCAAAGTCAAGGTTGTGTGTTATTTAACGGGATCCTAGCCCACTAGGAAATAGGATTTCCCGAGTTCTCAACAGAGGGTTAGAGACTTGATGAAAATAGTGGGAGGCTAGTATTGAATTTGCAATTTCGTTCAGATATTTAGCCTTACGCGCTTTCAAAATTATTTCGTCTATTTATTAAAATTAGTTGGACTAATACATTGTTATTTTTCTTGTAACAGTTTGACTGTACCCATTTTATCGTTAACTAGATAGTTGGACTATCGTAGTTGAGATGGCAAGCAAGGTAAATGTCTGAGACATCATCATGGGTGACAATGTCTTTAAGGGCACAAACTTCGCTGATTGGGAAATGAACCTGAGGATAGTCCTTGGGGCTGAGAGGATGCTGTACACTATACAGATACCTCTCCCGCCTAAGCCCACTGACCCACTTGAGCTGGAGTTATGGAAAACTCACAGCGATGATTATGACACAGCTCAGGCTATTATGTTAGCTTCGATGACTCAGCACTTTCGTCGCCAGAATAGGGACTTGGATCCTTATAACATGATGGCTAGACTGCGAGATCTCCACCGCTCCAACAAGCGGATGGAGAGGTACGAGTTGGTGAAGAAACTCTTCCGCGCCCGAATGACTGAAGGCGCATCAGTTGAGGCCCACCACGGGGCAAATGATCGCCGATATTGATGAGTTGGCCAATATGGGAATAGTCTTGGAGGCTGAGCTGACCGTAGATTTGATCTTACAGTCACTTCCTGATTCTTGGAAAAAAATCATAATCAACTACAAGTTGATGGACACGGATGACTCTCTTGGAGAGCTGTTATCCATCTTGAAGGAGTCTGAAAAAGAACTCCAAAAAGGGGGCAAGCGCGAGGCGCACTATGCATCGACCTCTCAGAGGCCAAGGGCTGGGCCCAAAGCTACTGGAGGGGTGAGGAAGAAGAAACATAAGAACAAGGGTAAAGGCAAGTTGACAAAAGCTTCTGGGAAGCCAAGGAACAAATCTCAAGATGTCTGCCTCAACTGCGGCAAGAAGGGTCACTGGAAACGTGACTGCCGAATGGGCAAGGGACACAGGGAGGATATCAAGGCAGGCAAGGCACTAGCCTCTGGTATGTTTGTTATTGAGATAAATATGACTACTTCTAGTTTTAAAAATTGGATTTTTGATTCTGGTTGTGCTGCTCATATATGTACTGATTTGCAGGATCTGCAGAATAGCAGGATGCTGGCTTCAGGGGAGGTTGATCTACGAGTCGGAAACGGAACTCCAGTTGCTGTTTTGGCTGTAGGGACTTTTGTTTTGGAATTGCCCTCGGGGCATGCACTTAAACTTTTGAACTGTTATTATATACCTTTGACTAGGAATATCATATCTGTATCTTTGTTAACCCAGCATGGGTACACTTTTGTATTTAGAAACACTGGGTGTTATTTATATAAAGATGATGCAGAAATTTGCACTGCTGTTGCAAATAATGGCCTTTATATTTTGAATATAAATGAATCTCCTAAACATAAAATAACAAACAAAAGGCTCAAAAGGAGTAATCTAAAAGATGAAGCTTACATGTGGCATTGTCGTCTAGGACACATCAACAAGACTCGCATATCCACACTTTCGAAGAGTGGGTACTTGGACGGATTTGATCCTAATTCATATGATGTCTGCAAATCTTGTCTTTTAGGCAAAATGCCTAAATCACCTTTTAGTGGTAAATGAACGTGCCACAGAACTGTTAGCCCTCGTTCATAGCGACGTATGGGCCCATGTCTAGCCAGGCTAGAGGTGGATATCATTACTTCGTAACCTTTACGGATGATGCATCTTGTTATGGTTATGTGTATCTAATGAGACACAAGTCGGAAACTTTTGAGAAATTCAAAGAGTTTCGACACGAAGTAGAAAAACAAACAGACAAGAGTATTAAGACATTGCGGTCGGATCGTGGTGGCGAATACTTAAGTTATGAGTTTCAAGATTACTTGAAAGAATATGGTATTCTTTCACAATGGACTCCTCCTGGAACACCGCAATTAAACGGTGTGTCTGAACGGAGAAACCGTACCTTGTTAGACATGGTAAGGTCGATGATGAGTCGCACTGAGCTACCAATATCCTTCTAGGGATACGCATTAAACAGTGCAGTACTTATTTTGAATAAGGTTCCGTCAAGTCTGTTGAACAGACTCCATATGAGATATGGACAGGGAGGAAACCAGGTTTCTCTTTCCTGAAGATTTGGGGATGCTGGGCATATGTTAAACGTTTGGAAGGTACCAAACTAGAACCCAAATCAGATAAATGCCTTTTCGTGGGATATCCTAGGGAAACCAAAGGATATTACTTCTATCACCCACAAGAGAACAAAGTATTGTTGCTCTACATGCATTTTTCCTTGAGAAGGAATTCCTAGATGCAGTGGTAAGTGGGAGGAAAGTGGAGCTCGATGAAAATCGTAGTGATACTGTTCTGGCAATGGAATCAACGACGAAACATAAACAGACCATCCGGGATGAGTCTGTACCACAATCTTCATATACACAAGGACCGCGTAGGTCGGAGAGAGTCAGGACGGTACCTGAGAGGTATAGGTTCCTGATCTCACCTCATGTAGATATTAATCTTATTGAGGATAATGAACCGGCTACGTATGAGGAAGCAATACATAATATTGATTCCGCTTTATGGCAAGATGCCATGAAGTCCGAGATGGATTCCATGTACGCCAACCAAGTTTGGACACTGGTTGATGCACCAGAAAGCGTAAAGCCTATTGGATGCAGATGGATCTTCAAGAAGAAAACTGACATGGATGGCAATGTGCAAACGTACAAAGCTAGGCTTGTAGCAAAGGGGTATCGTCAACAATATGGTATTGATTATGACGAAACTTTCTCACCCGTTGCCATGATTAAATCCATTCGGATAATGCTTGCAATAGCTGCATATTTCGATTACGAGATATGGCAGATGGACGTTAAAACCGCTTTCCTTAACGGAAACCTTTTGGAGGATGTTTATATGCAACAGCCTGACGGTTTTATCGTACCTAGACTTGCAAACAAGGTTTGTAAGTTAAATCGATCCATTTATGGATTGAAGCAAGCATCACGGTCATGGAATCAGCGTTTTGATGAGATCATAAGAGAATATGATTTCGTGCAAAACGCTGATGACCCTTGTGTATACAAGAAGGTTAGTGGGAGAGCACTGACTTTTATTGTCCTTTATGTCGACGATGTATTGCTTATAGGCATGACATTCCCATGCTAACGTCGGTGAAAGCTTGGCTTTCATTAAAATTCTCCATGAAAGATCTGGGAGAAGTAGCCTTTATTCTGGGAATAAAGATCTACCGGGATAGATCTAGAAAGCTGCTTGGACTCTCCCAGAGTACATATATTGACAAAGTGTTGAAACGATTCAACATGGATCAATCCAAGAGGGGATTGATGCCAATGTCACGTGGTATCCTTCTGTCTAAGGACATGTGTCCTAAGACTAAAGAAGAGAGAGATAACATGAGTCAGATATTGTTCGCCTCGGCATTCGGATCGATCATGTATGCCATGATATGTACGCGACCTGATGTGTCATATGCTTTGAGCATGTGCAGTCGCTTTCAGGCCGATCCAGGTGAAAGTCACTGGATGGCAGTTAAGAATATCCTTAAGTATCGTAAGACGAACTAAGGATGCTTTCTTAATTTATGGAGGTGGAGAACTTGAGGTGTCTGGGTACACCGATGCAAGTTTCCAAACGACAAGGACGACTTCAAGTCGCAATAGGGGTACATTTTTTGTTTGAATAACAGAGCAGTGAGCTGGAAATCTTCCAAGCAAGATACTGTTGCCGATTCAACAACATAAGCAGAGTATATCGCTGCGTCGGAAGCAGCAAAGGAGGCAGTTTGGATCCGAAAATTCCTGATCGGATTAAGAGTAGTTCTCTGTTAGCAGCTGAGCCCGTGTCATTGTATTGTGACAATAACGGGGCTATAGCACAAGCTAAGGAACCAAGGTCTCATCAATGATCCAAGCATGTTCTTCGGCGTTACCATCTGATTCGGGAGATTATACATCGTGGCGATGTAAAGGTCGAGAAGGTCGCATCGGATGACAACATTGCTGATCCGCTGACGAAGGCTGTTCTTCAGCATGTGTTTGAAAAACATATACATAGTTCAGGTATTAGATGCTTGAGTGACTGGCTATAGGCCAAGTGGGAGATTGTTAGACATTATGACCCATAGCGTCACTGTTTTGTAAATGATATTGTATTATTGTACAAAATTAACTATGTGATAATGAAATTGCCTTTTGCATTTTTGTAAATTATTTACTTTGATATATTAATGGCAAAAGTCTATATGATTAGTTCCGTATTGAGATGATATGAGACAGTATCAATATAAAAGGTTTAATCATTAAATATCCCTAGTCAGAGTATTATCGAGATCGGACATCGATAATGCGGAATAGACTAGTATTGCACTTGTGCGCGTTGTGATGGATTAACGGCATAGTTCTCATATATTTAAGTATTAGATACTTATGCAATTACGATAGGAGGTTGTGTTTTACCGATGGTATGGAAAACAGCTTCGCTCTGGATAGACCCCAGCGGAATCCCATTAGTAGTATGTCTGCGTGTCTATGGGAGGGCGCATCAGGTAGGTGTATATGGTCTTAACCTGAGACTTGCATCGCTAGTACTTGCGACAATCGGTAAACTTTGGTTTTGGTGGTTCGGGGCTTTAACCGGTTCTGTGTACACCTCTTCTGGGTTTATCGAGAATCGTAGTGTACTGGATGTGATGTCAAGATGAAAGTATCACTTCAGACATATGGAGATGATGATCACGCAGGATACAGAACTAGTACTCTATAAAAAGGTTGCAACCGTCGGGACAATATGACCAGGTCAGGATTGTCCGATTTAAAGAGACTAGTTGTTTGATGTCCGATATATGTTTCGTACGGGGCAGACACATTTCCAGCCCCAGGCCTAACATGTGATCGTCTGATACTGGATCGATGTACGCGATACTACGGTATACTATGCTTGATAAAGATCTAATATTCCAATAAGAATATTTCTGGAGAATTGGGTAGGCATGGCGCTTTGCTAGAAGCCAACCTTGTCTTGTAAATCGGTAAAAACGTAGTACGAGGTACGTACGTGTTCGGATTATCCAACGACCGTATTAACTGCCAACATATCCGAAGATCTCTTTGGTTGCTTCCTGAAGATTCACCTATGATATTTGATTAGAACTTTATTAATCTTGGATTAAATGCGGAGAAACTTTATCTTGGATAAAATGCCTAATAGGAGAGAGAACGATTAATTTGGAATTAATCGATAAAATAATATATTCGATATATTAAACGAAATTAGATTTCGACGCGGAATTAAAATCGGATTTTAATTCGGGCAAACGAATTAATTTAGAATTAATTCGTTAGCGATGTGAATAGTAATTTCGCTAGGCATAATTATTTAATTTACGTCGCGACGGAAATTCGTTAATTCAGAATTAGCGAAACCGAGCCCGAAAGTGTTTGCGGACACATTCGTATTTTGAAACGAGTGGGACCCGCAAATCACATCGCGAAGTCTCATCACTTGACACGACTAGTTGATGGATGTATCTAGTCACCTTTATTGGATGATACATTGTCACTATTCTCAATGTAAGTAGGTGAGGCCATTTAATGGATTTTTGGGAGGGAAAACTTTTTCACGTTTTCGGAGGGATATTTACCAAATATTTTTTGGTAATTGTTATCTCATCATTCACGGTTTTGGAAACAAGAAAGAGAAAAAAAAAAGAAAACCAAAAGCCTCTCTCCCTCTTCTTCTTGCTCACGCCGTGAGCTTCAACAAGGCAAGAAAAATTGATTCATCTTCTCCATTTTGCTAGCACAATGAAGGATCAAAGGAGGTGATAGGGAAACAACCTTGGAGCTTGGAATACTTGAAGACTTGAAGCTTCTCTCCCTTTTGCTCTTGGCCGAAAGTTTCCACCTTGAAGACTCAAGGATTTTCTTCATCATTTTTCATCACAAGCTTTGTAAGTATGATTCCGCCATGCTTCAAGCTTTGCATGTATAAATCGTGTGTTTCATTGGCTTATACTTTCTTTGGGACTAATAATAGAAACCTTCAGGAGGGAGGCTGAGTTGGAGGCCGAGAGGGATGCAATCCGTCTTGAGGGGGTTGGTGATTGTGCTGAAATTATACCGGTGGTTCTGCCCGACCTGGATATGGGGCCAATCCATGCAGCTATCCGTTTTTACAAAGGGGAGATGTCCGAGGAGGAGTTTCAGAAGTGGCTTCCCCCTTCTTCCGAGGAGGCGATGGATCCCGACCCAATTTCGGTTGCTCCGGTCCCTCATGTTCCCCAATAAATCCGCCCTGAGGTTCCTGCTCATGTCCCTGAAGTAGGGGTTTCCCAGGTTGACGTGGTTGAAGCTGATGTTCCCCCTTCCGAGGCCGAGCCGACCCAACTGACGTCTGAGCCAGCCGAGGAACAATTTCTTGCCCTCGTTCGGGTTGATTGAGAAGGGGTAACCCGGGCGGGGCCCTGTGTATACTTATCCCTTTTTTTTGTAATAACACTTTGTACTTTTATTTGAATATATACTTATGTGTTTGCTTTCTTCCTCTCTTTTTTTTGTTTTATTTCATTCTTTATGTTTCCCTTTGAACGTTTGAGACCTCTTCATGAGGACAATATGAGCTGGAGGGACGTAATCCGACCCCGAGTAGTAAGAAACACTTGGCTCCGGGGGGAATGTTATGTCCCCAGTTTGGGTTAGACTCGGTGGGAATTAACCCGACCCCGAGCTGAGAGATAGCTGAGAGACCGGCGGCTGTGGGGAATGACGCCTCCCCAGTCCAAAAGTGCTGACTCGGTGGGACGTAACCCGACCCCGAGCTAAAAAAAAAGGCATTCGGACCTGGGGGAATGTTACGTCCCCAGTCCAAAGAGGTAGACTCGGTGGGACGTAACCCGACCCCGAGTCGAATAATCAAGTGGCATTGGCGGAACGAATCCAGCCCCGAGCCGATTAACCAAGTGGCCTCGGCGGAACGAATCCAGCCCCGAGCACTGGTTAATCCTTGGGATTTATTCAGATGGGAAGTGTATCCATCTTTGAAACCCTGTCGAATCTGACTTGGGCGTCCCTTTGTCAGACCGATGAAAAAATAAAAACAAAATTTTCGAAAATAAAATCAAAAGGTGGGGGTGACTTAGCACTTGTCCCAAACCAAAACTTTTCACAAGCATAAACAACAGCACGGATTCCTTAAAACAGCGTCATGTCCGAGGTTTCCAAAACACAATTCTGAATCTTTCAACTCAGTGTCCCGGCGAACCAGGATTTGGATCAGTAGAGCGTTTGAATGGTAAGGGCACATCCTCTATACGTCGGGTCACTGTAGAGCCTGTGTATTGTACGAGGGCTCCTCCTTACCACGCTGGAGTAGGCACACGCTACAGGGGCACAACGCATCCCCGTGCTGCGCCTCTCTTGGATCCAAATGATGAATGGATCAAAGAGTGTCCGGGATACTAAGGGTATATTCCTCCTTAGGTCCGGCATCACTGGAGCTAGCAGTCGTCACGGGGGCATCATCATCCCCCGTGCTATGCTTTCCCACGGATCCATTACATCGGGTAAGTGAGGATCAAAAGAGTGCTCGACACATTAAGGGCATGTTCCTCCTTATGTTCGGTAACACTGGAGTAAGCAATCGCCACGGGGGTATCATCCCTCCCTGTGCTATGCTTCTCACGGATCCTATGCATCGAGTATGTCCCTGAGGACCCCGAGCCAAGAGAGATACTTGGTTCTGGGGGAATGTCCCGTCCCCAGACCAATGAGCATGACTCGGTGGGACGTAACCCGACCCCGAACCGGACGGCCTCGGTGGAATAAGATCCAGTCCGAGCTGTTTGAAACATTAAGGGCATATTCCTCCTTATGTTCGGTAATACTGGAACAAGCAATCGCCACGGGGGTATCATCTCTCCCCGTGCTATGCTTCTCACGGATCTATACTCTGATTCACCTTCGTCCCTGCTGTCTAATGCTTGTATGGAGTCGAACGATTCTGGTGTGACTTTGTGCTCCTTTATGGTGGTAGCCGTGGTCGGGTAGTTGCGGGTTTTGTGCTTTTGGCTTTGGACCGTTGTATTGAGTATGTCCCCGGGGTTTTTGAATATGGTTTTGCAAAATTATTTTTTCAGAAGAGCGGGTGAAAAAAGAAAGTTTTTATTCATGTTCGGGGACATACTGCCCTTCTTACAACTCTCTGTGGGTCATTTTGAGAGAGGCTTTGTATTTGAACTTCTGTCCCTTATTGGGTTGCTGCCAAAGAAGAGGAGGAAGGGAGAGTTTACTGAAAGTATTTTCTCAACATCTCGGCGTTCCATGGCTTTTTTAATCTTATGCCGTCCAGCTGTTCCAAGAAGTAAGCCCCCGGCCTTACCACCTCTGTGATTTTGTATGGCCCTTCCCATTTGGCACCTAGCGAGCCCTCCTCTGATCGCCGGGTGTTTAAGGTGACCCTTCTCAATACTAAGTCGCCTGGGAGGAAGGAGCGGGTCCGAACTCTTCTGTTGTAGAAGCGGGCCATTCTTTGTTGGTAGACTGCTGTTTTCATAGCTGATTTCTCTCTCCTTTCCTCGATCAGGTCGAGGTGGTTTTTGATAAGTTCTTCGTTCTGCTCATTCCCAAAGTGGCGGACCCTGTGAGTTGCTACCCCGATTTCTGCGATTTCTGCTGGAATGACGGCCTCGCATCCGTATGATAGGGAAAATGGTGTTTCCCCTGTGGAATCTTTGTAGGTCGTTCGATGTGCCCATAGCACTTCTGGTAATTCTTCGACCCATAAGCCTTTGCATGATCCGAGCCGAGCTTTAAGGTTTGCCTTGATGGTTTTGTTGTTGCCTCAACCTGTCCGTTTGACTTGGGATGGGCTGGCGAGTGATTTGGAGGTCTTCGCAGAGCTTCCTGAATCCTTTGCTATCGAATTGTTTCCCGTTGTTGGTGATGATCGCACGGGGGATTTCGAACCTGCAGATTATGTTTTTCTTTACAAATTCTGTGGCCTTTTTCTCCGTGATGGTGGATAGCGGCTCGGCTTCTGCCCATTTTGTGAAATAATCTATGGCCACGATTGCATATTTCGCCTGCCCTCGCCCTTTTGGCATTGGCCCTATGATATCTAGCCCCCACTGTGCGAACGGCCAGGGGCTGGACAGGGTGGTTAATTGTTCTGCCGGTTGATGGTGGATGTTGGCATTTTTCTGACAACCTTCACATTTTTGAGCTACCCTCACACCGTCCTGATGCATGGTCGGCCAGTAAAATCCTTGTCTTAAGGCTTTAAAGGCGATTGATCTTCCTCCGGTGTGACTTCCGCAGATGCCTGCGTGGATTTCCCTGAGCACATAATCTGCTTCCTCTTTCGCCAAGCATCTCAGGAGGGGTACGGTGTAGCCTCTTCGGTAGAGTACCCCTTCGATTAAGGAAAACTTGGTGCTTTTGAATTTTAGTTTTCTGGCTTCCTTTCTGTCCTCGGGTGTCTCCCATGTTTCCAAATATTTTCTGATCGGTTGTAGCCATGAGGTTTCATCTTCTTTATCCAGGGTTCCTACTTCGAGTTTTCCTATGCTCTTTTCTCGGAGGCAGATTAGGGGGATTGTTCTGGGATCCTCGGTCTTCATTGAGGATGCGAGCCGGGCCAGGGAGTCTGCTTCACAGTTGTCTTCTCGTCCGATTTGTTCGAAGCGTACGTTCCCTACTTTCTCCATCATCTTTTTTACTTCGGCTAAGTAAGCTATCATGGTCGGCTCCCTGGCCTGAAATTTTCCCTTTAGTTGTTGAATGGCTAGCTGAGAGTCACTCCTTACTACCACGTTGCTGACTCACACTACTGTGCATAGCCTTAATCCGGCCAAGATTGCTTCGTACTCTGCCTCATTGTTCGTGGTTTCGAAGGCGAACCTTAAGGCAAACAATACTTCTTCCCCCCTGTTACTTTTTAACACGATCCCGGCTCCGCCGCCCTGTGAGCTGACAGACCCATCTACTGACATCTCCCACTTGTCTTCCCCTACCGTCAAGATCTGGGGTTCGGTGAATTCTGCAACAAAATCTGCCAAAGCCTGTCCTTTTATTGCTACCCTCGGGAGGTAGGAGATGTCGTGCTCGCTTAACTCTACCGACCACTTCATCAATCTTCCCGAGGCCTCTGGTTTTTGTAAGATCTGTCGTAAGGGGTGGTCGGTGTAAACTTTGATAGGGTGAGCTTGGAAGTAAGGTCGCAATTTTCGAGCTGCGGTGATCAAAGATAGGGCGACTAGTTCATGTACGGGATACCGGGTTTCTGTGTCTAACAGGGCTTTGCTGACATAGTATACTGGTCTTTGGATTCGGTCGGCCTCTTGCACCAGCACCGAACTTACTGCGTGTTTTGAAACAGCCAAGTACAAGTATAATGTCTCTCCTGGGAGAGGTTTTGCTAGGAGCGGGGGCTGTGCTAGATATTGTTTCAGTTGTTGGAAGGCCTCTTCGCACTCCGGAGTCCAGTCGATCCCCTTTTGGGCTTTCTTGATGGCTTTGAAGAAAGGGTGGCACTTGTCGGTTGCTCGGGAGATGAATCGGTTAAGTGCGGCTAGCCTGCCGGTTAGACTTTGAACTTCTTTCACTGTCCTGGGCGATTTCAAGTCCAGTACGGCTTGTATCTTTTGCGGATTTGCTTCTATGCCCCTGGAGCTCACCATGTATCCTAAGAACTTCCCGGAGGCCACCCCGAAGGCGCACTTTTCTGGGTTGAGTTTTAAATGGTATTTCCTCAATAACTCAAAGGTTTTCTTCAGGTCGGTCACGTGGCACCCTGGCGCCTCAGACATTGTTATCATGTCGTCAACATACACCAGCATTGTTGGTGCGATGAGTGGTTTGAAAATCTTGTTGACCAGTCTCTGAAAGGTGGCTCCTGCGTTTTTTAATCCGAAGGGCATTACTTTATAACAGTAAAGCCCCTGATCGGTGACAAAAGTTGTTTTCTCCTCGTCAGCAGGGTGCATCTTGACCTGGTTGTATCCTGAGAAGGCGTCCATAAAGCTCAGCAGTCCCTTGCAGGCTGTTGTATCTACCAGCTGATCTACGTTTGGCAGTGGGAAGCTGTCCTTCGGGCATGCCTTGTTGAGGTCGGTGAAGTCCACGCACATCTCCACTTCCGTTTGCTTTTTTTACCAATACCACGTTCGAAACCCATTCTGGGTACTTGACTTCTCTGATGAAGCCTGCTTTTAACAGTTTTTCCACTTCGGACGCCACTGCTCTGCACCGTTCTTGGTTAAAGATTCTTCTTTTCTGTTTAACCGGTTTGTGTGTCGGGTTTACTGCCAAGCGGTGACTGATAAATTTTGGATCAATCCCGGGCATGTCATTGTGTCCCCATGCGAAGATGTCGGGGTACTCCCGTAGGCATTCCAGCAGGTCCTTTTTTAGGATTTCGTCCAAGTTCCCCCTATCTTTATGCTTTTATTCGGTCCGAACAGGTTGACTTCTTCTAATTCTTCGGCTGCTTCTAGCCGGGCAACTTTATCCGGGCGAGGACCCGGGTCCTTCCTTGGATTTTCCTCGTCTTCCTCTCTTTGCCTCTTCCTGGTGCTTCCTTCGATGCAGAGGGTTTCTCGTGAGAGAGTGGCGAAACAACTACGGGCTATTTTCTGACTTCCGCATATGATTCTGATCCCTTCTCGGGTAGGAAATTTCAGTTTTAAGTAGTAACAGGACATCGCCGCCTTTGTTTTCATCATAAAATGCCGGCCGATAATGACTTGGTAACTGCTCAGGCAGTCCACCACGGTGAAGTTTACCATGACTGTCCGGGTTCTGGGGTGAGTTCCGATGGTTGTTGCCAGTTGTATTCTTCCCAGCGGGATGACTGTTGAGCCTCCAAAACCATATAGGGGGGTGCCGTCATTAGTTAGGGTTACGTATTCTACTCCCAGGCTCTCTAAGGCTTCTTTGGATATTATGTCTACCGCGCTTCCGGGGTCTACCAGGATTCTATCTACCTAGTGCCGCCGATTGTAGCTTTGATTATCAGCGCATCATCATGGGGAAAACTCACCCCTCGTGCATCCTCGTCGGTGAACATTATGGGCACCGAACGACCCCTTTTGAGCTCGGCTTATAGTTTTTTCTTGACCGGTTAGAGTCCCCGGCCAGTGTACTTCCCCCAGCGATGATGTTCACCTGTCGGTTTCGTGCCCTCTGTCTGGCCGCCATGGTTTCATGGTCGATATAACTATTTAGATATCCATTTCGGGCTAGGTCCTCCATCTGTTCCCGCAGATCTTTGCATTCGTCCGTTGTGTGCCCCCTCAGGTTATGATGTATGCAGTAAGACTTCTGGTTCCTTTTATCTGGGGGGAACCTCCTGAGGTCGGGTTCTATCAAGAGGCCTTTTTCCTGTATCTCCATGATGATTTGCCCTGGTGGCTTGCTCAGGGGAACATATGTTTCTTCTCGGACTACATGATTCACCTGGGTCGCGACCCCTCTTTCCTGATCTCTTCGAGGTATCGGTTTGAATTCTTTGGGTTTCGGATTGAATCTTTTGAATTCCCTGTCCGGTCGTCGGGGGGCCTCTGTTCTTGCTGTTCTTTCCCGAATGGCCGTCCCCCTTCGGGAGATTTTTTCTTCGCTTTCTACCAAGACGAACTTCCGGGCTACCTCTAGGGCGGTGGCATAATCCGGCGTGTCCTGGATTCTCAGATGAGTCCATAACCTCCCGACCTTTAGGGCTCCCTTTAAGCTTTCTAGGGCTTCTAGGGACTCATATCCTCCGACTTCCAGTACCATGTTGTGGTATCTTTCAATAAAATTTTTCAGGGGCTCGTCATCTCCTTGCTTCATAAGTCTTAATTCTCCAATCGTCTTTTTGGAACGCAGGCCCCTTTAAAGTGTCGAATGAACGACTTCTTAAGTTGTGTGAAGCCTCCGATGCTCCCCGGAGCCAGACTTCTGTACCATAGGATGGCGGGTCCACCTAAAGTTAGGGGGAACACTTTGCAGATGGCATCTCCTACTACTCCCTGGACTTCCATCAACAAGACAAAGCTTTCGATGTGCGATTTCGGGTCAGAGTGGCCTTTGTAGGGTGCCATGGTCGGCATGTTGAATCGTTTTGGGAATTTTGCCGACCTTATTTTTTCCGCGATGGGAGATTCCTCCTCACCGTCCCGGGCATCACTTGCGTCAGCCTTGAGGCCTACCCCCCACTTGGTCATCTCCTTTTTTAACCAAGATTTTATCTCGCTAGTGGTGCTGGCGTGTTGTTTTCTGTGCCTCTCTGTGCGTCCTATGCCCCGGGTGCGGCGTTCCTCATGGTTTGAAATTTCTTGCACATCCTCGCTATATTCCCTGCCTTCTCTTCGGGAGTCGTGGAGGCTATCGTAGGAAGGATTAGGTGATTGTTGATTGTTCTCTCGTCCTTTCCCCCTCTTCCCATGTGTCCTCTGTTTGTGAATCTTTTTCTACAACCACGGATTTTATCCCGTAGGGGCCCCTCCTTCTAGGTCCATCGTCTTCACTTGTGCTTCCACCCTTTTTCCTTCTGCTTTCTCACCTCTTCTTCGACTCGTTCCGACTTCTGGTCTCTCGTTGTTCATTCCCTCCATTTTCTCCAGCCGATCTACCATGGATTTCATGCTTTCTTCCATCTTTTTCATCCAGTCTGCTGCCAGATTCCCTGAAGATTGATGATTCCCACCTTCTGCCATCGTCTTAGTACGCGAGCTGCTTTTTGTTTGAATTCCCCACAGACGGCGCCAACTGTTGACGGCTGATTTTGGTCTCGGGGCAATATGGGAATATTACTCCGAGATAATCTTCCCTCAATAGTGAATTTGTTCGGTTACGGGGGAACCAAAAGCAAATTTAGCAAAAGATAGGTAAATACGCCAATCGACAAAGAGATTTAACGTGGTTCGGTGGATTTGGATCCGACCTACGTCCACGGGCACAAACAAGATGATACTTTTATTATTCAAATGCGCTTCTCAGACCGTTCTTTGTGTTTTACAAGTCAGAGCTTGGTGATTCTGATCTCTTTACACATAATCTACCCTTCTATTTATAATAGTGAAGAAATCAGACTCATTCTGGTATAAGGATTCCTAATTGATACAATTTCCTTCTCCCGCAAGGTCTCCTAACTAGATTTTACTTTTACCGCTTTTATCCTACTATGACTCTGACTTCTTAGTTTTCCCATGAAAGTAGGATAACTTATTGGTCATCTTATCCGTAAAAATAGGATGCCTTATCTTCCGAAACACGCCTCGCCATGTGCTCGGTCTTCATGAGGTCGGTCATAAGGGTCTTTTGTACTGGGGGTGCTGCTGTCGACCTGATAAGTGACCGGTCATCCTGAACTCAAGAGATCGGTTACCGATTATGAAGTGCTCGGTCTCTTCCTGTTGTGGTCGGTCTTTTATTGTAAAGCGTTCGGCCCTTGCTGCTGACTTTTTATGGGTCAGGTCGGAATTAATGATCTCATCCAAGAAGGGAATTACCCCTGTCTGCCCTTATAGTGCCTGAAAACACCATCAACAAATATGTTTCTGGATTCTAGTTCTCCAAAAATTCTTAATTTCATTGTCTGTCCTTCCTGGAAGATGCTTTGCAATTTTGGACCAACTGCATTTATCAAAATAAATTTATTTATTTATAAATGAAAATAACTTAATATTTTGTTAAGTGGCATATATTTGAATTATGTAACTTCAGATTAAGACGATGAATGTCGTCATATATCCAATTATATGCATTTGTATTTCAGGTAAAAACATAGATCAAGAGAAAATGTTGGTCCAATTCTAACAGTTCATGTACTTAAAACTAGTCATTAATAAAAAGTTGGAAAAGGCAAGTCTAAAGATTATCAAGTGTCCTGATTTTTCAAGCTAACAAATAAATTAGAGGTAGAAAAAATAGATAATTTTTTTTTTTAAAAAAAAAAGAAAAGAAAAGAAAGAAAATTAGAATCCTCTCATCTCACATCTCATTCTTACTGAAGCTAGTCATCGTTATGAATGTTTTTGTCAATATTGCAAGATGGTAACCAAATTTTTATCTTTTTATGCTCAAAATAATAAAATTATTTTACAGATTGGAAATTTACTTTTTCAATTTGCTATTTTGAATACAAAAATATAAAAATTCGGTAAAGAGAGAATACTAAGTAACTAACATTGTTGTGAAACATAATTTGGTAGACTAGTAGATAGTGTCCCTTGTAAAAATAACACCATATAGATGGTGGTATCATAAGCGGTCTATGTTCCATCGTCGAAAATAAAACGACACCATTTGGAATTTATTTTCAAAAAATGTTAGAAGAAAATATCTCGAGTAATATTGATTTCTAAATATAATAAGACAACCCATAACTATCAAGTTAGTTTTTGGGTTAAATTAAACCTATGAATTTCAATATAATATCATAATTAAACACATTTATAATTTGTGTAGCACGAAGTGGAGCACAATTGATGAGACAAAAGATTTGGACTCACCCAAACCCGTCTATAAGTGAGGGGGAGTGTTGAATAAAATATATAGATTAACTTTGTTCGAGAAAGAGCCGAAGCAACGTGGCTTATGTCTGCTTCAAAACAAAGCAAAAGAGCTTCTCTTTAACAGGTGATGTACTGAAATGGGTTCAGCTTAAAATGGAAAACTTTCATTACCAAATTTGCTTTGATGGCTTTAGAAAATTGTAAACAAATAGCTGGCATGTAATATTAGGTATACAGTCCATTCATTATCCTTCCGAAATTTTGCTCATCATCTTATATAGATTAAGAAGTTTTTGACAATCATTTATCTATTTTCTTTTGTTGTATTGAGAAGATTAAATCGTATCTTACTTTGAGTCAGGAACCATCATCATCCATGGATCTCATCAATAGCAGAGCCACTATACTATTCTGTTTTATTCGAAAATTTATTAAAACTGTCTTATAAATTAATGAAAAATTTGATTTGATAATAAAATAATTTTTGATTTGTTCTATTTAAAATAAAAAAACATTTACCATTTTTGTAAAAATCAAATTTTATTCCTACTAAATCAAATTTTTCCCGACTAGATCACTCAATCTCTTCACTGCCAATAGTGCATGATTGTAGCTAGTGATAATCATCAACAGATGAGAAGAACGGATAGAGGGGTACTCATTTCCAAATTAGGTTTTTAATTTCCAAAAATATTTTGTGAAATTTAATTTGTAACTCAAAAAAAGAAAAAAAAGCTTCAGCACCTTTAAAAAAAGGTTGATAGATAGAAACAGAACATAAAAAAACAGCCAAATTTATAAATATTTTCCTTATAAAGGTCATAATTTGCAATCATCTTAACTTGTACTAACCTGTTTCCAAACTTAACATGAAGCTCCATGATCAATAGCTGCTCCTCTAGAGTAATGTTCCCCCTCTTCACGTCGGGTCGGAGATAGTTCAGCCACCTCAGCCGGCAACTCTTTCCGGTACGTTTCAGACCTATCAAATTTAATTTAATTAAATTTAGATACCTTATTTTAGTAATTAGACTAATTTATTAGCCCAAAAAAAATTATATTATTTTTCTTGCATGCAAAGTCCCAAGTTATTTATACCAGCTGCTTTAGCAGGTGAGTTCCAGACGCCTTCGCCATGATTGGCTATATAGTTGATGAGGATCAAATCTTCTTCCATGGTCCATGGCCCTTTTCTAACTTCAGGATCTTGAGAGTTGCATGGAGTTTTATCCATCTCTTAATTTACAGAGAAATTAAGAGAAAGAAAAAAGTTGTGTGAAAATTGATAAATGAGATAATGAGATAGCAGCTGGTTTTATAGAGGGGGTCTAAAATAATTATTGATGCTAATTGACTTGCTAATCAACATTATTATAACATAAATTTTAACCTAATTATCACCATAATAACAAAACATACATGCATGATAAACGCACAAAGTTCATGATGAACTCGTCATTGCATGCATTATTACGACACATTATTCCTCAGAGTTAATATTTTTCCACCTATATACATACACTTTTTTTATTTCAAAAATAAATATATAATTAAAATAAAGAAAACCCAAAAGAATTTATGAAGTGATATTTCATGAGTGCGTTTGTTGAAGTCTACACAATTATATTATTAATTTTCAAAAACTTTATTGTACTTATGATTTTGTGAACCTATGAAACAGGAATTAAATATGAGATTTGTAGACTAAAAACGAACTGCAAGAGAGAAATATGAGATTGCTGTTATCTAAGGACAAGCTAAAATAAAGTCCATCGCATTATTATGGCATGCATGGCGACTATTTACATGTGCTTCAAGATTTTTTTTCCTATATATTCTTCGTCTTTCTCTATGTAAGACTCTATCCTTGTACTATGCATGCCAAATCGGTTTCAGTTTTATTTGAAATCGAAATTTACCCTTAAAAAATCGATTCTTAACTATTAAAAATTTGAGCCTATCTTATGAAATATGATACTCTATCCATCAATTCTGTTTCAAATCTACGCTTCCAAACCTATTCTAGATTACCATTTTCTATGATAAAAATATTATTATTAAACAGGATACTCTACCCATGGGAAACTACCATGCTTCCTCGTCAACAAGTGTTAGCACCTTTTTTATTGGCATGTATCCGTGACAAAACAAGTTCAATTGAGTTGTAATCTTTCATGAAGATCTTTGTGCAATTGGACTGGTTTCTGGCTGCTGTGCATCAGACATGCGTTCGTGGTGCGTTCGTTGCAGTGTTCGAACGATTGGCGTTAGTGCTGCGTTCGTTTGTGGGTTCGAACGTGTGGCGTTAGTGGCACGTTCTTTATTGGGTTCGAACAGGAGCATTCCAGAGAGCAAACGTTCGAGGCACGTTCCTGTGGGGTTCGAACGGGAGCATTCCAGAGAGCTCATGTTCGTTGTGCGTTCGATTGACGTTCGAACGAGTCTTCACAGAAAGGGCGCGTTCGTGTAGCGTTCTAGTAAGCGTTCGAACGCGACTGCGATCTGAACGCGTTTTTGGCCTGCAAAACCCTAGGTTTTCACCCTACCTATAAATATAACCCTTAGCCGCCATTCTCATTAGTTGAAGCATATTTCTCTTGAGCCAAATACACTCAAAGCTTTCAACTCTTTTTGATTTCACCTTGAAGACTCTTTGAATCTTATGTCTTCTTTGTTAATGGTGAAATCCATTCTTTGATAAACCTTCAACACAACATAACCCAAAATCCCTAATCCTTTAGAGTTCTATAGGAGGAGTTTTGGTAGTCGGAGTTCCGGCCTTCAGAGGTGATACAATCTACTCAGAGACTTCAGAGGTTCTGAAGAAAACCGTGGTCGCGGGCTTGAGGAGTTGCCTTTAGTTCTTGCAGTATAGAGGTACTTGAGTCGGTGGAGTTGCCACCATAGGTCTTGACCATCGCTGTAAGTTTTTCTCGATATAGTGGATTCGGGTGGTAGCCTATACCCGGAGTGGTTTTTTACTCGGAAGAGTTTTCCACTTCGTCACCAAAATCATTGTGTTGAATTTTGTGTGGTTTGATTATTTTTGCTGCTTTAATTATTGTTATTGTTTTACATTTGCAGCTTATTATTTTAGTTGGTTGATTTGTTAAATTGCATGTTGCAATTCCATAGTAGCAGTAACAGGACTTGTCCTACTTATTGTTTGTAATTCCGCATAGGGTCAGAACCTTTGTTTAAAATCGAATTTTCAATTGGTATCAGAGCCTGAACTCGGTCTTTGACCCATTAGCTATGGAATATAGTCAACCCTTAAATTGTGATACCCTCACATATCGTGATTTGGCCTTGTTTACAAATAAGTTTAAGAAATTTCTTAAACCTAAGAAGAGTGGCCATAACAGTGATAGGGATATGGAGAATAAGCCTAGAGAGAGTAGGCATAGCAGGAGAGAGTCTAGAGGGGATAGAGATAATAGATCCCGAGGTCTCCAGTGCCATGAATGTGAAGCATATGGGCACGTTAGATCTGAGTGTCCCACATACCTTAAGGCTAAAGGCAAGAAAGCCATGGCGGGATCCCCTAGTGATTCTGAAGGTGATGATTCTCCTAAAGGCAATTATATTGCTTTTACTGCTAGTGTGACTGATGTGAGAGAGAATGTAGCCAATGATGTAGATTCTGATATTTCTCTTGATGAGTCTGTTGATGAGGAAAGTCTTCAAGTAGCTTATGTTGAACTTTTTAAAGAGAGTTTAGCTATTAAGAAGACTAATATAGAGGTCAGTAAAAGACTGAAAATTGTAGAGCTAGAAAAGAATGAAGCTCAAGCTAAACTTGAGCAAAGCCTTTTGATGGTTGATGACCTGGAGGAGAGGAACAAAGGCCTAGTTATAGAGTCCAAATATTAGAGACCGAACTTGAAGATGCTAGAACTCAATTCACTACAACAAAACTGGCTTTTAGTGGCGAAAATTTAGTGGCGAAATATATTTCGCCACTAAAAATTCAGTTTTAGTGGCGAAATATAGTTTTGCCACTAAAAATATTTTTAGTGGCGAAATAATATTTCGCCACTAAAATTTTACTTTTAGTGGCGAAATCAGTGGCGAAAATATATTTCGCCACTGAAAGTGAGTTTTTTAGTGGCAAAAAATTTTTTCGCCACTGAAGAAAGTATTTAGTGGCGAAAAATAAAGCTTTTAGTGGCGAAATATTTTCCCACTAAAAATAAAAATTTTGGCGCCCACTGTTGCCTCGCGTTCTTCTAATCTACAACACCCAAATAATTTTTCATTTACAAAATTAACAATATCAAACAAACCACTAAATCCCTAAGTCCTTCTTCTTCGATTTGCCCCCTCATTTTCTTCTCCAACTCTTCCATCAATTTAATTAACTCATACACATGCATTTGTTTTTCCCAATTTCGTTCATGAAACCCTAACTTTCAGATTGCCCAAAGTCAATTAACCTCTCAGCACTTCTTTACGCAAGAAAGAAAACAAATTTGCTCATTTGGCTGAAATTGAAGGGAGAAGAATCTGATGAAATAAAGCCAAGGGAAATCAAGTGTCAAGAAGAATTTATAAGCGTTGGAGATTCATTTTAGCAAGCTTTCAACCTCGTCAAGTAGTAAGAAAATCTCCTAACTTACTTTAACTCAATATCATGTTTTGTAATAATTTTTACATGCAAAAGATGGTAATTAATTTGTGTGTTGTTAGGTGATGAGAAGATAGTTTATGACCATGGATATGGTTAATGTATTTTCATAACCCTAAGTTGATCTAAATTTGATTTTCAAATTAATTGAGTGGTTAAATTAATTAACGGTAAGTATGGTAGTGAAATTGAGTGATGCATGTGTGAATGCACTAGAAAAGGTACTTAGGGAAGATGATGGTTTCGGCAGTGATAAGGGCTGATTTTTGGCTGTGTATTGAGCATGAAAATTGTGAAATTGAAGTGTAATTAGGCATGCATTTATGAGAAGATATTCACTTTAAGCAAAGTGGTTGAGTCCTTTTTTTTTTAACTTCAACAAAAAATGCAATGCTGCCATAGTGTCTCTGTGTAACAGTAACAGCTACTTGGCTCTGAGATGGATGCAATTCTGATTTTGGATGATTAGAACTGCTGGTTTCTTTCTTTTATCTGGGTTTTAGTGACTTATAGCAGTCTCTCTTTTTCTATGTAATATCTTTAGGGATTTCAGTAATTTGGGTATGTTCTCTCTTTAGTCATTTCTTTCCCTTTTGTGCCAAAATCAGATTGGTTCATTGTCTGTTTTCCTCTTGCTTTTTGGCTTTAGTTTTAGCTTTTTTTCATTTAGTCAAGCTTTGATGTAGAGACTCACTATTCACTAATGGCTATGCAGTAGCCGAAGCAATTTCATTGGTCGGGCTGAATTGACCCGAGGATAACAATGGCCCACTAAGACTTATTTGGGCTACTGAAAAATTATTTCCAATTAAAGCAAGATCTTGCCCGTTATAAAACCAACTTTATTTTGGGGTTAATTTTACACCTGTTGGTGGTTTGTTCTTTGAGTCTTATAAACCGTCCAACATTAATTCGGTGATTCATTTAGTATCTTTTACTCCTTTGTGTGTAAGCTTTAATGGTTCTTAAATGTGCTCTTCAATGTTTATGCATCACCATACCAACAACTTGCATTTTGAATTAGTAATCATTTCCCATTTAAATAATAACAAAATACCTTCCCAGTAAGAGATTCATTTTCAATTTCAATCAGTAGATATGGTAAAAGTTCATAGCAGAAAATAAGGACTTTTACAAACAAATGGACTTGTCCTTTTCATTTCCGGTAGGGAAGTCAAGATCCAACAAAAAAAAAGCTCAAGCGTCAATCTACTTTCTATGAAATTGAATTGTACCAGTGAAGGGATCACAATTTAGTGCTTGATTTAACAGCATTAAGACTTAATAATCACCAGAGAGACACAGGAGGCACATGATTTGCTGTGGCAAGGATAATGCATACAGCTAATATTTTAACTTGCTAGAAAAAATCATCAGAGACTTAATCCTTTCTTGATTTTTCTTTCAGAGCTAGCACATTCTCTGGATCTATAGTTGGAAAAGTATTGTCAGTTGAGAAGGTATGCCTTGTTATGTGCATTATCTTGGTTTTTATTTTCATAATGTTATAATCCATATCTGATATGCATGTTTTTTTGGTTAATTCAAATTAGGATATTACAAAGGAAGCCAAATAAGGTGTTTCGCAATGAATAGAGAGTGGCTTAATCATAAAAGTTTAAAAGATAGGCGAACTCCAGAATATAAAAATGGTATCAATGAGTTTCTTAACTTTGCATTTGAAATGGTAGGAAGCAATAGAAAAATAAGATGTCCATGCTACAACTGTTTGAATTGTATTTTCCATGATAGAGATGTGGTTTTCACTCATTTGATTGTTTATTGTTTATTTGATTGTTTATGTTTGCTTGTACTTTTCATAGATTCAATGGCAACTCAAGTGGAATCCTCACATGTGGAAGGATCTCATTCGAAACAATCTGAAATAGAAGTTGGTAATGTTAGTGTTGTTTAAATTTATGTAGTTGAAATATCTACATTGTATTACTACATAGTTTGTTTTTAGGTAAAGCAAACATACGGGGATAATGCCCAACAATTCATAACGGAGACAAGTTATATAGTGAAGCAATATTGTCCACTTAATGTCAATAAATGGTCTGATATAAATTTAAGCATCAGGAAAAAGCTCATGGACAAAGTGAAGGTTAAATACACTTGACTCTTAAGTATTTTTGTGTAAGCAAATGATTGTATAATATTTATTGTTTAACATTTGTAATTGTTTATATGTGATGTGATATAGGAAATGTTTGTGCTTCCTAAGAGTGCTAATGTGGAGCGTGCTGTTTGGAGGGTTTTGATGAAGAGGTATCAAAGTTGGCGATTTGTATTAAGGAGAGATTATTACCTAAAATACAAAACTGACAGTGAGCGTTTAAGTCATTGACCCCCTGGAGTTGATTATAATGAGTGGAAATGGTTGGTGGAGCAATATTGGGGAACATAAAAATTTAGAGTAAGTTGTTTGTCCTGTATTATTGGTTTCTGCGGAGGCTTGCAGCAGAACCCAGAAATCCGGGTTTCTGCAGCAGCAGAACCCAGAATTCTGGCAGCAGAACCCAGAATAGAAACCCAGATTTCTGGGAGCAGAACCCAGAAATATGGGTTCTGCATGCAGCAGAAGCAGAAGCCCCAAAACTGGGCTCTGCTGCAGCAGAATCCCAGTTTCGGGGTTTTTGCTGAATTCGTTGCTTCAGCGTATTAGTGAATTCTGTATTTCTGAGAATTGAAATTTTATTTTCCTCACATTTTGTTTTTATTGCTGCAGCGTATTAGTGAAGTGAATTCTTCCAATCGGAAAAAACAAAAGATGCTTGCTTGCGTGGGTACCAAGTCTATTGCAAGAATTACCCACGAAATGGTAAAATTTTATTATCAGTTGGTGTGTTATTTTATTTCTTTCTATTTATAGATTTTATTGTATTTTACATTGTCATATCTAACTCATAGAGAAGCACGACGAGTACCCTAGAAAACATTGCAGAACCAACAGAGTATCTTAGACTTTTTGCCAAAGAAAGAAAGAAAAAGGATGGCAGTTGGGTAGATAAAGAGGCTGAAGAAGCTTATCAAAAGTTGTGGGAATTACATGAAACACAATTTCAATGCAATGAAGTTGACACACTTACAACCCAAAAAGCTTTCACAATTGTTCTTGGGCATCGATCGGGATACCAAAGAGGTATGGGAGAAGACCCTCTCCCTTTCAAAAGTGTAAATCATGGAGGGCAACAAAATCATCATAGTGTGATGAATGAAGATATAACTACTCGAATTCAATCTGAGGTTGAGGAGAAAATGACTAACTTTTGTCTAAAAAAAAGAGGCTGAACTTCGAGTTACACTTAGTGCAGAGATAGAGGCCAAGTTGCGTGAGGAGCTACGCATTGAAATGAAGAAAGAGTTGCAACGGTTGGTGAAAGAAGAGTTAGCCTCTTCGCGGGAGAGTCATCATCCACCAGTAAGTAATAAGATATTTATACAAAGCTATTTTTATATTCTTGTGTTTTGATACCAATCATATTTATTGATACCATTTTGTTTATACAATACGCAAAGTTGCATATAATTAAGAACAACCCTTTAAATTACTTTATAATTAAATCAAACAAGGTCTTAGATGCAGCTGCAACCATGGTTTAGCTAACCCAAATTTGCTTTCTATATTCTTGTGTTTTGATATATTGCTTAATAAATTTACAGTCTGGTTCATCTTGTTCAAAGCCTATTAATGAGAAGAAATCAGTCCCAAATGATGTTGGTCCAACTCAATGTGATATTGTAAGTTATGTTTTGATTAACAAAATGACGAAAAAAAGATTTAAAACATATTTGATTGTCATATTTATTGGTCATATTTGTAGGAGTTGTACACTTGCAAGATATGTAATATTGCGGTGAATGGCGCACAAGAATATATGTCTCATATGCGTGGAGAGCGACGTGAGTAACATGCACTTGTTTATTAATTAAATATATTTGTGATACTTATAACACTATTATTACGGAATTTACATTTATATTATACAGATCAAAAGACTTTGAATGGAGCAGTTGGAGGATCAACTTCAACAACAACTTTGCAGGGAAAAGTGAGTTGATACCAAATTTTTAAGATTGCAAAGTAAAGTAGTTTGGTTGTTAATTTTTTTTTTTAACTTAACCTCATGATGGTGAAGATCAGAAGAAAAGACTGAAATCACAACGAATCGGTTTCAAATGATATGTTTCGATATCAGTTCCTGTGACTTTTGTTTCATATATATTTCATAAATATCAGGTAATTTGAAATACTGTTTCAAAAAATCAACTCAACTTGACTTTCATTTTATTTCTTGAATTTTCTCAATTCTTCAGTTTTAATATTTTTTTACATATATATGGTTTTTATTTATCTATTGATAAGTCAATTAATATATACTGATATAATTATTTTCATACAAATGCAGGTAACTATTTTGTTGGTTCAAAAGTAGCGGACAAATGAAAAGCTAGTTCAGTCGATGAATGGTTTCGTTTCACCATATGTTCAAAGTCTTTTTTGTAGTTTTAATATAGAATGTAAATTTAGATGTGAGACGCAACCAATAACTTTTTGATTTTTAAATTATAATTTGTTGGTCATTTGTCTGTTTCAATGTAAAAACATAATAAATTTTTTTCTTGTAAATACAAATATTCTATTTGTATATATTAATGCATTACAATTTATATGTTAAATCATTTTACAATACAAAATATCGTATGATGTAAACAAATTTTGAAATATAATTTTAATATTTACCTGATTTCGTCAGGCAAAATGAATTTACCAGACTTTTAGTGGCGAAATTTTCGCCACTAAAGGTCTTGACATTTTCACCACTGAAAATCAATTTTTAGTGGCGAAATTATAATTCGCCACTGAAAGTAGCTTTTAGTGGCGAAATTATAATTCGCCACTGAAAGTAGCTTTTAGTGGCGAAATTTTCGCCACTAAAAGTCATAATTTTCGCCACTAAAAGTCGAATTTTAGTGGGGAAAATCTAATTTCGCCATTAAAATACACTTTTAGTGGCGAAAATATTCGCCACTAAAAATTGAATTTTTTCGCCTCTATTGCCTACTTTTAGTGGCGAAATTAGATTCGCCACTAAAACCTTTAGTGTCGCACTCTTAGTGGCGAATTAGTGGCGAAATTAGATTTCGCCACTAATTGTTTTAGTGGCGAAATTTGAGCTTTTAGTAGCGAAAATTTTCGCCACTAAAAGCCAGTTTTGTTGTAGTGATTGTCCGCATTTTCTAGTGGTAATATAAAAGTGGATCGTATGTTAGGTATTAATTTTGAGCCTAACTGTGATAAGGCGTCTTCTTCCAAAGCTGTGCCTGTAGCAGCTAAACGTGACTTAGGTAAGAAACATGTTGTGTGTAGTCATGTTTTTCCTCCTGTTATTCCTCGTCCTGTTTCCCAACCTCAATCTAGAGGTGCTGTGGGTAAACCTCGCTCTCGTCCGAGGTTTATGCCTGTGTGCCACCACTGTGGCAAGGCTGGACATATTAGGCCTAAGTGCTTCATGTTGCACAAGCAAAAGAAAAGGCCTAAGAGTGTGTCTCCTAGATTTGATTCGTCAAATCTAATGTCTCAAGTTTCTGCACTAACCAAACAAGCTCAATTCTTGAGTGAGAAACTTGCTTTGTTGTCTGGGAACTCTCATGTGGAAGAGGCTCCTAGAAAGATTTGGGTGAAGAAGCAAGATGAATTCCCATCTTCTTCTGCGTGTCCTGATGGACATAATGAGAGTGCACTTCGGTGTAACTCTGCTTAAAAGATGCATTTTAATTTTCCCATTGCATGTGTGTGTGCGTGTGTAATGTTTTTGCACATTTATTTTGTTTTCACAGCATGTGGGTGTGTGTGTGTCTTGTTTTTGTTATATATTCCTTGGTATATAGGATGGAAACCCGGACATAAATTTCATAGCCGATTCCGAATGGACGGTAGTATGATCTGCACTCGGGATACAACTCCACGTATCATTGGATGTTTTGCAAGCTGTTTTGTGTCTTTATTTTTTTTTGTGCTTTAAAACTGAAAAATCAAAAAATATATATATTTTAAAAAGACCAAAAATATTTTTACGGCTTGTTAGAGCATGAAAAGCTTATGCATGTGATCCTGGTATGTAGGATATATGATTATGCATGTATGATATGCTTTTATTTTTCTTGATGCTCTATATACATGAGTGTGTGTGATAAAAACCTTTGGTATATCCTGTGCTTGCACCTCACATACACGTTTTTATTTTGTCAAGGCTTGGTCGCATGTATGAGTTTTTGGACTAGCAATCTAATATCTATCATATCTTGTTTGCTCAATAGTGTGACCTTTGACTAGATGACCTTGCTATCCCCTTGTAAAGGCAAAAAGAATTAAAAAAAAAAATGAGACTCAAGTGTAAAAGAGCCAAAATGGCCAAATTCAAAAGATAAGGGCAAAAACCCTTCACTCGAAACATGATATTTCTGGGGTAAATAATATAGCATGCAACCAATGTTGCTTATTTTCAGGTCCTAGTGGTGCTGGGTTTGAACACCTATTTTGTGGACTTGGTTTGTTTAGAGATGGATTTCTTTGGCTGTGTCCAGCTCATAAAATAAGGTCTTAAGCCTTGATTTGTTGTGCACTTTATTTTTTCCACGCAAGTGCTTTATATGCTTTGGTGTTTATGTCATATGCATAAGTGTTGTATTTAGCAGCTTTTAAAATGATGCATATTGTTTCATGTCATAAACAGTTGAATATTGACTGGGTATCATTGTATCAGCTTGAAATGCTGTTTCATCAGTCAGTTTTTGACAGGATTTTTATTTATCTCAGTATGTGCCTGTGTGTGCTTCATGTTATTGCATACCAACTTTTTTTTCCTGTGCATTTTTCTGAGTTTTTGGTTTGCTTCCCGTGTGTTATTTTGCTAACTATATGTGCCTGTTAGTGTGGGGGAGTATTTCCTATTTGTTTATGCTCTTGCATGTGTTTTCTCCTGTTCTCCTGTTATTTTTTCCTGTTTCTTTTACCCTTTGTCATTTCGTGACAAAAAGGGGGAGAGTAATATATTAAGGGGGAGAGCCTTAATATATATGAGAGAGCCGTAGAATATCCTTTAGATATCTCCGTTTTAAGGGGAGTTAAGATTAAGGGGGAGAAGGATTTCTACTTGTACATGCATGAGATTTTTACCTGCTTTATGGTTTACTTGATTATCCCAATGCTTTTCACGGTATATTGTTGTTTGTGGATGTTTCAGGTAGCAGGTATGTTGCTGCGGTGGCATTACTTTCAAGACTACTTTGTTAGGTGTTAGATCGAGTCCATTTGTAATAAGTCACTGTTTGATGGTTGACAGTTGACTATTTGCTTTTTGGGTCTATTACCGTAGTCTTTGTATTAGGTAGTGTTTTGTCACGGAATGCCAAAGGGGGAGATTGTTAGCACCTTTTTTATTGGCATGTATCCGTGACAAAACAAGTTCAATTGAGTTGTAATCTTTCATGAAGATCTTTGTGCAATTGGACTGGTTTCTGGCTGCTGTGCATCAGACATGCGTTCATGGTGCGTTCGTTGCAGTGTTCGAACGATTGGCGTTAGTGCTGCGTTCGTTTGTGGGTTCGAACGTGTGGCGTTAGTGGCACGTTCTTTATTGGGTTCGAACGGGAGCATTCCAGAGAGCAAACATTCGAGGCACGTTCCTGTGGGGTTCGAACGGGAGCATTCCAGAGAGCTCACGTTCGTTGTGCGTTCGATTGACGTTCGAACGAGTCTTCACAGAAAGGGCGCGTTCGTGTAGCGTTCTAGTAGGCGTTCGAACGCGACTGCGATCTGAAAGCGTTTTTGGCCTGCAAAACCCTAGGTTTTCACCCTACCTATAAATATAACCCTTAGCCGCCATTCTCATTAGTTGAAGCATATTTCTCTTGAGCCAAATACACTCAAAGCTTTCAACTCTTTTTGATTTCACCTTGAAGACTCTTTGAATCTTATGTCTTCTTTGTTAATGGTGAAATCCATTCTTTGATAAACCTTCAACACAACATAACCCAAAATCCCTAATCCTTTAGAGTTCTATAGGAGGAGTTTTGGTAGTCGGAGTTCCGGCCTTCAGAGGTGATACAATCTACTCAGAGACTTCAGAGGTTCTGAAGAAAACCGTGGGTCGCGGGCTTGAGGAGTTGCCTTGAGTTCTTGCAGTATAGAGATACGTGAGTCGGTGGAGTTGCCACCGTAGGTCTTGACCATCGCTGTAAGTTTTTCTCGATATAGTGGATTCGGGTGGTAGCCTATACCCGGAGTGGTTTTTTACTGGAAGAGTTTTCCACTTCGTCACCAAAATCATTGTGTTGAATTTTGTGTGGTTTGATTATTTTTGCTGCTTTAATTATTGTTATTGTTTTTTACATTTGCAGCTTATTATTTTAGTTGGTTGATTTGTTAAATTGCCTGTTGCAATTCCATAGTAGCAGTAACAGGACTTGTCCTGCTTATTGTTTGTAATTCCGCATAGGGTCAGAACCTTTTTTTAAAATCGAATTTTCAACAAGTAATGAGAGAAGGAATTGTTGGACCATCAATTGATAAAACTAGCAAGCAAGCAATTATAAATTGTAGGTAGTGGGTGCCATATAGTTGAGTTGGTAAAATATCTTACGTTGGAAATAAGAGATTTGATTTTCGAACTCCGGTCATATGGATGTGGAATGAATTGGGTTACCGTTAAGCTAAATTAAAAATAATAATAATAATAATAATAATAATAATAATAGCAGATAAGTATTCCTGGTGCTCTCTGTGGCTAGTGAGTGATTCCATGCTTGTTATTAAGCTTTTCTCTAATCCTTCTCTCAGGGATCCTTAGAGACTTCATAATCTTTGGCTTAATTATCAGGATTGAGGATATTATCAAGACTATGAGATTTCGTATCTCTCACTCTTACCATGAATGCAATGTTGTGGCTGACCACCTTGCAAATATGGGCTTAGTTTCATCTTCTCTTATTTGGTGAAACTCCTCCAGAGTCTATACACGGTTTGCACTCTGGAGATGCCAATGGCTTCCCTAGCTATCGGTTTAGCTGATTTTTATGCTTTAGCTCTCGCATGTCTAATTCGAAAGCTCATTTTCCCGCTGTTCATGAGATGCTCAGCAACGCAGCTTGCGGCAATTATGGCCACCTAACACTAAGCTTGGATTGTTGCTTCTACAATTCTTTATGGACTTCAGAACCATTAATTTATGCTTTTGGCGCAGCTTGCATGAGGAATCCTTGTGCCTTTTCGACTTCTAGGAGTTTAATCGTTTTTCCTTATTCTGGTTGAGGTTTCGTTTTTGGGGTTTTTTCATTGGATTTACTCCTTAAGATTTTAACGAGACTAATATCTTTTAAATTTTCTCTTGGACTAAATTTAGGCTTCTCTGTTATTTTTTTGAACTTATTTTACTATTATTAATAATATTTATCTCATAATGGGGCTGCTTTCTAACAAGACCTTAGATGCCAATCTAATTGCGATGTAAGATCTTGGATGTCAATCAAATTGGAATATGAGATCTTGTCATTACAACATTATTGACTTTTAACGTCGACAAATTTTGTCGCTAAAGGTCAAATTTTCGTCGCTAAAGGCTTTTTTGCATCAAAATAAAATTTTGACACGAATGCTTGGTCGATAAAGGTATTTAGCATCAAAAATCGATTTCGACGCTAAACATATATTTTCAGCGACGAAATGCTTTGTCACTAAAAGTACTTATCTTTAATGTCGAAAATGATTTTTGACGCAAAAAGGTAAATACTTTTAGCGTCAAAATAGGTTTTCGACACTAAATATTTTTCTCGACCAAGCTTTCGCTTCAAAATTTTACTTCGACGCATAAAATCTTTAGCGATGAAATATTTCAACACTAAAGGTGATAATAATAAAAATAAAAATAAATATTTATAATTAGTTTTAAGAACTAATTATAACAAAATTGACATTACAAATTAATTTCAAACTAAATTTCATTACAAAAGTAGTTAAATTTGTAGAAAATATAAGAACATCATTACAAATTTATTATAAAAGAATTATAACAATGATATCTTTATTGATATAAAAATAAAATTATAAAATTTATCACAACAACAAACATAAAATAGTAAACAAAATAATAAACTATAATTTTCTATATATTTTCTATGTTTTCTTCATCTTCACCTCCATATTCTTCATTTTCACTTTCATTTGTTTTTTATTTTCTTCGCCATCTTCATTTCCATCATTTCTTCATCTTCATATATTCTCCTACAAACAAAATAAAAACATTGGATGTTAACATAAAATACAAAACAAAACAAAAAAAAACAAAACAAAAAAACAAAACAAAACAAAATCCTTAAGGAAAAAAGAATATGAGAGGAAAGAATAGTAGAATAGGAAGAAAGTGATAGCTTGCAATTCAACTGCTCTGGTACTGTTCCATCTGGCAGAGCCTCTTCCCAATGAGAGTCGTTGACCAACTTCCGCTATATCAACCTTTTAGAAGCTCAAACTAACAAGTATGGCATACATCATATGACTCCAATACAGGTCGGCATGTGATCTCAACTTCGTTCATCGGGTCAGCATACTGAGGTAGATGATACTGGTCAAAACTCCATCTAACCTCTTCAGTGAGGTCGGGTTACTAAGCGTGGACCCCATCGGGTCTGTTTTCGTAAATTGACATGATCCAGGCCGACAACAAAGCAAAAGACCCATTACAAGTACCAGAAGGGCCAATTACGAGGGAGAGGACCAAAATACTCAGAGAAGCAATGGCGGGATTAGTTTAGAGTGTTATGGCCGATTGCAACAAACAAATAGAGATGCATGTAGGCTTCAATAGATAGGGCCCAAAGCCACTTCACTTGGCCCAAATCAGTTCTGAATGAAGCTTCACAGGCCTTTGAAGACTTGAAGACTTTGGTATTTTTGTAATTTAGCCTTTAGGGGCATTGTTATCTTTATACCTTTAGGGTTTCTCTTTGTAACACTATTTAAACTTTCTTTCTTTTTCTTTTTGGAACAATCAACGAAATTTGTAAAACTCAAAAGTTTAAAGCTTTAGCTATGGCCGAATTCTTGTAAGGGAAGGATTCCCCTTTTCAAGTTTGAATCGACTTATCTAAGTTTGGCAAACATAGTAGCGTTTCCATTGCTAGCAAAATATTACAAGGATTCATCTTAAAGGTTCTCAAGGGCAAGTTCTTTGTAGGTCTTATTTGTGGCCTTGGAAGTGTTTTATTCCTACAAAATCAAATTCGCGGTTCTTGGGGTTCTGTCCGTTGCTTGGGATTTGCTTGGATTTCGAATCCAAGTGTGTTTCCTGTCATTTGGTATCTAGAGCTTGGGGTTCCAATGTCTGATTTTTCCTATCTTTTCTTTTTTGTTTGATTCTGTTTTTATTTGTTATTTTCGTTTCAGTTCTTGTTGGATCTTGTTTCTGTTTTCGTTTTGTTTATTTTCTGGATCTAGTTTTATTGTGTTTTGCATTTCAGTTCATCTTTTATCATTTTCCAGTTCTGGGTTTTGTTGTGTTCTTCATATAAGTTCGTCATACACATTCTGTTCTTTAGCATATGTTGAAGAAATAAGCATGTTCCTTGGCGGTTGTGTGACTTGTTTCTAAAACCCTAGTGAAGTGTAAAAGAAAAAAGAAAATAAACCATCAGATTCAGACTCTGAAATCAGACACTGAAACTTAGACTCTGAAATCAGACCCTAAAACTTAACCTCTGAAATCAGACCCTGATTTCAGACCCTGAAACTCAACCTCTGAAATCAGACTCTAAAAACTTAGCCTTTGAAATCTGACTCGGAAATCAGACCCTGAAACTTAGTCTCTGAAATCAGACCCTGAAGATTAGCCTCTGAAAATCAGACTCTGAAATCATACCCTGAAAAGTAACCTCTGAAATCAGACACTGACTCGTAGCCTCTGAAATCAGACCCTGAAAAGTAACCTCTGAAATCAGACACTGACCAGTAGCCTCTGAAATCAGACCCTAACCAAAAGCCTCTGAAATCAGACTCTAACCAAAAGCCTCTGAAATTAGACCCTGAAAATCAGCCTCTGAAATCAGAACCTAAATCAGCTTTTGAAATCAGAACCTTAATCAGCCTCTGAAATCAAAACCTTAAACAGTATCTGAAGTTATAAAAAAAAAGACTTGAGTGATAGTGATCACTTGAGCAAAAAAAGAGTAAAAAAGTGAAAAATTTTGGTTAAATTTAGTTTGTTCCATATTATCATTTGGGTGTCTGTGAAGGGTATTCCATCAAAATTTATATAGATGTGCCAAATTTTCTCCCGAAATTGCATACGACCGTGAATTTGCGTGCTTATTATTTTCCATTGTGCTAATTGTTTACTTCTTTATTCTAATTACTCTAGCTTAAGTATTATTGATTGAGTCTTCGTCATTGTTATTTCTGTTCGCATTTTGTTTCCGCCTGCCCTATATATATATTATTGGGTCTGTTGTGTTTCATGCTAGCTTGAGGACTACACTTGGTTTTGTATTATTGGATTTAGTGTGATTCACATTTGAATTGAGGAAGAACTCAAGAGTGGTAAAAGGCAGTGATTGTGAGCACAGTATCGGGTAAAAGCCAATAGAGTGCAAACACGAGTAGAGTGATATCATTCAAGTGTAAACACGTGAGATTGTGAGGATTTACATATTTGCTTTACTTTCTTGTTATTTCTAATCTGTTTGTTTGGTGTTGAGATGGCAGGTCTAACCACTGATGAAAAGCTTGAGGCTTTGGATAAGAAATTTATAGATATGATGAAGAACATGAATATTGCTTTGGAGAGATTGAACAAGAGTGTAGAGAGTATTCAAACTGGTAGCAGTCCCAAAGCACCACCACCCCAGCATATACCACCACCTCAGAATGTACCACCACCTCATAATGTGCCACCTCGACATGTACCACTACAGTATGTACCACCAGATGAAGAGGAAGATGAAAATGAGTTTGATGATTCTGATGGTCTTGATGATGTGGATGAGAGATTTCATCTTGGGCATGATATGAGGCCTAGGAGGTTTGATAGGAGGAATGATAGGAGAGATAGACGATTTGATGATAAAGGTGCATTTGATGCCAGAAGAGGGGATTATGATAGGAGGGGATATGGTAGACGAGGAGATATAGATGGTGATCTAGGTAGCATCAAGATCAAGATACCAATATTCCACAGCAAGAATGATCATGAAGCTTACTTAGAATGGGAAAAGAAAATAGAATTGATTTTCAACTGTTATCACTACTCAGACGAGAAGAAGATCAATCTGGCAGTAATTGAGTTTACAGATTATGTTATGATTTGGTGGGATCAGCTTGTCTCTACTCGGAGGAGAAATTATGAGAGACCAGTTCAGACATGGGCAGAACTTAGAGGTCTCATGAGAAAGAGATTTATACCCAGCCATTACTATAGGAAATTATATCAGAAACTACAACATTTGTATCAGGGGACCAAGAGTGTTGAAGACTATTACACAGAGATGAAAGTTTCCATGATCAGGGCAAATGTAGTTGAGGATGTAGAAGCTACTATGGCATGGTTTCTAGGGGGCTTGAATATAGAGATTGCAAACATGGTGGAGTTGCATCACTATGTTGATTTGGAGGATATGCTTCACATGGCTATCAAGATAGAAAGGCAACTCAAGAAAAAGTCAACATCCAGATTTGGTACTCAGGCTACTTCTGCATGGAATGGGAAACGGGTTCCGAATGAGAAGTGAGATGGAGGCTTTGACAAGCCTAAAGGCGATTTCAGTGGAGGCTTTAATAAGCCTAGGGTCGAACCTAGTGCCAAAGGTAAAGAGGCTGCAGAACCGAGCAAAACTAGACCAAAACTTGAGGGTGCATCTACTAGAACTAAGGATGTAAAGTGTTTCAAATGTTTGGGCATGAGACACTATACTTCACAATGTCCCAATAGGCGTACCTTAGTGATTGATAAAAATAGTGGAGATGTGTACTCTACCGATAGTGAGGTTGAGGAGGAGATGCCAGAGTTGGAGGATGCTAGTGACCATGTGGGAGTTGCATACCCGCTGAATAACTTATCCTTAGTTGTCAAGCGTGCTTTGAGTGCACATGTTGTAGAGGATGAGAGTGTGCAGCAGAGGGAAAACATATTCCATACTAGGTGCCGTGTGAATGGAAAGGGGTGTAGTATGATCATAGATGAGGGCAGTTGTTCTAATGTTGCTAGCACAGCTTTGATTGAGCGATTGGGGTTGAGTTGCTTGAGACACCCGAAGCCTTATAAGTTGCAGTGGTTAAATGATTGTGGGGAAATAAGTGTGACAAAGCAAGTATTGTTGAGCTTTACCATTGGGCCATACACAGATGATGTCCTATGTGATGTGATACCGATGCATGCATGACATATTCTTTTGAGTAGACCGTGGCAGTTTGATAAGAAGGTTATTCATGATGGGTTCAAGAATAAGTATTGTTTTCAGCATAAGGGAAAACCCATTACATTATACCCACTTACACCTGCACAAGTCTATGAAGATCAGGTTAAGTTACAACTTGAGCGTGACAAAGAGAGAGCGAAGGGAAACAAGGTGAGACTAGTGAGAGTGGTGTATCTGGTGAGAAAAATAAGGCCAAGGCCGTGGGGGTTCCCAATGGGAGTGTGAGTGAACGTGAGAGGGAAACAAAAATGAGAGTTAAAAAGAGTTTCTACATGGGTGAAGGTGAAGCGAGGAAAGCGTTCAAGGCTAGCAAGCTCATGATATTATTAGTCTATAGGGAGCCTCATATTTATTTTACTAACACTGACCATTTGCTTCATGTGTCTATTTCATCTCTTTTGCAGGATTACAGTGACGTACTGACAGAGGACATACCTAGTGGGCTTCTACCCATTAGAGGTATTGAGCACCAGATAGAATTCATACCTGGAGCAGTCATTCCTAACAAACCGGCTTATAGGAGCAATCCCGATGAGATAAATGAGCTACAAAGGCAAGTACGGGAGTTGATGGACAAGGGGTATGTAAGGAAAAGCATGAGTTCTTGTGCAGTATCAGTGCTTCTAGTTCCTAAGAAAGATGGGACGTGGCGTATGTGCGTTGATTGTCGAGCTATCAACAATATTACGGTAAAGTATCGTCACCCCATTCCTAGACTAGATGACATATTGGATGAATTGCATGGTTCAAAATTTTTTAGTAAGATTGATTTAAAGAGTGGATACCATCAAATTCGCATGGGAGAGGGAGATGAGTGGAAAACTGCATTTAAGACTAAGTATGGCTTGTATGAATGGTTATTTATGCCATTTGGTCTTTCAAATGCACCTAGCACATTTATGAGATTGAAGAATCATGTTATGTGTGCATTTTTAGGTAAGTTTGTTGTGGTTTATTTTGATGACATCTTAGTTTACAGTAAAACAATAGCTGAGCATGTTATGCATTTGAAGCATGTTCTTGATGTGTAAAGGCAGGAAAAAATGTATGCTAACTTTGATAAGTGCACTTTTTGTATGGATAGAATTGTTTTCCTTGGATTTGTTGTGAGTGCAGATGGCATCGAGGTAGATTTGGAAAAGGTGAAGGCAATTCAGGATTGGCCAACACCAACAACAGTGACAGAAGTCAGAAGCTTCCACGGATTAGCAAGCTTCTACCGTAGATTTGTTAAAGACTTCAGTAGTAATGCAGCACCACTGACTGAAGTAGTGAAGAAAACCGTTGGTTTCAAATGGGGTGAAGAGCATGAGCTTGCATTCCAGGATCTGAAAATGAAGTTGTGCAGTGCACCAGTCTTGGCACTACCCAACTTTGAGAAGACATTTGAGATTGAGTGTGACGCATCCGGGTTAGGCATTGGAGCGGTTCTTATGCAAGAAAAGCGACCAATAGCTTACTTTAGTGAGAAGCTGAATGAAGCAGTTTTGAGGTACCCCACATATGACAATGAGTTGTATGCGTTAGTGAGAGCCCTTGAGACTTGGCAGCATTATTTGTGGCCTCGAGAGTTTGTGTTCCATACAGATCATGAATCATTGAAGCATCTGAAGGGCCAAGGTAAGCTGAACAAACGACACGCAAAATGGTTAGAATTTGTTGAGACATTTCCATATGTAATCCGCTACAAACAAGGTAAGGAAAACATTATCGCCGATGCACTATCGCGAAGCTATGCTTTACTTACTTCATTAAGTGCAAGAATGCTTGGGTTTGAATTTATTAAAGAACGTTATGCTAGTGATATTGACTTTAGTACTATCTATGCTGCATGTGAAAAGTCTGCTTTTAGTAAATTCTACCAACATGATAGGTTTCTGTTTAAGGAGAATAGATTATACATTCTTGTTTGTAGTATGCGTGAGTTTTTAGTGAGGGAAGCACATGTTCTTTAGAGAAGTAGTACGACTCCATGGGATTCCACGGAGTATAGTTTCAGATCGTGATGTCAAATTCCTTAGTCACTTTTGGAAAGTTTTATGGGGTAAGTTGGGAACTAAACTTTTGTATTCTACTACTTGCCACCCCCAAACTGATGGCCAGACCGAGATTGTTAATAGGAATTTGACTCAGTTATTGCGTACTATTATCAATAAGAACTTAAAAACCTGGGAGGATTGTTTGGCTTTTGTTGAATTTGCATATAATTGTAGTATTCATTCCTCTACATCTTACTCGCCGTTTGAAATTGTTTATGGTTTTCAGCCACTAACTCCATTAGATTTGTTACCATTTCCTGTTGATGAGCAAGCGGGGTTAGATGGAAAAAGGAAAGCCGATTTGGTGAAGCATATACAAGAGAAAGCCATGGAGCAAATACAGCGAAAGAATGAGCAATATGTTTCTCATGCTAATAAGGGAAGAAAGCATGTGGTATTTCAGCCTGGAGATTGGGTTTGGGTACACATGTGCAAAGAGAGATTTCCTGAACAACGTAAATATAAGCTACAACCGAGAGGGGATGGTCCATTTCAAGTCTTGGAACGGATTAATGACAATGCATACAAGATGGATTTACAAGGTAAGTATAATGTGTCTGCTACATTTAATGTTTCTGACTTAACTGTTTTTTTATGCAGGTACAGATTCGAGGTCGAATCCTTTTCAAGAGGGAGGAGATGACATGATCCAGGCCGACAACAAAGTAAAAGACCCATTACAAGTACCAGAATGGCCAATTACGAGGCAGAGGACCAAAAGACTCAGAGAAGCAATGGCGGGATTAGTTCAGAGTGTTATGGCCGATTGCAACAAACAAATAGAGACACATGTAGGCTTCAATAGAGAGGGCCCAAAGCCACTTCACTTGGCCTAAATCAGTTCTGAATGAAGCTTCACAGGCCTTTGAAGACTTTGGTATTTTTGTAATTTAGCCTTTAGGGGATTGTTGTCTTTATACCTTTAGGGTTTCTCTTTGTAACACTATTTAAACTTTCTTTCTTATTCTTTTTGGAACAATCAACGAAATTTGTAAAACTCAAAAGCTTAAAGCTTTGGCTATAGCCGAATTCTTGGAAGGGAAAGATTCCCATTTTCAAGTTTGAATCGACTTATCTAAGTTTGGAAAACTTAGTGGTATCTCTATTGCTAGCAAAATACTACAAGGATTCATCTTAAAGGTTCTCAATGGCAAGTTCTTTGTGGGTCTTCTTTGTGGCCTTGGAATGGTTTTGTTCCTACAAAATCAAATTCACGGTTCTTGGGGTTCTGTCTGTTGCTTGGGATTTGCTTGGATTTCGAATCCAGGTGTGTTTCTTGTCACAAATCCTCAGACAAACCCAAATTCAGCACTTTGTATGTAGGTCGGGTCGTCGTGCCAACTTACTTCGTCATCAACTTACTTAGCTCTCGCATGAACTTCTTGGTACGGCAAGGTCAAGTCCTTCAGTCAAACTCCATCAGCCTCTTCAAGCCCTTGGGCCTCCATTATGCATTTTTGGCTAAGTATAGTACTTATTATACCCCTTATCAATATTTGAACATTTCTCATGGTGAAAAATCACCATACCATTCAAAATTATTTTTTTTTTAAATAATACTCAAAGACCCAATTTTCAAAGCAATAAATCACATAAATTTGTTCTTTGTTGATGTGTTTAGTTATCCCAATATACTCACGAGAAAAACGAAGTACCAGAAATTTTCATGGGGGGCTTCAAGTTCAGGCAAATTAGGCTGTCACATAAAGACATCTCGAGAGGCAACACAAAGCTGCTTGATCGCAGACATAGAGAGCTGGACTTGTTTGCTGGGTCGGGCTCCTATTTGTATTACACTCTCATCCACTAACTTATAAATTATGTAGTCAAAAATTACTAATTGTTATATAATCAACAAATGTATACGTGTGTAATTTATCATTTTGAAAGCTCAGTTAACTATTAAGCTTTTCCGTGTAAATACAAAAAGGCTTTTTTATAAATCAGGCCTTATATAATTAAGTTGATTTTCACTATGTAGACCCGGGCATCAGTTCGGAACCGAATCGGATCATTCCGGTTCGGTTTCGATTCCACAAGATTATAAAATTGGAAACCGGAATCGGAACAGGACTGGACGATTCCGGTTCTTTTTTTTTTATAATAAATTTAAAAAAATTGAAAATTCATTTAAAAAAAAATAGAAATGAGATATTATTAATTTTACAAAATACAAAATAATGAAAAAAAATTATAACATTAAATTAAAAGTAAAAGAGCTTGGACTTAAATTTATAAGAGCTTAAGCTGTTTACGTATCCTCTTGGGGTGGGAGGAATCAAATCTCACGTAATTTCATTACATTTTTTTAGATACGATTATTTACTCATCATCGTTATGTTTCTGATGTTGATCCTTCAGCTCCCGTTCCGCTTGCATATTGCTCTTGGACTTTCATTTTTAGTCTCGAATAAATGAAAATGAATTTTAAAAGTATTAGAAGATCAAGACTTAACTTCTCTTCTTCATGTACCGACACTTTGGTCACTCTTTTGGGTTGAGACATTACACATGGTGTTCTCAAATGAGCTTGTCATTTTTTGTTACTATTGAAGAATTGCAGAATTAAATCAATTGGAGAATTAAAAAAAGAGAATTATAATGAGAGAATTAAGAAAATTGAGAATGAGAAAATTGTTAATGTGCAGACAAATTAATTATAGCCCATATTTGTGATTATTTGATTAATTTTGTGATACCTAAATTGTCCCTAAAAATAGGTATTTTATCACTGTTATTGAGGATAATTTAGTCATTTTAAAATATTTATTAAAAAATAGAAACATAAAATATTTGCTTCATGTTTCTTCCGGTTCCACAATTCCGATTCCAGGAACCAAAATCGGAAGGAACTAGTTCCAGTTCAAGAAATCGGAACCTGAAAGAATTGGAACCGTCTGTTTCCGTTCCGGTTCTTAATCAGAACAGTGATCGAGTCTATCAGTATGTGCGTATCAGCTTTCACCGTGTAAGGTTCTATATTCAACTAAAAATAATTGTCATCAACATTTCTCTAACTGGTAATAAATAAAGGTAAAATTATATTTATATTTGAGTTATTAACATTTTACAACTAAGCGAATTCTAAGAAAAAATATATATAATTTATAATAAAATAATATTTTACTACTTTTCTGTCAAGATTTTAGTTAACCATTAGTTGATAATTATATTTTAAAAACAATGTGGACTAAGTCAACCCATCTATTGTAATTACACAGAATCCATCAAAATTATGAATAGTTTTAAGAAAATATATATTTACATAATAACGATGCACCAATATAACATTTCTCTTTTAAAAAAAAAATTAAGAGGTGAATAAAATTTAAATATTTAATATTTTATCTGTTTATTTATTTCAATATTCGAACTCAAATAACAAACTAACTACTTGAAAGCCACCTCATATCCCTTACCACTTAAATATATTTTTGTCCTACCATTGCTCCACCTAACCAACGATGAGAAATATGACAAGTATTTAACATGTACAATTTGTGAATTAGGATTAAATGTAAAACAATACATCAATAGATAAAGATAGATGAAATAAGATAAATCATTAGTAATTGATACAATGATTAGCACTGAACCCAATCACCAATTTGTTTTCAGTTTTACATGGGGAGAGTCAACCAAGCATAGTAAGAGAATCCATCAAATTCAAAGCATAATAAGAATTTTCAAATCTCAATAATCTAATAGATAAATAATCATTGTGACATGTCACATCATCACATGAATGAGATTTAAGGGCTTGAATGATGATTAAATTGATGTCAAATTTATTCAAAAATTGGGGTTTTTTTTAATTTAAATATAAGTTGCGAGAAAACAATACGACAGAATGTTACTTAAAAGTAGTTTTTTTTTTAAAAAAAAAAATTGAATGAATTACGAATACTGAAAATAAAAATATCAACCGAGTTAAAACTAAATTTAAATTTGGGCATAATTGGTGCTAATTAAGTTAAATCTTATAGGAACAAAAAAATTATAGTCCTATTTTAAATCAATTATTATAGAAAAATATTACCTCTAAATTTATTTCCTCTTGAGGATTAAGGTTTTAAATTTTATTAGACCTTTAGTCCTTTCACATGAATATTAATATACACTTAATTGATACACTCAATGTGATTGAGGTACACTCATGATTAAATTATTAGTCATCCAACTGATTATCACATTCTTTGTGGGTAAAATGTGACTGTGATTAAGTTTTTTGTGACTTAAGTGTAAGACCATGTATTCATGGATTATGTTCATGCACATTATGTTATCATGACATGTCTATTATACACATTATGTTCATGCACAATATGTTATTATGTATATAATCATGTATTCATGAATTTGAAATTCATGTAGCCATTCTCGTAGTTCGAAATAATTTTTCCAAAATTTCATACTCTTTTAAATTTATCTACTTTCATGAACAACTCTCAATTTATTTACCATATCTTAGGTTACATAAATCATTTTTCGGTGATTTCGGTACAGTTGGAAAACTTAGACATAGGGCTATAATTTTCATGTTAAGCATTTTCCAATAAGTCAAATTTGGACTTCAAATTTAAGCTTGTGTAGTGACGAAAATGACAAAAATTTCAACAAGTGGGCTTTATTTTTTTCATTATTTTAATAAGAAAATCAAGGCTTATGTGTGGCTAAAAATTATTTGCTTATTTTCTCCTTCTCCTTCATCTCACTCACGAACAATTCCCTCATTCTTCTTCATTCTTTTTATTTCTCATGGCATACCTTTTGATAAGTAAAGAATTTGGTGTTTCCTTTGCCATTTCTAGAATCAATAGTAAGTCTTTTGGTCTCATTTTAGTAGTTATTCAATGATTCAACCATGATTACCAAGTTTAACATTTGATTTGTAACGACCCCAATTGTTTAGTTCACGCTTTAAAATTTTTCCTATACCGAGTTAGTAAAATAATTTCCGAATTATTAGAAATAATAAATACTTACCCTAATCAAGCCCAAATTTCCTTCTTTTATTATTTAAGCCCAATATGAAATAAAAGAATTAGAAAAGAAAGAAAAAGAGGAAATGAGGCCAAGGCCCAAACTAATGAAGTCTCTACACTTTTCTAGACTTTGTTTAAAGAAAATGAAATAAAAATCAAAACAAAAGAAAAAGAGAAAAAGAGAAAGCATTTTTCTTCTTCTTCTTTGCTTCTGGACGTGAATAGAGGGAGAGAAGGGAAAGCTTGAAAATTTTGTTTGTCAAATAATTTGAGGTTAAGCAAGATAATACACTCAAGCCAAGTTTTAAGAAAATAGAAAATAGACTTTTAGTGTGTGTAAAGGAAGAAGAATGGTTGAATCAAGGTAATATTCTTAACCCAAATTTTTTTTAGCAATTTGTATTTTGATAAATTGATGATTGGAGGGTATTGTTGGGTTGATGAGGAGGATGATAGGATGATTTTGTGTTGATGAAATAGATGTTTGGGTAAACTTAGTCATGTTATTCAAGTTTGTGGGTTTAGTAAAATGATGGGATTTTGATGAAATTTGGGTGATGATGAGATGAATTGGAGTGTTATGTGATGATAATTCATGATTGAAGTTGTTTTGTTGAAATGAAATGGGAATTGGGGGATATTTGTGGCCAAGGCATATCTGTGGGCGAGACAGATTTGCCTCTGTTTTCAGCGTCGCGTCGCGAAGCGACCTTCCACGTGCGTCGCGATGCGACCAAGGCAGAAAAGTGTTTATGGTTCGATCGAGTGTGTAGCGACGCGTAGGAGACCGCCAAGGGTTAGAAAAATATATTTGATATATTGGCATATATATTGTATATATGTTTCGGACTTGGAGGTCCACCTACCGGATCTAGGAATTGGATGAGATCCAATTGATCTTAGAGATCTACCTAGTTAAATATCATACAGCTTGTTGGCCAAAGTCAAGGTTGAATGTTATTTAACGGGATCATATCCCACTAGGAAACTAGGTTTCCCGAGTACTCAACAGAGGGTTAGAGGCTCACCGAAAAATAGTGGGAGGCTAGTATTGAATTTGCAATTTCGTTCAAATGTTAGCTTATAGAGCCTATTGTAGACTCGGATAAGTCTTCCGGAAATCCGTATTCTCTATTTTTTATATCAGTCAGATTGTCTGATCTTGTCAAAGTATAGAGAATATATATGTGTTTGAAGGGTTAGAGGGAGCGTACAAATTACTTTATAGTGTTATATATCCTAACAACATTATCATTATTATAGTAATAATGAGATGTTTGTAAGGTAAAAGGTTTACCTAAGTCTTCTTTACTCCGTGAAAGCAGTGGAGTAGTCTCTGTTATATTTGATATAAATTTTTATATAAGATATAAAACTAAGAGACTTGTGAGATACTCCTATTAGTCGTGCATTAGATATGATCTAATAAAAGACACAACAAGGCTATCTGTATGACAGTTAGTATAACTTTTTGACAGTTAATATGTGTCTTATATATAGTATTCATCTTTCGTAAATGATGATTCTTTTTTTCGAAAGAAATATTGATTAGAATGTCTAATCAATCTTATGTATCATTTGATGATGACATAATGAATACTTTATTATGCGTGATTATAGATATCGATTTAATCGTAATTGTTACGAGTTATTTTGATATCCTATAGACCATATGATGGATCTTGAAACACGTTCTTTGTGATCTTTGAGATATTAAGAACGAGTTTCTAATTCATGGAGAATACAGTCTGCAACCATTAGGGTCATATTAGTTTTGAGACTAATTATGACGTTAGACAGTCTACGTCATAAAGAGTCACAAAAGATGCAGTGGAAGTGTCACGAAGGATTCTACTATTAAAGTGGAATTAGATGCAACTTATGAAGTATTGACTTATGAAGTTGCATAGTGACCTTATAAATTAGAAGTTTTATATTGTTGTTGGCTTGCGGTTGTCTTCATAGTATTTTGGATTTGATCCCTAAATACTTCGACAACTCGGTAGTTGTAGCACAATACTGATGTAGCATCAGAGTCATATTAATGTATAATTTAGATTCTACAAAATATGAATGATGCTGACTATGGGAAACGATGGAGTTTGTTTGACAAACTCAATATGTAATAGCGGACCTACTTCTTGTTGCCTATCTCTTAAGTGCTAGGTGAGCTTTTGAGAGCCATGAGTATACGATACACATTGAGATGTTTATATGATACCGTGGATTGACACTAGAGCAAGTGGGAGAAATTGTTGGGGTTGGTGCTCAGAGCGCCAATCCGGACCGTATTTATGTCTGATTCATGAATAAGAACATCCCATTTTCCATAATATTACTTATTTATGGTTGCACCTCTTGTTTTTATATACGTATTCGATCTGATTACGATTAGATTGAAACTAAATGTTGTTTAGTGATATGTATATATTAGACAAAGGCCCGATGATATATAATGCAGTACACAATTACAAAGTTAGTTTGTAATTGACATTGGGAAGTGTCACTGCTAAATGTATATTATTAAATATAGTTCATGGTCAAGATTCACTAACACGAGTCGGTTAGTCAAATCTGTTGAGACCAGTACATGTCGTATATCGAGACTTGGTCCGATGGTTTATCCTAATTAATCATGAGTCTGGGGAGACTCGTATAGACGTGTAGGTGTTTATAGTGGATAAACACTGAACGACTCACCAAAGATTCTTAATGGATGGTACACCAACGTCAATGAGAATCTTCTCGGGTTGAGTAGCATAGTGGTCCTTCGACTTGAGATACCACTGTGGATGTATGAGACATCCTCCACACTTAGATGGCAGTCACGACACCGATCTATTTAGATCAGACCTCCGCCTGTTCGTTGGGTGTGAACCGATCCTCGGGATATCCTGTGTGTATCAAGATAGGATCCGTCAGTTCTGTGTACAGAGCATAGGTAGTCCATATATGATTAACAGTCTGTTAAATCTGTGGCCACAGTATACTTCAGAAGTAAGTTCCGAATGTTATTTAGAGATTGCTCATAGATACGTCGACGGGATAATACCTATAGAGATTTGACGTTTACATCTATATCTCTGTATTATCCGGATACCTGTGACGGAGGGATTATACGTATGCAATGACCTCGACCTGTATGATTCAGCTAGTTTATCCGTGATCGTCATAATTTACGGGTGGGTAAATTATGGACACGAAATTGGATTTCATGACGGATATATCTGAATCTAGATAGTCTCACTAATGAAATATACTCGTAGAGCACTAGGGCAACTTTTATGAATAATGATGATTATTTATAAATCGTTTAAACGTTAAACGAAATATACATGCGAACGGGTCGAACCGTCATTTCCTAATTAATGTGTGTTTGTATTTAATATATGATATTATTAAATACACATTAATAAATTGTCAAATAAAAGGTATTTGACATATATCATTAATATATGTATTTGAGATATTTAAACTAAATATAATACATATATTTGAGATATTTGTATTTAATTAATTATTTAATTATTTAATTGTTAAATGATTAATATAATTAAAATATAAATATCTCACCAAATGATAAAGTTAGGAAATGATTATAAGTGTTTATTGTTGACTTTAAAGTAAAGGAAATGGTAGTCAAATTGGATTTACTTCTTTGATATTTGTTTAAAATGTTTAAAATTGAAATATCATTTTCCTTTAATTTTAAGTGTAATTTTCGGCCATATACCTAAATGAATATAATTGTTATATTTTTGTGTTGCTTTTGTTGACTTACTTTAGATCATTAAATGGTTTGATGATGATTAAAGCAAGTTGATAAAGCAAAATTAAATGAAATGAAAAATATATAGATATTTGTATATACACCTTAAATTTCGGCCAAGGAAAAATTTGTGGAGTATATATTGTTTTATTTCATCTGTTAGGGTTTAATAAGTTCATTAGATACAAAAGAAACACAAAAGTGGTTGAGAGAAAAGTTTGAAGAAAAGAAGGAAAAGCTTGGAAATCTTAAGGTTTTGTAAGTTTTCTTTCAAATCTTCCAACATGAAAAATGTTTCTAACATACTTAGCTTCATCTTGTGTTGCTTTGATTTTGTCTCTCTACTTATATTTTGTGTTTTAGTTGTTGTGAACTTGAATGAAAGATGTGTGCATGTAAGTAAGCTTGAATTGGTTTCAAAGCTTCACTTTTGTTTTTTTAGAAAATCAAGTTGCCATTCTAGAGTTGGTAAGCCACTCCTTGGTGACCTAGAATTTTTCTAGAGTTGTTTCAAAGTGGTGGCTAGATTGGTGAAGTATTGAATGGATTAAAGTGTTGGATTTTGTAAATTTGGTGAAATTGGACAATTTGATGAAATTGAAAAATTATGGTTCATAACCTATTCCAAATTTGGGAATTTTCATATATGTGATGTATTATGGTATGAATATGATGCATGTAAAATTTTAGGTTGATTGGATTTGATCTCGGCATGTTTTGAACTAAAGGGACCAAATTGTAATTAATTGAAAATTTTGGGTGGCTCACGGCATTAGACTAAAAATTGGGGATTTGTGTGAAATCGGATTTTGATGCATTAGATGTGTTTAAAAAAATTTTAGAAATGATTTAGAATCATCCAAAATTGTATTTGACAACTTTTGGACTAAAATGATAAACTTACAAAGTTTTGGGGCAATTCGGTAATTACCAAGAAATTTGATTTCTTGTGTAATTTTTCAGAATTTGATAATTGGATAATTAAATAAATAATTATATTTAATTAATCCGAGAAAAAGTTTTGAAACCGGAAAATTTTGATTTTCCGCGATTCCGCTGCGTTACCGATATTCCCCCTTAAAACCCCAACAAAATGGTATCATAGCGAGTCTGATTCTGGACACTCTGATATGATTAGCCCTTAAAATCTAATGTTTGTTCTTATCTTTACTTGATACATGCATGCTTTCATTTAATTTGATTAAATTTAAAGTGTATGACACTTTATGGAATATCCCCGCTTAATAAGGTTTTAAAGTAACTAGTATTTGGAATACTTGTTTCTTGTTCCGTCTTGTCAATACGGTTTATGAATATTTTTCGGTGACTACCTCTGAGACCGTGCCTCTGCTGTGAGGGTGTAGCCGATAGAGATTTATTTATGCCGGATGTATATTAGATACTAGATAAATTCAAGCGAAAGCGAAATCCTGAATGTGCCCTAGCTGTCAGGGTTACGCAAGTAACTTGAGTTTATCATTGACGAGTTTAACCTTGGTACGTCTCCTTGTGGGCCTACCTTAGCAGCGACAATGAGAAACGACCAGGACCGGAAACCCAGGAGTCACTAGTGAGTGATTGCAAATGAGTTGTCTACCTGTGAATATACGTAGGCGAGACTGTGCCTCTGCTGTGAGTCGAAATATATTCATGAGGTCCTCTTCCCATTATGGAATTCGATTTAATTATTGAATTCGCATTTTTCCGTTGGGGATTACGGTATTACGTAAAATAGTGGGAGACACTGCTAAGTTTAAAATATTCCTTAACTTAGACAGTGTGTAATATTATGGAAATTGCCGCTTGTTTGTTTCCTTAATCTATATTAGATAGAATTAAACTTTTAATTCACTGCACACATATTTTGATATGTTATCTGACTTGACTCTTGGTTGTAGTTATTCTAGAATAGGTTCTAGATACTACTAGACTAGGATATTATTAGATTGGTCTAAACCATCGGAACTGTTGTTCCGATTTTCTTGAAAAATCAAGATGGTTAATGACTTAGTTTTTAAGTCATGATAGATAATCTAGATAGATATCCCTTTTAGGATATAATACTTTAGAGAGAATAGTTTCTTATGTAGTAAGAATTGACTTGAATTAGTTCATCTCTCGAGATTCTTGACTGGTATTAAGAAAGCCCCATTAGGTATTTGTTTATCAAGTAATGACGTTTCTTAGCTTTAATTACCTTTAGAGGCAATGTGTCTGACACAATTTGCTGATCAGTTATTTGCAATTGTTGTGAATAATTGAATGCAAATATTAAAGCTAAAGAAAGGAGATGTGTATAGTTGTGTATAGAAAATATCTCAATTTTCATAATACTACAACTATAGGTATTGGATACCAGATCTCCCGTTTAGTTATTTAAAAATATTAGTTAACGATTGTTTTGATATTTGATATCGGAACTTGCGACTATTGGATAGTTACTTGTTCTTTATAAACAATTGTTATATGTTTTAAAAATAACTAGTAGTGTCATTGACATAGAGATAAACATTAAGAAAAATTATTCGGTAAAAGTAAATAATTAAGAACGATGCTTTATGAGTTTAATCACTTAAGCATTATATGTTTATTCTTTATGGTAAAGGATGGTTTGATACGAGATCACACCACATATCCTTATCCATTTAACAAATATTGTATTCGGGAAGGTGATTAAGATCTCGTTTAACCAATGATTGTCATTGGACCACCAGATTTATTTAACTGATACATTGGATGTATGTAGTTTAATAAATTGTAATTGCTTAAGATAGTTTTCTTTACTTCGTAACTTAGTTTATGAATTGTCATAACTTAGTTACGTGTTTCTAAAAGAACACATATTGAACGTCTTGAAATGATCAAGAACTTTCAATCTGTTTTGATGAAACATAGATTGAATATTTTTGACTTGTTCATATATATTCAATCTAAAGTTTTTAAAGAACTGTATCCTCAAAATTCATTACATGTCTTTGAACTGTTCAAAGATCTTTGATACGATCAAACATATGAATTTAAAGCAATTAGTTCTAAGGTTATTCAGTGAATATGATTCTTATTCAATATTATTCTTCCACGATTCCATCTTGATGGAATTGAGTAGTGGGAGCAGTTGAATCTTATATGATTTGATTCGTTTGATATTGAATATTGCCGAATTAGTTTCAATACTCTTGGGGTTATGCTCCAGTAACACTAGTTCATCCTTTTAATTAATGTTCCATTATTTTCTATAGTTGCATATATGATATGTATAGGTAGAAAATTCGAATCTTGAAAAGTTTGAGATTTGAATATTTCTTTTATATAATAGTTATATAATGGAAATTACTTACGCCTTCGAGGTATAAGTAAAAGTTTATCGTTTATTCTATTTTATAGAATATAGTATTCTATTTGATAGAATATCTTTTCTACGATCCTGAGTAATAAAATTGTTTTATTACTTGGTGTGTAACATCTGATGTTAATCATTGTAGAAAAAGACTTGACTTATTGAAGTCAAATGTGAGAATGATAAACTATAATTGGAACTACGTAATTAATAAGATGAAACAACCCTTATACATCTTCCGTACAAGTCCAATAGGATAACATAATCATTTACGAGTATTTGATACTTAATGGTTTTGTTGTTTTCTTATTGAAGAAAATTATCCTATAACTTATAATGGAAGCGATATTTGATATCGATTCTCGAAGTTCACCATTGAACCATAGATCTAAGATTGTTCATAGTTTACTACGATCAAGTTTTGAACTTGATTAAGCTTTCATTATGAATTAGTTCATGATATGTGCTAATTGTTTGCTCAGCGAAAGTAGTGTGAGCTTATTAAAGGTTTGACCTTTACAGTATGACAGTGAGAAAAGTTATACTCAGCAATCTATTGTAGATTATGAGGAAACTTGTCTCTAGTCACACTAATTGAACAATTAAAGATATATTGGTAATGTTGATATATTAAACTGTACATTTTAGCTAAAGAATGCAAAGTGGCATTTTTTGAATGACTTATTCAGATAAGAGATCAGTTGTGATTTCTTTGTTTGAAGAGTTCATTCTAGAATGGCCCTAGAGTTTGTGTTCTACTGAGATCGCAGTTTAGTGTGCTAGCTTATAGAGCCTATTGTAGACTCGGATAAGTATTCCGGAAATCCGTATTCTCTATTTTTTATATCAGTCAGATTGTCTGATCTTGTCAAAGTATAGAGAATACATATGTGTTTGAAGGGTTAGTGGGAGCGTACAAATTACATTATAGTGTTATATATCCTAACAACATTTTCATTATTATAGTAATAATGAGATGTTTGTAAGGTAAAAGGTTTACCTAAGTCTTCTTTACTCTGTGAACGCAGTGGGAGTAGTCTCTGTTATATTTGATATAAAGTTTTATATAAGATATAAAACTAAGAGACTTGTGAGATACTCATATTAGTCGTGCATTAGATATGATCTAATAAAAGACACAACAAGGCTATCTGTATGACAGTTAGTATAACTGTTTGACAGTTAATATGTGTCTTATATATAGTATTCATCTTTCGTAAATGATGATTCCTTTTTTCGAAAGAAATATTGATTAGAATGTCTAATCAATCTTATGTATCATTTGATGATGACATAATGAATACTTTATCATGTACGATTATAGATATCGATTTAATCGTAATTGTTACGAGTTATTTTGATATCCTATAGACCATATGATGGATCTTGAAACACGTTCTTTGTGATCTTTGAGATATTAAGAACGAGTTTCTAATTCATGGAGAATACAGTCTGCAACCATTAGGGTCATATTAGTTTTGAGACTAATTATGACGTTAGACAGTCTACGTCATAAAGAGTCACAAACGATGCAGTGAAGTGTCATGAAGGATTCTACTATTAAAGGAATTAGATGCAACTTATGAAGTATTGACTTATGAAGTTGCATAGTGACCTTATAAATTAGAAGTTTTATATTGTTGTTGGCTTGCGGTTGTCTTCATAGTATTTTGGATTTGATCCCTAAATACTTGGACAACTCGGTAGTGGTAGCACAATACTGATATAGCATCAGAGTCATATTAATGTATAATTTAGATTCTACAAAATATGAATGATGCTGACTATGGGAAACGATGGAGTTTGTTTGACAAACTCAATATGTAATAGCGGACCTACTTCTTGTTGCATACCTCTTAAGTGCTAGGTGAGATTTTGAGAGCCATGAGTATACGATACACATTGAGATGTGTATATGATACCGTGGATTGACACTAGAGCAAGTGGGAGAAATTGTTGGGGTTGGTGCTTAGAGCGCCAATCCGGACCGTATTTATGTCTGATTCATGAATAAGAACATCCCATTTTCCATAATATTACTTATTTATGGTTGCACACCTCTTGTTTTTATATACGTATTCGATCTGATTACGATTAGATTGAAACTAAATGTTGTTTAGTGATATGTATATATTAGACAAAGGCCCGATGATATATAATGCAGTACACAGTTACAAAGCTAGTTTGTAATTGACATTGGGAAGTGTCACTGCTAAATGTAAATTATCAAAAATAGTTCATGGTCAAGATTCACTAATACGGGTCGGTTAGTCAAATCTGTTGAGACCAGTACATGTCGTTATATCGAGACTTGGTCCGATGGTTTATCCCAATGAACCATGAGTCCGGGGAGACTCGTATAGACGTGTAGGTGTTTATAGTGGATAAACACTGAACGACTCACCAAAGATTCTTAATGGATGGTACACCAACGTCAATGAGAATCTTCTCGGGTTGAGTAGCATAGTGGTCCTTCGACTTGAGATACCACTGTGGATGTATGAGACATCCTCCACACTTAGACGGCAGTCACGTCACCGATCTATTTAGATCAGACTTCCGCCTGTTCATTTGGTGTGGACCGATCCTCAGGATATCCTGTGCGTATCAAGATAGGATCCGTCAGTTCTGTGTACAGAGCATAGGTAGTCCATATATGATTAGCAGTCTGTTAAATCTGTGGCCACAGTATACTTCGGAAGTAAGTTCCGAATGTTATTTAGAGATTGCTAAAAGATACGTCGACGGGATAATACATATAGAGATTTGACGTTTTCATCTATATCTCTGGTATTATCCGGATACCTGTGACGGAGGGATTATACGTATGCAATGACCTCGACCTGTATGATTCAGCTAATTTATCCGTGATCGTCATAATTTACGGGTGGGTAAATTATGGACACGAAATTGGATTTTGTGACGGATATACCTGAATCTAGAGAGTCTAACTAATGAAATATACTCGTAGAGCACTAGGGCAACTTTTATGAATAATGATGATTATTTATAAATCGTTTAAACGTTAAACGAAAATACATGCGAACGGGCCGAACCGTCATTTCCTAATTAATGTGTGTTTGTATTTAATATATGATATTATTAAATACACATTAATAAATTGTCAAATAAAAGGTATTTGACATATATCATTAATATATGTATTTGAGATATTTAAAGTAAATATAATACATATATTTGAGATATTATATTTAATTAATTATTTAATTATTAATTGTTAATTGATTAATATAATTAAAATATAAATATCTCACCAAATGATAAAGTTAGGAAATGATTATAAGTGTTATTGTTGACTTTAAAGTAAAGGAAATGGTAGTCAAATTGGATTTGACTTCTTTGATATTTGTTTAAAATGTTTAAAATTGAAATATCATTTTCCTTTAATTTTAAGTGTAATTTTCGGCCATATACCTAAATGAATATAATTGTTATATTTTTGAGTTGCTTTTGTTGACTTACTTTAGATCATTAAATGGTTTGATGATGATTAAAGCAAGTTGATAAAGCAAAATTAAATGAAATGAAAAACATATAGATATTTGTATATACACCTTAAATTTCGGCCAAGGCTAAATTTGTGGAGTATATATTGTTTTATTTCATCTTTTAGGGTTTAAGAAGTTCATTAGATACAAAAGAAACACAAAAGTGGTTGAGAGAAAAGTTTGAAGAAAAAAAGGAAAAGCTTGGAAATCTTAAGGTTTTGTAAGTTTTCTTTCAAATCTTCCAACATGAAAAATGTTTCTAACATACTTAGCTTCATCTTGTGTTGCTTTGATGTTGTCTCTCTACTTATAGTTTGTGTTTTAATTGTTGTGAACCTGAATGAAAGATGTGTGCATGTAAGTAAGCTTAAAATGGTTTCAAAGCTTCACTTTTGTTTTTTTAGAAAATCAAGTTGTCATTCTAAGAGTGGTAAGCCAATCCTTGGTGACCTAGAATTGTTCTAGAGTTGTTTCAAAGTGGTGATGCTAGATTGGTGAAGTATTGGATGGATTAAAGTGTTGGATTTTGTAAATTTGGTGAGATTGGACAATTTGATGAAATTGAAAAATTAGGGTTCATAACCTATTCCAAATTTGAGGATTTTCATATATGTGACGTATTATGGTATGAATATGATGCATTTAAAATTTTAGGTTGATTGGATTTGATCTCGGCATGTTTTGAACTAAAGGGACCAAATTGTAATTAATTGAAAATTTTGGTGGCTCACGACATTAAACTAAAAATTGGAGATTTGTGTGTAATCTGATTTTGATGCATTAGATGTGTTTAAAAACATTTTAGAAATGATTTAGAATCATCCAAAATTGTATTTGACAACTTTTGGACTAAAATGATAAACTTACAAAGTTTTGGGGCAATTCGGTAATTACCAAGAAATTTGATTTCTTGTGTAATTTTTCAGAATTTGATAATTGGATAATTAAATAAATAATTTTATTTAATTAATCCGAGAAAAAGTTTTGAAACCGGAAAATTTTGATTTTCCGCGATTCCGCTGCGTTACCGATATTCCTCCTTAAAACCCCAACAGTAACAAAGATTAAACTTTTATGTGGCATTGTCGTCTGGCATACATTAACAAGACTCACATATCCTCACTTTCGAAGAGTGGGTACTTGGACAGATTTGATCCAATTTCATATGACGTCTGCAAATCTTGTTTATTAGGCAAAATGCCTAAAACACCTTTTAGCGGTAAATGTGCACGTGCCACCAAACTGTTAGCCCTCGTTCATAGTGACGTGTGCGGGCCATGTCTAGCCAGGCTAGAGGTGGATATGAATACTTCGTAACCTTTACTGATGATGCATCTATGGTTATGTGTATCTTATGATACACAAGTCAGAAACTTTTGAGAAATTCAAAGAGTTTCGACATGAAGTAGAAAAACAGACCGGCAAAAGTATTAAGACATTACAGTCAGACCGTGGTAGAGAATACTTAAGAAATGAGTTTCTTGATTACTTAAAAGAATATGGTAATCTTTCACAGTGGACTCCTCCCGGAACACCTCAATTAAACGGTGTGTCCGAACAGAGAAATCGAACTTTGTTGGACATGGTAAGGTCTATGATGAGTCACACAGAGCTACCAATTTCCTTCTAGGATATGCATTGAACAATGCAATACTTATTTTGAATATGGTTCCGTCAAAGTCTGTTCAACAGACTCCATATGAAATATGGACAGGAAAGAAATCGGGTTTCTCATTCCTGAAGATTTGGGGATGCTGGGCATACGTTAAACGTTTGGATGGTACCAAACTAGAACCCAAATCGGATAAGTGTCTATTTGTAGGTTATCCTAGGGAAACCAAAGGATATTACTTCTACCACCCACAAGAGAACAAAGTATTTGTTGCTCTACATGCGGTTTTCCTAGAAAAGGAATTCCTAAATGCAATGGTAAGTGGGAGGAAAGTAGAACTCGATGAAAATTGGAGTGATATTGTTCCTGGAACCGATTCCTTAACGGACCACGAACAGTTCATTAGGGATGAGACTGTACCATAATCTTCTAATACACAAGAACCACATAGGTTGGAGAGAGTCGGAAAACAACCTGAGAGGTATGGGTTTCTGATCTCACCTCATGTAGATAATAATCTTATTGAGGAAGACGAACCGGCTACGTATGAGGAAGCGATACAAGATATCGACTCCGCTTTATGGCAAGAAGCCATGAACTCCGAAATGGATTACATGGACACCAACCAAGTTTGGACACTGGTTGATGCACCAGAATGCGTAAAGTCTATTGGTTGCAAATGGCTTTTTAAGAAGAAGACCGACATGGATGGCAACATACAAATGTACAAAGCTAGACTTGTAGCGAAAGGGTATCGTCAACGACATGGTGTCGATTATGACGAAACTTTTTCACATGTTGCCATGATTAAATCCATTCGGATAATGCTTGCTATTGCTGCATATTTCGATTATGAAATATGGCAGATGGACGTCAAAACCGCTTTCCTTAACGGAAACCTTTTGGAGGATTTTTATATGCAACAGCTTGACGATTTTGTCGTGCCTAAACATGCAAACAAGGTTTGCAAGTTAAATCGATCAATTTATGGATTGAAGCAAGCATCGCGTTCTTGGAACCAACCTTTTGATGAGATCATAAAAGAATATAATTTCATTCAAAACGAGGATGATCCTTGTGTATGTAAGAAGGTTAGTGGGAGCACACTAACATTCATTGTCCTTTACGTTGATGATGTATTGCTTATTGGCAATGACATTCCCATGCTACAATCGATGAAAGCTTGGCTTTCATTAAAATTCTCCATGAAAGATCTGGGAGAAGCAGCTTTTATTCTGGGAATAAAGATTTACCGGGATAGATCTAGAAAGCTGCTTGGACTCTCCCAGAGCACGTACATTGATAAAGTGTTGAAGAGATTCAACATGGATCAGTCTAAGAGGGGATTATTGCCAGTGTCACATGGTGTCACTCTATATATGGACATGTGTCCTAAAACTCAAGATGAGAGAGACAACATGAGTCGGATCTCATTCACTTCTGCAGTCGGATCGATCATGTATGCCATGATATGTACGCGACCTGATGTCACTTATACTTTGAGCATGTGTAGTCGCTATCAGGCCGATCCAGGTGATGGTCACTGGGTTGCGGTTAAGAACATCCTTAAATATCTTAGACTAACTAGGGATGCGTTCTTAATCTATGGAGATGGAGAACTTGAGGTACTTGGGTTTACCGATGCAAGTTTCCAAACCGATAAAGACGACTGTAAGTCGCAATCCGGGTACATATTTTTTTTGAACAACGGAGCAGTGAGCTGGAAATCTTCCAAGCAAGAGACTGTTACCGATTCAACAACAAAAGTGGAATATATTGCTGCAGCTGAAGCAGCAAAAGAGGCAGTTTGGATCCGTAAATTCCTAATTGGATTAGGAGTAGTTTCGTTAGCAGCTGAGCTTGTTCCTTTGTATTGTGACAATAACGGGACTATAGTGCAGGCTAAGGAACCACGGTCTCATTAATGATCCAAGCGTGTACTTCGATATTACCATCTGATTCGTGAGATCATACATCATGGCGATGTGTAGATCGAGAAGGTCGCATCAGATGAAAACATTGCAGATCCGCTGACGAAGGCTATTCCTCAGTAAAAGTTTGAGCGACATGTACATAGTTCAGGTGTTAGATACTTGAGTGATTGGCTATAGGCCAAGTGGGAGATTGTTGGACAATTGTGACCCATAGCATCACTATTTGTAAAATACATTGTGGTTTTTGTACAAATTAACTATGTGACAAATGAAATTGCCATTTTATCATTTTGTAATTAGATTACTTTAATATATAAATGATAAAAATCCTTATGATTAGTTCCGGATTGATAAGATATGGACAGTATCAATCAACGAATGGTTTAATCATTAATATCCATAGTGGTAGAATTATCGAGACTGGACATCGATAATGCAAACTAGACTAGTATTACACTTGTGCGCCTTATGGAAGTGTAACGGTATAGTTCTCATATATTTGGGTATTGGATACTCATGCAAGTGTAATAGGAGGTTATATTTACCGATAGTACGGAAACAGCTTCGCTCTGGATAGACCCATCGGAATCCCATTGGTAGTATGACTATGTGTCTATGGGAATCCGAATCAGGGTAGGTGTATTTGGTCTTAACCTGAGACTTGCATCGCTAATACTTGCAACAATCAATACGCTTTGGTTTTTGTCGTCCAGGACTTTAACAGGTTCTGTGTACGCCTCTTCTGGGTTTATTGAGAATCGTAGTGTATTGGGTGTGCTGTCAAGATGGAAGTATCACTTAAGTCATATGGAGATGATGATCACACATGGATACAGAACTGGTACTCTAATATGTTGCAACTATCATGATAATATGACAAGGTCATGATTATCCGATTAAAGAGACTAGTTGCTAGTGATCTGATATATGCTTCGTACGGGGCATACACAATTTTAGCCCCAGGCCTAGCATGTGACATTAGATACTGGATTGCAATACGTAATATTTGGTATACTACGCTTGATATAGATTATATATTCCTTAAAGAATATTTCTGGAGAATTGGGTAGGCATGGTGTTTTGCTAGAAGCCAACCATGTCATGTAAATCGGTAAGAACGTGGTACAGGGTATGCACGTGTTCACATAGTCCGATGACCGGATTTACTACCAACATATCCAGGGATCTCATAGGTCGCTTCCCGAAGATTCACCAATGACGTATGACTCGAACAGAATTAATCTAGGATTAATTATGAGACAAAGAAAATTAATCTAGGATTAATTGCGGAAAGATTTTATCTGGGATAAAATTCGATTAGAAGAGAGAGAACGATTAATTTGGAATTAATTGATTAAATAATATATTCGATATATTAATTGAAATTAGATTTCGACGCGAAATTAAAATTGGATTCTAATTCGGGCGAACAAATTAATTTAGAATTAATTCGCGAGCGACTTTCGTAATAATTTTACGAGGATTATTATTTAATTAAATTTGAGTTAATTACGTCGCAACGGAAAATTTGTTAATTCAGAATTAACGAACCCGAGCCCGATATGTGTTTTGCGGGCCCACTCGGATTTTGAATTAAAGTGGGGCTCACATCAAGTCACATCACTTGTCAAACACTTACCTTTATGGTGATGGAAGTTAGTAGTGGTTGTTTGCTTGTAAAATACATTAGCTCATTTTTTTAATTGATGTGTAAGAGACCTTTACCAACTTTGGAAGATTTGGTATATGGATTTGATTTTTGGAAAATCAAAAATATCTCACACTCTCTCATCATTTGCAATTGGTGTGAAAATCATCTCTCTCTTCTCTTCTCAATTGCCGAGAGTTGCTTCTCACACAAGGGAAAATGTTTTTGCAAAATTTTCCATTGCTAGCACATACAGGAGTCTACAAAGGTGATATGGAAACTATCCCCTTGAGTTTGGAATTCTAAGATCAAGCTTGGAGCTAAACATACAAACAGAGGAGGGCTTGGAGCACTACACAAAGGTTGGAAATTTTTTGTTATCTCCACATCCGCCATAACCGATCGTTGTAAGTATTTTTCCGCAATCTTACTTCGATTATTCACACTTGTTTATGCTTAATAGATCCTTGGCATGTTCTTAGAGAACCCAACACTCGGGGCGTTACGTATCACCGTCTCCCAAGCCACAAAACTAGAACTGGGGGTGCGGATCTATTCTACCACCCAAGCTCTGAAACTAGGGTCTAGGGCGTTACGTATCGCCGTCCCCCTAGCCCTGCTCTAGGATATGGGGCGTTACGTATCATCGTCCCCCAGTCCTCTACATTTGCACATGTCCTCTGTCCGCAATTCCATCTCTGTATAAGTTACATACTGGGGTGGGTTTTTGCCCCATGCCCCGAAAAATATAAAACATGTTCTGAAAAATATTTATTTCTCAAATGTAACCTGAATCATTTCTCAAATATGCTAAATAAAACATAACTGATAATAAAATGACTAACGTCCTAAAAGCAGAAAAAGTAAGTCTGAATTTCAAAACTTAATAAAATCAGTTTGAGAAAAGAGGTCCACTCACTGTTTTGGAATCTGGCTGGACTACTCACTTGCTGAGAAAACTCTGGTTCCCGCGATGATCTACATTGAATAAACAAAATTAGAATTGAATTAAGAAACGCACTTGGAATTGGGCTAAGGTTGTTTATTCAAGTAAGCATTATCACTCTATGGGTTCTGTATACATATTGTGACATAATAAGTGCATACGAGTTAATACGGGGCTCTTAGGGTAGCTTCTAACATGATTGGGTAAAGCTAGGTTGGCTTAAAATTGATTTGGGCCATTTATTGGCCCCGCGTCGCGACGCAAGGTGATTAGCATCGCGACGTGACTCCTCCAGAAAGGTGCCTAAGTTTTCATCTTGCGCGTCGCGACGCAAAGCTCATCAGCATCGCGACGCGACCTAGATTTCCAGGATTTTGTTTTTCTTTTACATGTTCATCTACTACCCAACAATCACCACAATCACTTCTACAAAAATATTTTTGCACAACCCAACTTATTGAACTCAAATTTACCAATTCCATATCAAATTATCAACCTTAAACAATGATTTAACTACTTCCCAAAGCCAAAATCCTACAATTCTCATATCATCATTTTACCATCTTCTTATAAGTATTCTTTTGAACTTCTTTTATATCAATATATTAAAATTATAAATCATCAGCAACATTCCATAAAACCTCAACAAACATCCATAACTCAATCCATACCTCACTCAACACCAACTTACCCACCTCAAACAAAAGAAACATATACACTCACAAGGGTTTCAAATCATGCTAATATTATCATAACACTTCCAAAAACTCATGAAAATAACTAAATCAAAGCCAATTTAACTATTCCAAATTCTAAAATATATAAATGGTTCAATTGGGGCTTTAGTTTGCTTGTCCAAAACTAATAAATAAAGAAGGAATATGAGTTAGAAACTTACTTTGGGTGATAGGAAATTGAGAATCATCACTTGTTGTACCCAAGAATGGCTTAAGGAAGAAGAAGAAATCATCCATGCTGGCTCACGTTTTTTGGCTTCAAGGAGATGAGGGAATAATGCCATTTTTATAGGCAAATGTGATGTTTTTAATCATGTAATTGTGTGGCCAAGAATGAGCCACATCACTCCAAATATAGACATTTCTCGAAGTTACTGTAGCAGTGGCAGAAATTACAATTGTTGACCCGTTTCTGGTCCGAATTAGGGAAAACATTCAACGCGGATGTTGTAGCTCTCGGTTTAAGCTTTCCGACGATATAAAATTAATAAAAATCAGAGATTGTACGAAAAAGTTATGACCAGATTACTAAAAGCTATCTGGAGCGGGACATCGTATCCTCTAGTATCAGATTCTCAAAGAATTTTCGGATCGTTCCCGAAATCATTTTATGATAATATATGTGTCCAACTTATTTTATATTATATATAGCACTTATCCCAAACTATAACAGTAGTCGGGATTTTTCCGGTCGTTACATTATTGCTTTGATTTCCTTTACTTTAAATTACTATTTTGATTTACTTTAATTTACTGTTTTGATTTCCTTTACTTTTGCCGACGATATCTAAACTTTTTTATTTTCACGATCTATTTTATTGTTCATCTGAAAATTATCATTTTCAGGTACTAGTGCTTTTATTACCCACCCTTTTTCAGGATCCATAAATACAGCCTGTCACTTCTCTCTTCAACCCATCTAGATAAGAGAGAGAACAAAAATGTAAACAACTTCAAGAAGACGAGTCATTAATATTTGTGTGTTTTGTGGAACTAGCTCTGGAACTAAACCAGAATTTATGGCGGTTGCAAAAGAATTTGGTAGAGTTATGGCGGAAAGAAACATACACTTAGTATATGGCGGTGACAATCTTGGACTGATGGGACGTGTTTCAAAGGTTGTGCAAGAAGGTGGCATTCAAGTTTTGGGGATCATTCCAAGACCTTTGACAGAGGAAAACCTCATCGGAAAATCAAATGGAGAAGAATGCATTGTCTCAGGTATGTATGAAAGACTTACTAAAATGATCAATCATGCTGACGCTTTTATTGCTTTACCAAATGGGCTTGGCACGTTGGAATAAATATTCACAGTTGCGTCATGGGCGAACTTGAACATTCACCAAAAATCCATTGGACTACTTAATGTTGATGGATTTTTCTATTTTCTTTTGGTATTTCTTGAGGATGCCAAAAGAAATGTATTTGTTTCAAAATTGGTAAAAGATATCTTCCTAATTGCAAGAAAAGCTGAAGATTTAATTGACCAACTTTTAGCTTATGAACCAAAAATCGACCTCATTCTTTCTAAGTTGCACTGGTCTGGTAACAATCCTGGCAAAAAGCGCAGAGTGGACTTGAATTTTAATCTGTAATTTTTTTTTGCTTTTAAATAGTCATAGATTCAATTGTCAATTCCACACTAATCATATGATGTTTTTTAAACTCTACTTCTTCTTTTCAGACGTTGGGGACAATGTCTCAATTTGTTTGGGGGGAGGGGATAGTTGATTAGATAGTTTTTATTTTATGTTTCATTGTTGTGTTTTTCTTTCATAAAAATAAAAATATTTTTATTTTTATGTTGTTGTTTTATGTAAAAAAAATTATTATAATCTTTTGTTTACTTTGTTGTTATTTTGTGTGTAAAAAAAATATTTTATTTTGATTTTGTTTTGTGTTTTCAAAAAAAAATATACACGACTACCAAGTGAAATTGTTGTTCAGAGGTGGCTGTGTAAGGAGTTTTCGCTCTTGAGACACATCTCAAAATAATTCGTAACAAGTTATTTTTGTTCCTTTCTTTTTGAATCATTTAAATTTGTGAATTCTTCATAATATTGATTAAATTTGATTTTCATATGCTCATCTGACAGGTATTATCAACATACATGATAACATATAAACATAGGTTGTAAGTGAAAATTTTGTAATATTCAGTTCTCTAGTTTATTGGAGGTAGCACCTAAAGGCAGTGAAATTAGTGTTTATTCAAAAAAAATAAAAATAAAAAATCTAACCATGATGTTACTTAGTAACCAGACATCTTGTCACAGTAAGTAGTGATTGTTCACGTAAAACGGTAGAGCTTGAGTTTGTAAAAAAAATATGTGAAAAGCCTCTCTAACTCGAGCAATTAAGTTTGTATGGGTGTTTTAACACTTAGTGCCCTAAGGCCAACTAGCCTGAGAGTCACTGACCCAAAACTCGTTACATGGGTTAAAGAGAAAGCTTAAGGAAATCAGACACTTTTTCTTTTTAATATATGAGATCAGAGCAATTAAATTTGTATGGGTGTATTAACACCTAGTGCCTTAAAGCCAACTGGTTTGGGAGTCACTGGCCCAAAGCTCGTTACGAGGATTGAAGATGCATCATTATTTTTTTTTAAAAAAAATCTATTTTTGTACTTATAAATAAACTTTCATTGTCAAATTGTGTGAACTCTAATATAATTTTAGGACAAAAATATTACTCTCTTTTCAACGATACCTGTGAATATTGTGGGCACAATGAATTGATTAATACCTTATTTTTTATGTGTATGGAAGAAGGGTAAAAAGTACAAGAGAATTTATTTATTTGATCATTTAGAAAGAAAGAAAATAATTATTAATTTGAATAATAATTTGTCTTTTTAAAGTTTTTTTCCGCTTAAATTACTAGGGACTAGTAATAAGCTGGTTGGGGTGTGATAAATACTAAAAAGTGCACATTTATTAAAAGAAAAAATCAATCATTTTACACTTGTAGTTTCATTAATCTCATTAATTTAGCATATTAATTAAAATTTTATTTTATATATTTTTATTGTGATTTTTATCATTTATATAGGTGAAATAATACTTTGGATGCATATCTAGAAAAATGGACTTGACATTTAGATTTTGGAGGCCAGAAATTTAATAGGGCGTTCTAACAGTGTACTGTTAGGGTTGGTGCTCGGAATGCTAATCCGGATCGTATTATGTCCGATTTATGAATACAAACAATTCATTTTTCCATAATATTACTTATTTAATGGTAGCACCTCTTGTCTTTTATATACATATTCAA